>CM023947.1:16904940-16942867 GCA_013407115.1 Glycine latifolia
ACTCCACTTTGGTTGATAGATCTTAGTTAGCAATGGTTAATCCCTGCTTTATGTTTTTTTTAACCATTACAATTAGGAGAAATGATTATGTGATCTAAGATTTTGATCCCTATTGATCTCCACAACGTGACATGTAATGAAGTGTTATTAATACTTATAAATTAAAAAAATTGAGTATGTGTCAGGGATCATAGACACATGGAAGTCACAAACTATCTTATTATTTATTTGTAATTAAGACATTTGGCTCTCCTCTAGAATCCTAAGGTATTCTCACAAATTTCACTTCTTTGGATAGGATATGAGACTAATCATCAATCTGGAGTTTAATCACACATAGAATCACCCATCCCAAAAAATGTGTTTATGCGAATCGAACTCGGTCCTCCTTTGCAAGCTAAGAGTATATTGTCGACTGAACTACACTCATTGGTTGTTAACATGTCACATGTCACAGGCTATGGTTAATCCATGCTTTAACATCACATATCACTAGTTTAGGTTTATAGCATTCTAATTGTGTTTTATTCTTGTATACAGGGTTGTTTCAAATGTTTGTTAATGTTTTGTTTCATGTGAGAAGTTCACAATCATTTGATGTGTGTTATTAAAATTTTTAGGCTTGACACCAAGAACAGGTGGGAGAGGAAATCCAACATGTAGATATCAACATGGAACTGAAGTGAGGAATCCATGAAATTTGGTTTAAACGATTAAGAAAAATGGCATTATTTGAGGCAAAAACACCATGGAAGTGCTCATGACATTGTGTTGCAGTTGTACATGTTGCAAAGTTAATAAGAGAATATCAATAACACTGCCTTGTTGTTTGTAGCAAATAATGTTGGTTAATAAGAAGCTAATGTTATATTTGATATATTAGCATTATTAACAATATATCCTTCAAACAAATAGTTTGATCTTTAGAACGAAAAAGATAACTTGGAATTTTTTATTTAAGGTTCTCATTTTATTTTTCACAATGCCACCTTTTCCTTCTTATATGTTTCTATGTGGTTCATTCATTGATGGAGGTCCATTGCAAGCTAAAGGTCTAAAAGGAAAGCTTGAAGAACTTCCTTTGGTGAGCTTTAAAGGACCTATGTCAAGAGCTAGAACTCAAGCCCTTCAAGACCACATCCAAGCTAATTTGGACAAGCATGAAGAAGCACATCAACTCAAGGATAATAAGGGTTGGATTTTGATGTCTCAAGTTCAATTTAATTCCATAAATTCCAGCACTTGTTAGAAGCAAAGTAGTGACAAATAAAAAGACTATTAGTGTAATTGTGTAAAGAGGTGTAGGTGCACTTGTATGTAAATTGTGTAGCACCTTTGTAAGCTTGTTGGCTGCACCTTAAGGCTTAAAATACTACACCTTAGGCATGGTATGGGTCAACCAAGAGTCACTTAGGGAAGCTTGCACCTAAGCTTGCATTTAGGCTCCATTAGTTGCATTACAAGTTTCATTTGAATTATCATTTCATGTACATTTGGTTAGTGAATTTCGTGGCCTATATAAGCTGCCCCAAAAACTGAATGAAAAACTTTTGATGCCATCTTTTACAAATTTTGAAATTTGTGTAGAGAGTTTCTCTTTTGTTCTTATGCAAGAACCTCTTGTTTCATATCAATGGCTTCATGCTATTATGGCGATTCTTCTTAGGCTTATTGGAAAGATTTTCCATGGTGTCATCCATCTTCATCTCTTACCTTTTCCATCTTCCATTGCTGCACATTTGAAGCTTCCAACCAGCCATAGTTACACGTGAAGTTGGACAGCTTGTGTTCTTGGAGAATTCTTGAAGTTTGGGTTTCATTGCAAGGTAGATTTTGGAAATTTAATGACTAATGGGTTCAGCCATACATCATGTGGTATCTAGAGCCTAATCCTTGTGAGATTCTTCTTCAAGTTTAGTTTTGAGAACTCCTTCAAAGGTAGAAAAACTGCAACTTTCGAAAATCAAAAATCCTATTCTTTTCCTAGTTTTCTTGAAGCTTTTGTGAAAATCTTGGTGGTGTGGGCTGTGTTGTGTGTTCCGCCACCTATCCTTGGGGTTTCCTTCAAGTTTTGTTTGATTTCTTGTCTTCTTGTTCTTCATGTTCTTCATTTGTTCTTGATAATTTTCTAGTTTTGATTCTTGTAATCTAGTGTTAGTAGTTGTTTTTTTGTTGTATAACTACTTGTTTTGATTCTAATCTCATGCCTAAACTGAATTGAGTTGTTAGAAGCAAACTTTTACAATTGTTATACATAGTTTTTGTGATTCATCAAGTTTCTTTAAGAATTCTTGAACTTGTACAAAAAGAAAAACAAAGAAGTGTAGCCCAAATGTTTGTGAAATTGTGGTTGGAAAAATAATCAAAGTGCAGCCCAAAAAAATTGTGAATTGTGGTTGGAAAAACAATCAAAGTGCAGCCAAGAAGTTATTGAATTAGTGGCTGGAAATTACAAAGTAAAAATAGAATTTAGAAGCAAAGAAAAGTTGCAAAGGTTACAAGTTAAAAAATTATTTTGAACACAAAACTAAGTGAACTTGTATGACATGCAATCTTTGTGAAATTGGGTTTCTAACAATTGAATTTACTTGGCATATCCTCCTTGTGCAATTTGGTACAACCAATATATGTCCTTGAGTTATCTCATTAAATTCCAATTTGAGTTGTGTTTTTCCAAATTTTGGCTTTTGTTGCTTATCTCTTAAAAATTTCAAGGTTTTGTCTTAGAGTTTTCTTGTTCTTTGGACTCTTGAGTCTAGTCTAGAATTGTTCCTATTTCACAATAGTAAAGAAGTTTGATTGGATTGAGAGTGTTGCTTAAGAACTATAGTGAAGCTAGAGTGGAAAAAGACAAGAGAGAATATTAAAGAAAAAGTCAAGATAAAGTGTGCAAACATGAGTGTGAGTGACAAACACTTAGAGAGTGGTAAGAATTTTCTTATATACTTGTGTTTTTTGTTAACCATTTCTTTTGAAGGATGAGCTCAATAGGAGATGAGGCTTTGTCACCTAGGATCTCTAGGTTGATGAAAGTCATGACAAAACAAATGTGCAGCAATGAAAGCCATGATGTACGGCTGAACCCATTAGCCATTAAATTTTCCAAATCTACCTTACAATGAAACCCAAACTTCAAGAATTCTCCAAGAACACAAGCTATCCAACTTCACATGTAACTATGGCTAGTTGGAAGCTTCAAATGTGCAAAAATGGAAGATGGAAAAGGTAAGAGATGAAAATGGATGACACCATGAAAAAACTTTTCAATAAGCCTAGGAAGAATCGCCACAATAGCATGAAGTCATTGATAAGAAACAAAAGGTTCTTGCATAAGAACAAGAGAGAAACTATTTACACAAATTTCAAAATTTGTAAAAAATGACATCAAAAGTTTTTCATTCAATTTTTGGGGCAGCTTATATAGGCTACGAAATTCACTAACTAAATGTACATGAAATGACAATTCAAATGAAACTTGTAATGCAACTAATGAAGCCTAAATGCAAGCTTCCCTAAGTGACTCTTGGCTGACCCAAACCGTGCCTAAGGTGCAGTATTTTAAGCCTTAAGGTGCAGCCAACAAATTTACAAAGGTGCTACACAATTTACACACAAGTGCACCTACACCTCTTTACACAATTGCACTAATAGCCTTTTTATTTGTCACTACTTTTGCTTCTAACAAGTGCTGAAATTTATGGAATTAAAGTGAACTTGAGACATCAAAATCCAACCCTTATTATCCTTGAGTTGGTGTGCTTCTTCATGCTTGTCCAAATTATCTTGGATGTGGTCTTGAACGACTTGAGTTCTAGCTCTTGTTATGGGTCCTTTAAAGCTCACCAAAGAAAGTTTTTCAAACTTTGCTTCTAGACCTTTAGCTTGCAATGGACCTCCATCATTCATCTATATACTAAACAAATCCAATATTATTATTTGCTCCTTACACGTTTATTATATCAAAGGACGATGATCGTGGAAATTGTCACTCTCAATTTTGAACATAGGATGCCCGAGTCATTCAATTTAATTTGACATTTTAAGTGAGAATGTTCTTGCTGCCATACATTGAGACAAAAACTGTCAGTTTGAAAAGATGGTAGTGAATACAGATGCTTGACCAAAAGCTCACACCATATTGTTCCCATATTTGCCCATGAGCAAAATTTGGTTACAATAAACAAGTTATCCCAGTTATCACTCATGCCAGACAAATGTGTGGAACAATTAGTAAGAGCATAAAACAGTTCAGTGAGCAGCATAGGAATTATGAACACGTGCATTTCCTGGAAGATTTTCATGCTGAAGCACTGAGAGCACGTTCTATTTCCTCCAATGATCGACCCTTTGTTTCGACAACATTACCAGCTATGTACAAAACAGCAAGAACACAGACAGTCGAGAATCCTAAGTACACGGAGCTGATACCAAACTTGTTTACAACGCTCAAGAAGTAGAGGCCGATGACGAAGTTGGAGATCTGATAACACCAAAAAAATAAAAATCAGTTTCATTGTCAACATCATATTTAGGCCACCAATAAAAACCAGTATTGCAATAAAAGCTTAATGTAGCATAAATGCATTTAGAACATCAACAATATGTAGAAGGCACAACATGCCATGTTTTGGGTGGTGTTAGAGTCGTTTATGTTAGAGCTGTTTAGAATAAAAGGGTTTTAGTATGTATACGGGCTTGGTCCAAGTGCTTGTATATGCTTACCTCTCTCCCCCCCCCCCCCCCCCCCCACCAATCTCTTTTTACATGGTAGCAGAACCTATCCTAGACTCATTGATGGGTCTCCTATGTTTGTCACGCTACAAGTAGATAGTCTTGAGCGTGATGGAGGGTGTTGGAAAAGCCACCTAAATTGTGGGCAAAAAGAGGGCATGTTGAAGTTCCACGTAGACTAGAGATAATGCCGATATAAATTATATAAATGGAAAGCAATTCTCTCACCTTAAAAATCAGTTTTGTAGGGTTGAGTTAGGCCTATACCCACTTTCTAATAGCAAGCAAGATATTTCTCTTTTATTTATTTATTTATTTTTAAGAACAGCAAGTGTTTGGTAAGCTCACAGCAACTACTCTTACAAAGTACAGAAATGAGTTTGTTTTAGCTTTTAATATGTTGTGTCTTGGTGATCGGTTGATCATTGGTTTGAATCCGGAAACATCCTCTGACTATACAAGGTAAAGATGCGTACAACGACCCTCCTCCCATACCTTCACATAAAAGGAGCCTCTGGGTATGTTAATTTTTTTAGCTTTTAAGAAGTATAATTTCAAAAATATCGCAAGATAATGGCCTTAACCACAGGTGAAATATTTGGTTCCACAGTGAAGTCACTCACCCAATGTGTGCCTAATGACAAAGAAACTGCTTTTGCTCTAATTCTAGAAGCAAATATCTCCGGTAGAAGAAGGGCAGGCACAGGACCAGCACCAAGAGAGAAGGATAGGACATAGCTGGTTAAAATTCATAGACCATAGAGTCATCAGAAATGTACGTCTTAAATAATAAAATAACATATACGTTCATTGAAGTTTAAGTCGTTCAGTGAATGGAATCACTATTATTGACAAAATTAAATGCTTACAGAACAGTCCCAAGAACAGCAAGGGTGCCAGAGTATGGAGCAAGAACCTTCCATGTAAAAGACAGAGAAAGAAGCAACATAGAAGCAGCCTGAGAGAGACATAAAGAAAAGGCTGTCAATTATACAAATGAAAAACACACGATATTTTGTTACAAAGCTTACAATAAGTCAAACAAGTTATAACACACCAGAAATTAACTGAGCCGTTGGGATGAAGATTTAGTTTGAATTATAAACAAAAAACATTTGAGTTGTTTAAGCAACTAAAAAGAGTAAGAACAGATCCATTACCTACCAACCTAATCATGCTTCTAACACCTAAGCATGAAATGAAATCAAGTATCATAATACTTGAAAATTACCTTTCCTCCCTTCAAGAATGGAATAAAGTTCAATCCCTTGTTTAGACTTTTCTCAAAAATATATTGCATTGCCTCATTTTTATCTTTCCCATTTTAAAATATGGCACAGTAATATCTACAAACCCTTCCATTCCCTAGTACTAGCTACACAAGTGCATGAACTCTTCCAAATCACCGTGTCTGACTAGCATTAGAATCTCCAGACTCCCCCTTGGAAGAAATAAACCTAATAGAATCAGCATGCCATGTCTTACCATTTACTGGCTTGAGTAGAAATGATATTTGCAAATTGCAATCAACCACCAATACACTGATAAAAAAAACTGAACATACAACTACAAAAGTATGTGGAGGATAAGGAAGAGAATATTCATGCACAAAAAAAGTTAGTCAGCATATTCAAGTAGGATGAATACATTTGTTTCTCTGCAGAAGCATTTCTATTTTCTAGTATAATGTGAGTACTGATAAAGTCAGTATTACTTGTATTCATGTTTTGCCATGTAGACCTTTCAAGTATCATGACCGAGTTGAAGGCTGAAAGCAGATAGTTTCTAAATTATCAAAATGCTTATGTGTCCAAAATTATATTTGAAGTGCAAAAGGTATATTTGGACACATAAACCAACCATGCATTATGTCACTACAGTAGTGTAAGGTATACTTATTTTGCTCTGGACAATTTTAGCCAGGCAAGGCATAAGGCCCACAAAAATTAATATTTGACAATTAAACTTTTCATTTTTCAGGGATGTCATTAATCCATCATGTAATATCTAACATTTTATGCTTTAGGTCTAGCAAGATGTGTGCTGAAAACAACTATTACCATCCCACTAAAGCTTGTGATAAGGAGACTTTTCCTTCCTTGTTTGTCCATTAAGGAGGAAGCAATACAAGTTCCTACAACAAAATCAAACTTCAATCAGAAACAATATCATGTTTGTGGAACATATACAATAACCTTCTTTTACTGAATGCACAATAAACATTTTTAAGAATAAAATACTAACCAAAAACATTTGATGCGCCAACCAACGCACTTGCCGCAGCATCAGAAGCAATTCCAGCACTACGGAACACAGAAGTTGAATAATACACTACAGCATTTATTCCAGCCAACTGCTGGAACAAGAAAAGTGCTGCACCAACACTGACAACTGAAACAAGGCATATTTTAATGAAGTGCTATACTATTTCATATAAGAATACATTTAATCAACTATATAGTAAACTAAAAACAAGTTATCAGTGAAATTAAAACATGAACAATGATAAAATTATTGGTAAATAATAATTCTTCATACAAATATATCAGGCATAGAAAAGGGCCTAAATGAAATCAAACATCTAATGGAAGTCTCATTGGTTATCAAATCTGATCTATGCATTGGGTTTAGGTTGAACCGAGAGAACTGATTTTCATAAAACATCATTCAAGATATAATTATCAAAATATTATGAATTTTACATCGAACCTCCTTACACAAACAACCTTAAAGAAAGGGAATTTTTTATGAAAAAGCTTCCAAAGATGCAGGTTAGCATTATCAGCAAAAATTATTTTTGTCCATAGTGTTACCAAACCTAGAATTAGCCTTAACTGAAATTTAGGATACCTTTCCAATATCGACTACTAAACAAATCAAGCCACCCAGCTTCAGGTTCTGATGAACCTTGACTTGCTGTTGTTAAGTCATTCATAACTGCGGCAACTCTTTCTTGTCCATAGAGTGTTTTAATAGCCTTTTCAGCTTCAGAGATTTTGCCTTGCTGTAAAATAATACATGGAATTTTCTCAGAAAACCTACAATAAAATTTTTGCATTAAGATCTCAACAGATATACAAAAGAGGCACATCATCTATGCATGATAAGTATGTTCTGTTGGATAATACAATAAAATGTTAATATCATAACACAATTTCAATCCAGTTTAAGCATTTAAGGAAATTGACAGTGTCTTAAGAAAAGTATATCTTAACACACATAAAAGCACATCATCTACGTATAATATGTATGTTCTGTTGGATTATATAACTGTTGAGAATCAAGCATTTAATGTATAATGATGTGATAGGATATGATATCTGATTTAGAGAAAACTAAATACCCTCTAATTATGTGTAATCAATACTACTTGTCTATGTAAACAAGCTCCATAGGGTCTCTTTGACATATGGTTTTTCTGTACAAATATCCCTCAATTTCTCTCATTTTACATGGTATCAGAGCCAGGTTGAGGGAATAACGAAAACCGTCCTCCACCAGGGACAGTATGGTTGTATGTCCCCAGTGGACCTTTCTGGTTGTTGCACTTATTCCAGCGCTTTCAGGCAACCCTTTCTCCTTCTCCAGTGACTTTTCCGGCTGCTGTCACTTTTCCGAACGGCCTGTTTCTGCATTTTGGTGGATCTTTCCGCTTGTCACCCTTCTTCAGCGACCTTTTTCCGCATTCCAGTTAACCTTTCTGCTTGCTGCCCCTCTTTCAGGTGATTTCCCCCCTTTTCCGGCAACAGCTGTCATTCTCCGCCAGAGCTCCGGCAGGTGACCCCACCACCAGCATCTTCATTCACCAATCTACACAATGGTGGTTACGGCATCTCGATCGGGCTTGCAACGCTACCTCACACGCCCACTCTTTTGCGCACCAGACTTAGTCAAACAGTGCACTTCTCTAGCGCATGCAGGCACGTGGCGCACCATCTTGGGCTGTGCTTCTACTGCCGAAGTTGCCCCTCTGGTGCAAGCATAACCTCAGAGTTTTGCCTCAAACGAAGCATCCATGCAGACACACCATTGGAGCTCGGTTCTGTTTACCTTTAAGTACTGTTTGGTTTGCGATTTTGGGCACTATACAGTCCATTTTTTACATGTTTTTGGTTGTTATGAAGAACTTTCCAGTTGCCAATCCAGCCGCCATCTCTTTTCAGTGTGTTTTTTGGCCACCGCCTTTATCTCGCCACTCATTTTCAGGCAAAGAACTTTCTGGTCACCTATTCTGTCGTTGTCCTTTTCCGGCGTGTTTCTCTCTCTTCGCTGGCTATTTATGACTATTTCGTCTCTTCAGTTTGAATAATTTTGGGTCTCCACGATTCGTTTGAAGCTTCTAAATCTTGGTTTAAAAAGATCGGAACTTGCTTTGGATTGACTTAAGATGATGGGTATTCGAGCTCTCTCTTCCTAGCAATATTCCCCGATTTCACCAAGATCCCTGAGTTGTCTTCAAAATTTGAATCTTCCAAATGATGGCTTTAACTTTTAAGAAAGTTGGACCTTGTTTTTCTTAGGCTGATGGATATTCCAGCGCTCTCTTTCTAGCAATATTCCCCGACTTCACCAACATCCCTGAGTTGTCATTCAAACTATTGACTTTTTTAAGTAGAGCTCAAATTTTATGTTTTTGTTGGGAATAAATTTTTTCTTGTAACAAGCTAAAGCTTAGTAAGCTTCAGCTTGAGGGGGCGTTTTGAGAATTAGGAATTTAATGTATAATGATGTGATAGGATATGATATCTGATTTAAAGGAAACTGAATATCCTCTAATTATGTGTAATCAATACTACCTGTCTATGAAAACAAGCTCCGTAGGGTCTCTGATATACGGGTTTTCTATCCAAATATCCCTCAGTTTCTCTCATTTTAGAATAACAAACATAAGTATGACATCTCTTACAATTTAATCCAGTTAAGAATTTAAGGAAATTAATAGTCTTAGGTATATTTAAAACATAATATAATCTCTCCTTTAATGTGTTTTAATCTAGTAGTGCTATTTGCAAAGTTGTCAGCATATGATATTGTCCCATGGTTAGGTTTGTGATACAAAATTTGATTAAAAAAAAAGAAGCCTTTGATGTGTCTAAAAGTATTTTTTCCCCATTAGTTTAATTGTCACATGAACTTGCTTCCATAACAAAGATACCACAGAATTGCAGGAAAACCTGAACAAGCCAACGTGGACTTTCTGGAGAAATTGCCATTCCTAGTGCTAACAGCACAGATGGAACTACTGCAATGCCAAACATTGACCGCCACCTGACGAAATAAAATTACAAATGAAAGTAGAAAACTGAGCAACAAATATTTCTGTATCCACCAAGAAGAAAAATAAATTAAAAATAATGAAGAGACAGTCATATTTGAATTTAACTTGAAACTATCACAATCAAATCAGCCAGAAACAATTATTTCTAAAAAAAGAAAAATGAGCTGAAGTGTACAACTTTCCAGTTAATCTAGATGTATTGGCTGTAGAAACAATCTATGACTTCTATAATGTGGAAATATCAACTACCAACTTCAAAAATTGACATAGAAGCCCCAATTTTTCTTTTTAAGGAGAAGCCCCAATGTAAAAACATGGATTTAATATAATTTTGTGTATATCAATTTTCAAATTACTTTTTGAATGGTTCAATATATCCTTTTCCATAGTGTCAGCATTTCAAAATCCAAAGTATGAATGCAACTGCATTATTATTCCAAACCCAAAGCACACAACTAAATTTTCATATTCATTAATGTCAATGATGATGAGAAGATTACAACGAGCAACTGATGATGGGACATATTATATTTCTAAACTAAAGAAATCAAACTAACAGAAAAATAATTACCAATACTGATGTCCAATCAAAACCTTGACATCAGTTTCTATTGATAAAATACTTTGGATATAGATAGGGGCATAGGATCATCCATAAAATCTTTGCAAAATTCTCTTCTAGGAGCATGTGTTCTTCTGCCACTTCAAATAAAAAAGAAAAAAAAATGACAAATATCTCCACTTTCTTGTAGTATTTTACCATCTCTGGATGATATTAATCACTAGAAGAAATAAACAGCTCAAAAAGAGGTTAGGTTAAAATATTCACAACCCTATCCTCAGCCCTCCCTGCCAAATCAAATAGTGGTAAGGTGAAACAACTCAATACCATATAGGGTTTCCTGCCAGAGGCAGCCCAGCCACCAGTGCCAGAAGAATCCCAATGCATATAAAAAGTTGATTAACAGATCCGAGCGCACCACGAATTTCAGTTGGTGAAATCTGCCCATTAAGAGGAGTTACCACACAGTCCACATAAATTATGTAGTCTATGATCTCAAAGATAAGAATAATATATAAAGCACCTCAGATATGTATAGTGGTACTATAGCAGATGTAACACCAATTCCTATACCAGAAAGTAAGCGACCAATGATCATTGGCTGAACACTCTGGGCTGTAGCACTGCAGATACATCATAGTTTATAATGACAGATTTCAAAAATATAAAAAGATAAAATATTATCCTGAAGACCAACTGACTGACCCAAGAAATGCTCCAATTGCTAGGGGGATTGAGGCTAATTGAAAAGTCCTAGTTCTTCCAAATTGGTCAGCCAATGATCCACCAGTGAATGAACCAACAGTGGCACCAGCAAGTAGTGTGCTGACAATCCAGCCTGTTCATGGATATTCACTCATGATAACCAAGAGAAAACAATTGATAGGGCATATGAAAGTGAAGCAAGACTCACACGGACAAATGTAATTACAAAATTCATTTAAACTTTCTCTATAAAGCTCAACTAATTTTCTGTTTATGTTAACAGTACCATTAACTTGGACAGACATGCATACTGAAAATTTGCCCTTTATGAGTGTATTAAACAAGAAACTGTATTTTCTTATATCTACAGTTTTCATTGCCTATAAAATCAATCATTTTTTTTTTAATAATTTACAAATAGACACACACATATAAAGCATGTACCTTGTATAACAGTATTTTCAGTGATTCCAAGATCCTTAGCAATGTATTCAAGGGCACCATTTACCACCCTACACCAAACAGGGATTGTTAGAGTTCTTAAACATGAAGATATTGATAAAAAAAAAAAGTAGCAGCAGTTATATATATGCCAAGCAGCCAAAAGAACATAAAGACATCCGCAAGTTACTCATATCATTTTTATAACTTAGATGGCAGCACAAAGAAAATGACATGCTGCATTATTGTCCATTGACCCACATACTAATATGAAGAGGCTATCCATACCCGAGATGATAGCCAAATAAAATGGCTCCGAGGCAAGCAACACCAACATATGGTAGAACATTTCCAGAAGATTTGCCCTGAGGAGTAGCTGGAACAACATCTTCAATGTTTCCATCTGCAACTCAATTTTACTTTCTATGAGTATCTGTAAGAACATACAAGTATATCTAACAGCTAGAAAGTTATCAAATTGCAATTCAAATCTGAGTTTCCAACATAAATTCTGAATTGTGAATCAGAAATCGCATAGAATCCTAAGAGACAACGAAAAACAACTTGAAATATATCATATAAATGACATATTGTATAGTGCTCAATGTAATAGGTCTAAATTAGAAATTGATAAAAAAAAACTGAAGTAAACCACAAGTCTCACAAAATAAAAAACGTGTGAAGCCTCTATTTCAGAAAACTAAAAACAGAGCTATGGAACAGTCAAATAAAATGCATAGAATGGAAACAAAGCAGCCAAATAATCAAATAGGGTGCATTCAGTAGTGCTCAACTGCTCATTCATTTCCTTTTCATTTAACAATTTTAGCTTATCTAACTGTTCAATTTCTTTCATGAGAAATCATTAAAGAAACATAAAAAGGAAAAATAACAATTTGTTGAATTATGTAATTCGTATCAATGACACAGAAGCACATTGATTCATTCACATATTGCATGATTAGTCATCTGCAATGAATCACATAATATGTATCACCAGCTAGCTGAATCGTACCAAAGTGTATGATTCAAATCAAGAATCACAATTCATCTAACAAGAAGTGAGATTTTACACAGTTTGCTGACAATACTGGGAAGAACTGTTCAGAGACTTCGCAAATACAAGAATTATAAAGGCAATTTCCAGCACTAAAAGCTGTTTTCAGAATCAATTGCCTTTGTAAAGGATATTTCCAGCACTAAAAGCTGTGTTTCCAGAGTCAACGCATACACAACTGCAAAACTTATGCATGTTATTACCATTAGTATTCTGGAGATGATATTATGAGCCAACAAGAGACAAAGGCAATTATAAATGGCAAATTCTACAGTATATAAACTCTTACATAGTTCTACAAAAGAATATTATCATTAAAAATTGAATTTCCTAACTGTTGCAATCATGTTGAAATTAAACATTCATGTATCAACTGGATTACAAAAAACAATTAAGCATCACATCATTAATTCATTTATCATGATCAGCATTCTCCTAAAACCAGTCACCGAATTTCAGGTTGGGTAAATCAAGCAACAGACTTAATTTAACTACCTGAGTCAACAAACCACATCAACAACAATAAAAACAATAACAAACACTCACAGACAAGTAGTGGCCTACTAGAAAACACCAATGTGGTTCAGCAACAACAAAATTAAACATAAAAAAGCAACTTTGCCGCAAAATCCAAACACGGCATCATTAAGCAAAACAACACATGGCCCATCTACATGAACCAAGCACATTACATACAAATCATTGGCAAATGCAGTCCAAAAAATTTCACAATAGCCAATAAACCAAACAAATCAAAGCAACCAGCAACAGCATACAAACCAGAAGCCATAACCCTCACTGATCTGGGATTAACGGAGGGCCCAAAAATGCCACCTAAACCAACTCTAGCACTAGTTAGTTCAGTTTCCATAGTGACAGAACCAAGCCTTAACCCGCAAAGATCAGTATTATTCTTTGTCATGCACACTCTTCTGGGTCTCAGAACACTCCCATTTCTGAACTCTCCAAAACCCACCAACCCCCTTCGCTTTTGAACCCCAAAAGTGGCTCCTTCAACACCAAAAGTTGATGCCTGCATGCTTTCTGATAGAATATTCCAAAACCCATTAAATGAAAACATGGAATTTTCCAACAATTATATTTAGATATACAAAATATGCAGAAAAACACCAATGATGGGGGAAATAAAAGGAAGAATGGCATCGTTAATGGAAATGAACTAAGATTCAAGCGTGAAAGAAAAGAAAGTAACAGACGCATTACCTAGTAAAAGGGTGACAAAGAAATTTGAAAAGGGTGAGGAAATTTTTGTACTTCAGTGTTGACGTTGACCCTTTAGAACATGCAATTCTTTTTATCGGGATTTGTGTTTTCTGATGGAAGGAAGGGGCTTCGAAAGGATCGCTACTAAGTGAAACCAAACTACAAATATGAAGTTGATCAAGATTTCAACTCTTTATTTTAAAGGGGAAAAAAACTTTAGTTGAAGCTCTTGGTGCTGTTTTTTGTGTCATATAAAAAATATATAATTTAATTACAACTTAAAAGGTTGAAGTTTATTTATAAGGTGATACAATTTCATGTAAGTATTTTTTATCTTTACATTTTTAAGATCATTTTATCCTTATTCTTGATAATATTAAAATAGTAATAATAATTAATTATCTTTAATTATATAAATTAAAACGAATCTATTAACTAAAATTAAGTAATTATCCACTAACCACTCTTTACTTTTTTTGAATATTTTTATCTTTAAAAGTTTTAATATTGTTATTTAACCATGAATAATTATTCATTATAAATTATAAACTTTTATAATTATTTTAAAAATCATATTTAAAATGATTTATAATTAATTAACAGCATTAAAACATTTACATAACTCATGCAAATTAAACTTATATATAAAACATAAATGAAATTTTTGGTGTTATTGTTTATAAAATAATTATTTTAGTAATTGCACCGACATTTTATGTAAATTTATATTTTATAGATTGTTGAGATAAAATTTTAATTCTAACTAAAAAATAACACTATAAACATCTTACAATTACATTAATTTTTTTACTTTTAAGAAAATCAAAAATAAAATAACGTATTTTTGTTTTAGTTTATGGCAAGAAAATCTGAAGGAAAAATGGGTTCCGAGAAAGAGAAAAAAAAAAAAAAAGGATTATCTTATGTGGGAATTTAGGATTAGATTACGGCGAGTGCACGTTGGTGCTGCTGGAACAGTGTCCTTTGTCTCGGCTCTTACATACGTGCACGGGTCCCACCCTATTGTACAAGTGTGAACCACTCCACCACAATTTTCTCTGTCTAGTCTATAGTGTTTTGATATTTTCATGTTGTACTTTGTCGGATTTTAAAAAATATCGACTTCAAAGTTTTTTTTATTGTTATTTAAGATAGTGTTTGATTTAAGATTTTTGAAGAAAATAATCATCTATGACTTTGATTTTCTTAATATTTATTATAAATATCATCCAAGTGGTTTAGCTAAAAAATTTAATTCTATCAAATCTGATTTAATTTAAAACAATTTAAATTGAATTGATTTTAATCTTACTTTTATTTTTTATAAAATACTAAATAAATGATAAAATATACAATAAAAAATTAAACTATCAAATATTTCATTTATATATCATAGCATAATCTTTTAAATACTAGATTTTAAACATGTGGTTTGATTAAATTTTATAATTTTTATATTTAAATTTAGTATTTATATAAAACATATATGTATATTAATAAAATAGTTTTTAAAATATTTATTAGGATATAAAAGATAATTACATTAAATTTAAGAGATAATTAATTATATTTTCAATTGGGGAGATGTTGTTTTAAAGAAATACTAAATCTATTAAAAGTTGTTCTTATCAACATCTGGAAATGTCACGTGTCAAGATAGAGATGGTCCAAGTTGATTTCAGACCTTGCACGTCGGATGGAGAGTTGACCTTGTTAAGGTGGGACACCTGCAAAACAAAGAAAGGACTCTGACGTTCAAGTAAGTACATCAATTATGTGAGCATAATTGAAGATAAATGTCCGAGATGGTCTCAGTGTATGTACATTGTGGGTGAATTTATAGTATGAATGAGTGTGTGAGAGTTAAGGGATATGTAAAAGGGTTAGACATAACCTGTATTTATAGCGTGGAGTATGGGCCTTGAGCCTTTGTTGATAACTAATTTGTTGATAAGATAAACAGATAATTGCAGGTTGTTATATAATTCAAATAATAGTTAATGTGTACCTTGTTGATAGTCTATTACTTGTAGATAATATGAGATCTTTTAGGAGATAGTGCAGTTACACTTATTTGAATAATAAAGTGTAACGGATAGTTTGTTAGCTGGCGAGACCCTACTGCTGAGGGTTGACGTGGAGGGAAGACATGTGTACAGTTATTGTAGCAGGGCTGACATAGAGGGCAGACACGTGTACAGTGACCCCATAGTAATGACCACATATGTTTTTACTATTTTGTGTAGTACATTAGTCCCCCAGCCTCTGAGTCAGCTTGCGGACGAAAGAGGTTGTAAGAGCGTTATGGGTTGGCGAGGATTATCTAGTGTCAAGACTAGTAACCTGAAATAAATAAAAGAATGGTGAGCTCATGAAGCCCCCGAGTGTGGACAAGTGTTGTCTGGTGTCAATGGTGATAATCTTGACAAATAAGAGAGTGGCGAGCTTATGAAGCCCCCGAGGGTGGACAAGTATTGTTCGATGTCGATGATGACCACTGTGGCAAATATAAGTGTTGACATTTTGTCAAGCCTCCTAGCCTGTACATGTGTTGTCTGGGTTGTTACTGTTGATTTGTATAGGGAGGATATGCTTTGTTTTGTATGCAAAATTGAACATGTTAGGCAGGTGAAGGGTCTTAGTTGCATGCATATGCCAATATCTGACCATTGGAGTGCGTATTCAAAGTGAGCGTTACGCTTTGTCTTTTCCCATGTGCGTGCAACACACGCGTCATACTCGTGCATACGTGTCACTCAGAGAGTGCAGTAGTGGGTGAGTGGAGATTGATTATGGCACGGATTGCAAGGGGTCGTTTCACATCCCACCTGTAACTAACAAGTTACGTCTCCATTTAAATGGAGGGGACGTGTAACATTACCTTCACCGCCATACCTCTCCTCTTGTTCTCTTGCTTCTGTGCTTTCTTGCTTTCCAGAACCTTCTCGACTTTCTTCTCGCCCATTTCTCTTTCACTCAAGGTATCATCTCTTTGCTTCTGAAAATGTATGTCTCTCCCATTTCTGATTCCGCTTTGGGTATGGGAGGTAGCAATTCAGGGGACTCGATTAAGCAACCTTTTATGCGTGAAGTCATCTTTGTGGATGACTCCTCGGAGGAGGAGACCCACTGCGGAGTTTTCGATGATGAGTCTTCCTCTTCAGAGAGGAAAACTGACTTTCATCGAACTGGTGAAGGCACCTATTGCCATCGCCCGAGGGCAAGGCCTTCTATCGCCCCTAGGGTCAGGGAACTTCATCCCCTCTCGATTCTGCCCCCTTCTGCTCTTGGAAGTGGAAGGAAGAGTGGCGCTGTAAATGCTAGGGCCTTTCCTTGGGTGCGACACAGTCACAGTACTTGGTCGTCGTTGTCTACTCTGGTCGTGCCTGGCTACGAGTGGGTGAGAGAGGATGTTCTCAAATACAAGTCCTCAATCACTTCATCGGCATATGTAAATGCCATGTGCCATCAACTACGGTTGACGGCTCCTGAAGATTCCTGCAAGGTTGTTGTTAAAGCTTGCGGGAGTGAGGACTTTTCGTTCTTGAGGGCGGCGTGAGGTGCTCTTCCCTTTTTCTTCATGTATCGGTGCCTCTTCGAGGTGTTGGGTCTATTCTTTCCCTTCTTCCTTTTTCAATGTGCTCTCTTGGACTTCTTGAATGTGGCACCCTCCCAACTTCATCCCAATAGTTGGGCAATGGTGAGGGCATTCGAGATTTTGTGTTTGTTCTTCAACATCCGGACAAGTGTGTTGGTCTTTTTATTTTTCTTCCAGACGAAGTTGACAGGGAAGATTGCTTGGGTCTCTCTACATAGTGTGTCAAAGAAGCTGTTTGATGTTGATTCCAATGTCTTTCATTGCTTTAAGGACCATTTTTTTCAAGGTCTGTGACAATGGTGTGGTGGGAGATGATCTGCCCTTGATGTTTAACCAAGATGGGGAGCCTCGCTTCCAATTTTACTGGCAATCTGACCCCGCCAGGTTTAAGTCGTTTGACGAAGACTTGTTGACTGTGGTGAAGAGGACGGACAAAGCAATCCTGGAGCAGTTGCCAGCTTTTTTGGATGCGCGAGCCATCTTGTCACTATCGTTGACGAATGATCTCCTCTCTACTCTAGACGGTAAGTCCTCTTGCCTTATTCCTCCTTTGTCTTCTTTATCTTTTTGAGTGTGTATTTTGACCTGGCTTGACACTTATGATTTTGGTGTGTGCTTTGCAGGTATAATGAGAAATTTCCCATGGAGGCAGTTGGTGAAGAATGTGGGTGCTGACGGTGGTGTCGTGCCACCTGCCCTTGTCCAATCTGATATTGTTGTTGCTTTCCCCAATACCTTTCCCTTTGTTTTTTGAAAATACAATGAACACCTAATCGAATAAACCAAGAGGGGGGTGAATTGGTTTTACCTCATTTTTTAAAAAAATTTCTCACAAAACAATGTGCAGCGGAAGAATTTATTTAGATCGTATCTTAAACAAAACCAAGTTAGAAAACAATCTTCTTCACCAATCAATTAACTCTTGAGCATATCCAAAGTTTGAATGATAAGCAAATTGAATACTACAAGAATTCAATTAAACATAAACCAAAACTTAAATGCACAAAAGTTTATACTGGTTCACCTCTCAACCCCGGAGGCTACATCCAGTTTAACTTCCAACCCTAACAAGGTTAGAGTTCCACTATAACAAATCTTGGTTCTTTACAAGCAAGCAACAAGGTCTCTTTCACCTTCCCAAGGCAAAACTCAAAATCTACCCCCTAGATTTCTCAAAAGACCAAGAACCAGAGATCCTCTCTCTGTTCTACCCCTAGAAAACCCTTTCTAGATATGCCTTAAAGAACCCCAAATGTTATATGGAAAAATCAACAAAGATTACACAAAGTAAAACAACAAATACAAAAGCTTAAGGTTCAAGAAAGGTATCACCTCATTTTCTTTTGCAGCTAAAATGATATGAATGAATTAATCAACCTGAGATTATGTATGACATTCTTTCTTGAATCTTCTTTACTCACTAACATGCACTAATGATCATTCAAAATGAGAAACTTGACTAAGCACCCATGTAGATCTCAACAAAATGAACAACTCTCTAATTTCTGACTTTTTGATCTTTTAGAACTCTCAGAGAATGTAAAACCTAAGGTAGGAACGAGTGCTCTCTTTCTAATTCATATTTTCTAATGACACAACTTTTCTATTTATAAAAAAAACTGATTTAACAGACTGTAATCGATTATTTTGCTATGGTAATCGATTATTTCGTCTTAATAATCGATTAAATTGTTCATCATAATTCTGGAAATCTTGAACGAACATAATAATCGATTATTTCACCAATTAATCGATTACGCCAAAATGACATGCTTTCTTAACAAGCAGAGGTAATCGATTATAATCCCATTTAATCGACTAAGCCAGAATGTGTCTAAAACACTACAAAGCATATATAATCGATTACAATTATTTGGTAATTGATGATACTAGTTAATCATGTTAAGCTATATTATGCAGATGACTTATGTAATCGATTATTTACTCAGATAATCGATTAAACTGTTCTTAAACCATTTTCCAGAAATTCAAACAAGCTGGTAATCGATTATTTCATTCAAGTAATCGATTAAAGCAGTGTAAAACCATTTTATGCTTGTTTAAATGTACTTAATGTAATCCTATTACTTTGCACATACTAATATGATTAAAACCTATTCATGAATGTATGAATGCATGATTTACTTAAGGGCTACAAAGGATTATAAGGATTTAACCTATGAACCAAGCTTTTAACTCAAAATTACAAATGCCATCATATTGAGTGGGCATGTAAAATATCAAAAAAAAAAATAGCTTCCATCAACCTTGATTCTTTAGCTTCAGCTTCTTGATTCTAACAGTTTTGGCTAAGAGGAAGAGGGATGATGGTGCTAGGACATCTGGGCGTAAGAAGTCTCAAGCCCCTCATAGCTTGCATGCAATAAGGAAGGTTGTTGGGCTTCTTCCCCGTGTACCTGTTTCTCCTCCTCTTATCCGGGCTTTAACTTCAACAATGGCAACTGCCACCACCACTTTGACTCCACCTGTTTCAACCTCTGTTGTTAAGGCTCCCGCCCAGTGGTGGTGATTGTTGCTGCCACTAGGGCTCCGACCCCTGCTACTCCAGCTTCGGTCGTTGTCGCCATTCCTATTCCTTCACTTCCTCCTCCTGTTGTTGCCACCTCTGCTCTATCATCGGCCCCTACTAAGACAGCATCTGCTTTGCCTTCATCTTCCTCTTGCCTTGTCACCTCCCTCGAATTCTTATATGTCTCAAGGGAGATTGGCTCTCTGTGGAGTGTAGGCCACGTGCCTGAACAATGAACTTCGACCCTTTTTGACAATTTGATAAGGTCAGTAGGGATTCAAAGCTCTGCAAACTCTACCAAGGTCATTCTTGAGAGGAGTTTGGCTATTTTGGGAGAAAATGGGCAGCTTCACCAAGAGGCTGTGAACAAGGTTGCTTCCTTGGAGAGAGAGCTAGCCAAACTGAAGTCTACTATCCGAAACGTCTAGTGAGTAGAGCATGCCAAGCTAAATGGTGTCATGGTGGCGCTTGCTGAGGTGGTTAGATCCCACCATCAACTGTCTGCCAAGGCCAGTGATGTTTTGGCCACTCTGCTGCACACTTAAGTAGATGGTGATGAGTTGGCCACCCGAGGCAAGGTTCTGCTGCACCAGAAAAAAGACTTGGCTTCCAAGATTGACAAGGTTGCTGCTGAGAATGAGGAGCTAGCCAAGAAGGTGACTGACCTGGAGGCTAGGTTAAAGGAGTCTAAGCTCAGTCTTTCGACGGAGATGGCAGTTAGCAAAGAGCTTGATGAGGAGCTGGCCCTCTACAAACGGGAGGCAGTGGAGCAACATGAAAAGGGCTTCCTCAAGGTTGTCAGACAAGCTGACCTTTTTGCAAAAGATCTTGACTTGGGTATTTTCAACCCCTTCAAAGATGTGAAGGGTGACGTCTTGGTTGATGTGGAAGAGATTGGCTCTACTGAGGAGGGTACCAGTAAGGGAGCCAATGCTTAGGCTACTATTTTTGTATTTCATTGTTTTACGTCATGAAGGTCATGTAATCTATGACAATTATTTTAATGCCAAAATTTCTTTCTTCACCTTCGATCTTTTATGCTTTTGTATACTGTCTCTTGCTTTTAAGTGTCTTGTGATAATGAGATTAGGTCGTGTGAATGACGTCCTTTCATTGTAGGAAACGAGACCCTGTAATTTGATAATGTCTCATTTTTTCTTTTTGTTTGAGAATGAGTAGGGGTCCTCAGACTCTACTTGTCAAGGTTTCGAAGCAGTTGAATTACTAAGAATGTGTCTTGGGTTTCGAATGTCTAAGGTGACTCTTAGACATATATTTTGGATTACTGCTTTTGCTAATGGCTGGTCTTATGGCACTGCTTGTCGAGGTTCCAAGAGAACGAATGTACCAAGAATGTGTCTTGGGTTTTGTGTGTCAAGAGTGGACCTTGGGCACCTGTTCTTGCAAAAAAGAAATGATCATTTGGCCTTGTTTGTCAAGGTGCCAAAGGAGTGAATGTACCAAGAGTGTGTCTTGGGTTTTTAGTATTAGGGGTGGACTTAGACACTTGTTCCTGCAAAACAAATAATCCTTTGGCCTTGTTTGTCAAGGTGCCAAAAGGAGTGAATATACCAAGAACATGTATTAGGTTTTTAGTGTCAGGGGTGGACCTTGGACACTTGTTCCTTCAAAACAAATGATCCTTTAGTCTTGTTTGTCGAGGTGCCAAAGGAGTGAATGTACCAAGAGTGTGCCTTGGATTTTTGTGTGCCAACGGTAGACCTTAGACTTTTATATTCCTACAAGCTTGTATTTCTACAAAAGAAAGCTTAGCAACAGTAATGTATGTCAAGGGTGGACCTTGTTGTACCTTGATTTTTGTCAAGTCTTTTATTTTCTCTCCCAAATTGAGGTTACAATTGCAAATTAACTTTCAAGTTTGATAATTAGTTGAACCTGAAAATGAAATAAATAAAAAAATTAATGATAACATTGAACTCCTAAACAAATGTGAATAATACCTCTTCATATTAAAGCTTTAAATTGACATTGAAACAAGTAATTATCTGAGCCAATGTGCACCTCTTGTTTTCTATTGTTTTATTGATATTGAATGAATCCTAAGCTCTTTCTAGTCCTCCATAAATGTGTAACTCGTCATTCTCATTTTGCATTAATTGTAAATTGAAGATGGAAATATCAATAAGCTCTTTAAAGATAGAAGAGATTTTGCTCCTTCGTTATTACATTATTTGTCATTTTTTGGTAATCTTCAAGTTTTTTTTTTCTAATAATGATCATGTGTCCTTTCCAGTTTTAAGAGATGCAATTTGTATCTTAACAAATGAAAAAATGATCGCATAAAAACTTATAAAATAAGCATCGAACAACTTTATTTGATGTTACGGTGGATAAAATATGGCATGAGGTATAACTTTATATCATTATATGATTCTCCAGCGTAATTAGTTGTTGTTTTTTAAAAGGCAATATGAGATTGATATATTAATAAAAGGTGCCACGAAGTGTGACCCCTAAAAGAATACATCAACATGGAGACAAGCCAACATCCCATGACCCATATTAGCCACGATCAAGACAAGGTCTAAATCTGCCACAGAACCAGCTGTGCATCTATTACCTCTCCATGGAAAATAATATGGTTCCTGTGAAACCAAAGACTCCAGGAAATCGCATGTTAGATGAGATAAAAACTCTACACATCCTCTTAGCCCTCTAGAAAAGACCATGTTGCCTAAAATGAAGTGGAACCTCTAAATGCTACACTAAAGAAATACCCCACCAACGGTAGACCTCACACCAAATCCAAAATAAGAAGATGCACCCTAAGAACAAGTGTTGTGACATCACACTTCCAAAATGATCGAAAGCGAAAATTCATCAACATTAAGCTATTAGAAACCTCAGAAGTGATAACCAGGTAGGCTGAGGCCACTCAAAAGAAGGACTCACCCTCAGTCCACAAGCATTTGTCCTCCGTCATCAAATCCAATCGGACTGCAAAAAGTAAGGCCTTCATTTGCTGTACCACCACCTCCTTTCACTCAAGTAGAGCTCTTTGCCATCTCCAACTCCACGCCATCCCATGATCGATGTCCTCTACTGACATCTCCCTACAGAAAACTCTTGGTTAACCATTACACAAAAAGACGTGGGAAGAGATCCTTCCAACAGGACTCTCCAAACCAACAGTCCTCCCAAAAGGAGGTGTCTTGTCCATAATCAATCCGACAAACCACCTTACTAGAAAACCAGTTGTCCCACATCAATCCTCATGAGATCCTACTACCAAGTCGACCCAGATTGGGCCTGACGCTCCCCAAGCCGATCCAAGGGCCCATACTTATGAGCGAGAAAACCACACTAGAGAGCATCCTTCTTTGCCAAAAACCTCCACGCCACTTAATCAGCAAACTAGCTTTGAAAGTTGCTAAGTTCTTCACCCCTAAACCCTCATCCACTTTAGCCCTGCACATTGAATTCTAATCCACCCAGCATATCTTATCTCAGTCTGACACACTAGACCACATAAACTTCCTCTGAAAAGTCACCAATGTGGCTATACGCGCTTGAGAGCCCTGTAAAAAGAGAGAAAATTAAGAGGGAGACTTGATAACACAAAGTTTATCAAGGTGATCCTCCCTCCCAAAGAAAGATATCATCCCTTCCAACTCCCAAGCTGCCTCCTTAAAGAAGAAACCATATATTCCCATGTTGAAACCCTTCTGGGACTAGTACCTATTGGAATACCAAGATATCGAAATCGATGATGTGTGTCATGGTTTTTTATCTTCCAAGGACACTATCATGCCAAGGGAGGTGATATTCTATATTCATTGGGTTCTTCCTTCAATGGAATGTTGCAAGTTTAATGCATGAAATTTCAAGGGATTTGGTAAGTTGGAAATTACTTCAAAATAAATAGAGAAAAAAAGTAATTGAATAGAAGAAAACAATAGTTATTCAATTTTCTTTGTAATTTTTACTTTTTTACATAGATTTTCCTTTTATATTTTGTTATAATTCTTTTCCATTTGTGTTGATGTATATATCACATTTGTCTTGAGTCGAAAATAAATAATGAATGTTTTGTAGAAAAATATTTTCTTTATTTAGTTATCCAAAAATAATATGTTAATTATTTTTCTTTAGTGAATTTTTGAATTTGTTGTTGATTTTAATGTTGGAGGTTTTAAATATCTAGCAAAAAAAATATTAAAAGTTTTAATTTTTACACTTTAATCGTTGCTTTCTTTGTAGTTTGTATTCATAATAATTTTTTTAAAGGAACATAATAATCTATTATATATAATCTATCTATTATCTATAATATATATATACCATATCAACAAAACAAAATTTCATGGAATTTTTTATATTAAATTAGTCATAATTAGCCATTATTTACTAACTTTTTTAGCCGTAATTTAATTTAACATTTCAAAAACATAATAAATGTTTCTGCCAATAATTTTCATGGAATTTAATTCTTTCAATTAAATTAGTTATAATTAGTCATGATTTACTAACATTTTTAGCCATAATTTAACTAAATATTTCAAAAACTTAATTAAATGCTTATTCCTCTTCCTTTTCCAACCTTAATTAAGCGTTTTTTATTGGTCATTAATTGGCAACCTAATTAGTCTTATTTAATGATATTTGATTTGCACAATATTTGTTTTATTAGTATGCTGATATTGAATGAGGAGTAAATATATATTTTTTGTTTTTTCAAGCAATTTAACAGTATAACAATGTCTTCTAATTTTCCAATTCGTCTCCCGCATCAAATGAACAAAAACTCAATTTATGTGAGTTTCAAGACGGATTCTAGGGTGCGTGAGTGAAAGATGTTACGTATCATGCGAAAAAAACAATAGCCGTTGGATTCAAATCTTAAGATGCGCTGATTAATGGGAAACCGAAACGTGCAATAGTGTATTGGTCATTACCTTTTGTGCTTTCATTTTGCACCCCTAGTTGACACCGTTCAATAGACATACCCAACACATACTACTAACAGCACAGTACCCTCACGAATAAAGTTACCCAATGATTGACTATGTCAACTTTGTATTATTAAATGTACAGCCCTTTAATAATTATTATTTGATATTTTCACTTTATAACTTTTTGCGTAGTTAACCAATGTGAATAATATTTACAAAAATAAATTTTTAAATTATTGTTTGATTTTATTTTATTTTATTTTCAATATTAACATGTGATATCATTGACTTTCCATTCACTATCAAATAAAAGATAATATTAGCATATTAATATGAAAATAAATGTTACCTTTTAAATTAAAACAACCATTCCCATATTTATATTTTTATTTTCAAACACTTAAAGTTAAAAGATTCTATTTAAAGGTAAAAATAAGTTAAACGGCTAAACATAATGTTATACAATACCCTATATCACATATATGGTACGCCAAAATTTAAATTAAAAAAAAAACAAAAAATCTAACATTATTATTAAAGGACAAATTTAACTCTAATAAATTTAAACATTTTATTTTAGTTAAAATTGACTGTCGAATATTTTATAAAAAACATTTTAACTCTAATATTTTCTTGTATTTAAAACACAAATATAATTGGTGTCTTAACCATTAATTGTAATTTTATTATATGTAAAAATTTTAAAAAATTACATACAATGCGTAACGACTCCGCATTATGCACCATAGACCCCATGGAAAGATAGATGTGTGGAGTTAGAAACCACTATAATAAACAATACAGCAAATTATTAGTTAAATGATTTAGAGTTTATCAATCATGATCGAGTCTACGGTGCGCAACTAGAATCTATTGTTCCATAATTTATGAATTATGATCAATTGATCCCTGTATTTTAAATAGGTTTAATGTATAAGTCTATTAGGTTAGATAGTTTTGAATATAAAATAAATTTGGTTTGATTTGTGTATTTTTTGAATATTTCTTATTAAAAGAAAAAAATTAAAAAAATGTTATTAATTTGAAGAGTTTATTTTTATGGTCTTAGGTTTATAAAATTTATGAATTTGAATGGGAAAAAATAAGAAAATATATTGTAAATGAAAAAAATTTATAGAAAAATGCAATAAAATTGTAAATTAATTTATAATAAATTGAACATGGAAAGAAAATTAAAAAATCAGATAAAATAATAGCATATATGTAAAACAGTAAATATTGAAGTTAATAAATTATAAGTAAAATGTTGTTTATCTTTTTTTAGCACGAAGACCGGATAAAAAAATATAAATGAATTTTTGTTAAAAAGAAATAATAATGCAAATGATAATAACTGAAAAATGTTATTGCATATGTACACACCTTGATTACGATGGCGATGATGTTGTCAGCTCACCATTGACAGTCTCGAGAGTGATAGGTTTAAGATCTAAAGCTTAATTGGTTTTATTTTTTGATTTTTGATTAATATTTTTGTTGAGTTTGTTTTGTGTATTTTTGTTGATGTATTGATTTGTTATATCTGGACATAAAATTGTTATTTTTGTTTTGTTTTCTTGAATTTTTTGTAGATCTGTAATTTGTTGTAAGAGAGACGGGATGGCCATAGGAAATCACTTCCCGAAGCAAAGAGCGGCGGTCGAAGTAAAAGAGAAGGGAACAAGAAAGGAGAAACAACTAATTTCGGTGGTATGATGAAGGTTTTGTCGTGGGGGATGGTGGAGATGGTGAAGCTTTGAGGTGATGGTGGTGCAACATCTTTCACTCACGCACCCTAGAATCTGTCGAGTTTCAAAATTTACCTCATAGTTATATCTTTCTCTTTCTTTGTCTCTCTTTCTCTCTTTCATACATATTTTTTACTATCAAAGTTTATGTCCTCAAATCTCACACTTGCAAACTACATTCTTTGAATCCTTTCAAACCTCAATTTTTACTATCCATGTTCTCAAATCATTTTAATCCCTCTTCTCAATCTCTCTTTTCCCTTTTAATTTCTGTTTAACTTGCATGTCCTTCTCAATTATGGAAGAGGCATTAAATAGGCTTGCTATGAAAAGGGTTGGCATGCGAATTTAGGTAAGAACATTGATAATAAAAAGATTAAAAACTTCTTTGCATCAAACATTTATAATTCTTAAATTAATGATTAAATTAATTTTTAGTATATGGATTTTGAATTGATTATAGTCTTAAGTTTTCAATTTAATTGCTATTAAATATAAATTATATAAAAAAAACAACTCATGCATCACATGAGTAAATTGCATGGTGCAAGACCCACGTTACTATTGCACGCTAGAACCTGTCATATTGTGAATCTGGTCACTGTTAGTCCAAACCGTGAAAAATTGTAAAGTTAGTCATATAGCACAACACAACACACAAACGTAAAAAAGAGACCAAAGACTCAACAAACATTGTTGGTCTTGGATCCCACATGTTCACCTTAGCAAAGGTAAATTGTATCTCAAATCCCATAGTTCAATCTAACCAATTGTCTCATCACTCACAAAATTTGGTTTTTGAATTCAAAGATAATCCGTGCTTTGGCTATGGAGAACTCGAAGAAGGTGACTAGATTTGGACCTTTTTCCTTCAATATTCCCAAACCACTTTTTTCTTTGGTTGGCTAGCCAATGGTTTGCCATACTATTTCTGCATGTAAAAAGGTTTGCTTCAATTTTAATTATGTATCCACGGGCTGTTTTTGGGAACTTCTTTTGTGCTCCAAAAAAATTTATTCTAATTAATAGTTGTTGTATATACTAAATAATTATGAAATTATTAGTTTTAAAAGCAAATAATTAATTTAAATGTATATTTTTTTTTAAATTTAAATTATTACTACATTATCTCTTATTTTATTAATTTTTCTATTTCTATTTAATAAATATATAAAAGATGATAAATTATAATCATTGTTTTAAAAATTAATAGTCATTCATTAATGTTAGATCACATTAAAACTTATTAATGATTGTTGTGAAAGTAAAATTTCAATCTAATGATTCAAAAATATTGATGTAAAGGCTACATAATTAAATAAGATCAACAGTTGTTGTCAAGTTAAAAGTACAATCCGATGACTCGAAATACTTCAAGTAAGGTTTACATATACAATAATCTATAAACAATATATAATAGGAATAGTGCTATTTGGTGTACACGTTTATTTGTCAGTTTTGGTACGTGTACAGGTTTATTTGTCAGTTTTAACCTTCAATATGTATATGTACGTTTTCCAATAATATTATGAATGGATATTACATTTATTTTTAAATTTTACCCTTCAACTGTCAAAGAGGAATAAGAACTGCACGAGGCCAACAAGAGTAATTGTGCCAAATTTTTTATCACGTTTTCTACTGAGTAACCACATGCTCCATTTCTTCAAAAAAAAAAAAAAAAACTACACACTCCAACTCTTTTTTTCTCTCTAATTGCCACGATGGATGGGCTTACTCCAAACTTTCTGCGCACGACAATACCACATACTCACTTTCAATCTTAGGTTTAACCTCTTTCAATTATTTCTATAACCTTTATTTTCATTTCACTGTTTGTGACTTCAACGCAATGCGATCACGTTCTTAAGTCCATTTTAGAAATTTCTATCTCACCTAACTGTTACAAGGACTTAATTCACAAATTATTTTGGAATTATAAACCATGTAACTTATTTACAAATTATTTATATGTGACTTTTGACTTTGATAATTAATTGATTCTTCTCTCAATTTTTTGTTTCTTGCAGGTTAATTTATAATTATCATGGCTGTTTGGATTTCATTAATTTGGTTTGCTACCTCTTGGACTTCTATGGACAAGGTAACATGTTGATTGCCTTTGTCTTATACATTGCATCCTTAAATTTGTAATTTGTAGGCAGGAAAAATTGAGATTAGGGAGCTATATTCATTTTAAAAAAAATAAAATAATAGGTATAGTGATTATTTTTATTTAAAAATGATAATAATTATAATTATTTAATTTTGGAATTTTTTTAAAATGGTTACAATAAAAAGAACCTTATGCATAGTCAACATTATCTGTGTTTATATTTGGTAGTTGAAGAAAAACACTGAAGTTTTAACATCCCAAAAGAGAAGTACGAGAAGTACGACGTGTTTGATGGATTAGCAAAAGCATATGCTAAGTTAAGTTATTCAACTTTGTTTTGTAGCATTCATAATTAAATCACTTTGTTGAATCACCTAGTAGAATCCATTTGTTTTGCTATATTTTAGGATGGTGAATTCCCAAAACCAAAGATCTTTACTACAACTGTAAAATTATTTACGAAAAAAAGTCATTATCACTGTGTCCAAGTGAAAAAAACATACAAATTGTATACTACGATAATAACAAATTTATGCTTCTTGATTGAATTTTTTAAATTTGTAAGAATAAGGGATTATGGGATATTGTTTACACATGTAAGAATGGTAGTTAGCACTTGTGGATGATAACACTTACATATGTTATTCCTACTGCTATGTATATGTGAAATGTGATAAAACTAGAGGCATGAAGAATAACATGATTTAAGATCAATGTTTTGTCATTTACTTTACTTTTAATGTGGTAATGTACTCATTGAGTGTGTTTTTTTGACATAGTACAAGTGATTCGAATGCTTGAATTGATTTTTTTTAATTAGCAAAATATATAAGTTCCTAAAAATTAAGTAACAATATTTTCACCTGAAGGAAACTAAATTTTGAATTTCCTCACCAAAGTCCATGTTCTACTGACCCAACCTTCATAAATATCTTTAAAATAAAGTCATCGAATCCGAGACTAATACCCACCATAACACTTTCCTTGCATGCCAACACATAAATATTCCCTCCTTAGCCTATATTACTTCAAGTTGTGAAATAATGATTGAACTAAATTACATGTTGTTCATGACTTTTGGCTGCCAGAGAACTTCCTAGAAACAACTAGAGATAGAATGAGTGAATCAAAGTGTTATTGTATAAATATATACATTTTGTCAATATTATCATAAGACATAATCCGAGGAATAACAAGGATGATATTACCTTTTCCTCTCTTTTAGTGAAAGTGAAAAGTTAAAACAAAAGAGATTGTCAAAGTTGAGATTGTGAAATCCTAAAAAATGAGCCCCCATTCTTCATTCTATGTATTGTTTTCTATTTGAAAACATGTTATTGTTTATCAGTAGCATGTTTGTTATATTGGATTCCTGGCTTTGAAAATCTATTCTATTTAGTGTTTTTTTTTACCTATATTTGAAATTGAAGTGATCATGAGATGATCGTTTATATTTGGTTGATTTGTGTGTTTGTTTTTTTATCAAATCATGTCAATCACTCACTCTTCCTTTCATTTAATGTCTAAATTGATGCACTTTTGCAATAAAAAACAAATTAATTGGTAGAAAATAATATAGTTGCTCCACTTGTGCAAAATAATTAATTTCTTCTATATTACTTTTTAAGCCATGCTTTTTTTTAGAGACTTTTTAAAGTCATGTGATGAAACCTTAAAACTTTTGTTCTTTTCTCCTTTTTCACCAAAGTCAAAATGTTGGGCATTAGAGAAAGATTTAAAGAACAAGAGTAGCATGAAAAACTTTGCAATTACTTACTTTTAACTTGAATCACTTAAAAGCTGAATCTATGCTTCCAAGGTATGCTGATATGAGATGTTGATTAACTAATAATTTAAATTACATGAAAAACACAACAAATCGTCATTAGTCGATCTAATGTATTTCTTTATCTATTTTTATTAATATTTTCATTGACTAGCAAACAATGAAATAATAAAGTAAAAATAAATAAAGACATAGTTATAATATTAATTTAGAAAAATGTTATTTATTACAAATGCACTTAATATCACACCATAATTATTTCCGTCAATTTATAATCATGACATCAATGTGAAGTATCCAACTCGTTGGTTCACTCATATAATCTATATGAAATAAGGGAGAAAAAACATAATCAAATATTTATTTTCATTTTGAAGAATCTAAAAATAATAAATATGAATATATAATACTATATAACTATTAACTTTGATTGTTTATTTTATTTATTGTTAGTATAATATTAATATTTAATCATTTTTAAATACATTTATTACCAAAGTTAAAATTTAATTTTATTAAATAGATATAGTTGTTAATTATTTTAAAGATATTAATTTTAATTATGTGATATTATTGAAGATTTAAATTCATTAGCCTCATCATAAATTGAACACTCTCATTTAGTATAATTTAATATAACATTATTGTTATTATTATCATTATCACTATTCTTATTATTCCCATAGAAGTGAGAGCAGTAAAGCAATACCAACAAAAAAATTGTTGTTATTTAGAGAAGTGAGAACAATAATATAATACCAATGAAGAAGTGAGTGAAAATGTATATTGGAGTAGGTACATTATCTCTTATTTTATTAGTTTTCTCTATTTTATTCAATAAATATATGAAAGATAATAATAATAATAATAAATCAAAAGATGTTAAATTGTAATTATTTTTTATAAAAAAATATATAAAATATTAAGTTTTGAATAATAATAATAATCATTCATTAATTTAGATCACATTAAATTATATCAATGACTACTGTGAAATTAAAGTTTCGATCTAATGATTCAAAAATGTTGAAGTGAATGTTAAGTAATTGAATAAGATCAACAAATTAAAATTTTAATCCGACAGCTCTCAAAGGTTCAAGTGATGTTTACTGGTTCTCTCAAAATTATGATCCCATTGGTTTTTCATATTGGGATTATCAAACTGCCTGGAATAATGTTTTTTATTTTCAAAATAAAGATTTTATGCATTCCTGACTTATTTATTTCAAACAGAGTGTCCAATATAAGTTCCCACAGTAGTTCTTCCAATGGTGGAAATTTTATGGACCAATCCTTGAGATACTCCCTTCAGAGGTGGTATCTGGTTTGACAACATTCACGAAGAAGTTTGAACATCCAAACAACAATCCGTTCGCAGTAGATCTTCACTTCTTCAGCAAACTTTCTCTCGCCTGGATCTTCCAATGGCGATATACCTTTGGTAATACCTCCATAAAAGGACAATTACCAATGCTCAAACGGCAAGCCCTAGTAAAATGGTGGCCTCAGTTTGACCATTCATGGGCCAGTCCTGAACAGGTTTCGCTTTGGTTCAAGCAGCATCCAACCTTCTCCAAAGCCGCAGACCCAGAAGCCTGCAAATTCCTCAATCAAAGATCACAAGTGTTATCAGCCTTGACATCTTCTTCCTCCAAGGAGAAGCTTATTGAAAACATAAAAATGATCTTTAATCTTCTGGAAAAGTAGAATCAAGACGCCTGCTCCTCATCCACAAACCCTGCTGACCCTGATGAAGCTTCTTCAGAATCGTCGGATGATTTCTACCAGAATGAAGACTATTGTTTCGGCATCAATCTTGGGGACGACTAAAGAGCCCAGTGGAGAAATCCCCTTTAGCATCTTCAATCTCCTTCAGACTAAGCAAACCTCAATCTCAGCAACAACATCTCACCGGGAAAGTGGAGAAAGCTCCTTCAGAAGAAGACAGACGAAGATGGAAGCTGACATCACCAACTGGCCAAAGCATGACATCATCATTTTCTGCGACAGACTACTGTTCGGTATTGTTCACTGTAGCGGTAGGTTTTCTGGTTTTGTTTACCGGAACTGTAGAAATAAGAAATTTTGAGTCTATTTAAGGGCTGCGACCCTCAATCTGTAAACAGGTTCCAGTAGTTCTATTTTTTCGAGTGTTGTACAATTCAGAGTGTTCCCCATAGGTAACTCTGAGTTCAAACCATTGTAATCTTTTAATCTTTTTTGAGAAATAAACATTTGTTTTCTCATTTCTGCAGTGCATGTTTATTTTTGTGTAAAAATTAAACGTTAATTTCTCTTCTCATCCACTCACTCTCTTCTCGTTGGCTCTGCCGCACTTGAGAGTATAACTTTATGCTATAGATCTGTATTTATTGTATATATATATATATATATATATATATATACACACACACACACACACACACAATAAGGATGAATCAAATTACACCGGTGTAACTTTGACAACTATTACATCATTTTTATAACTTGATTTAGAATGTGATTTTTATTGATCCAGCCGTTGGATTATATATACATGTTATCAAGATTTTCTGAGTTAAATTTTGTCAAAATTGAACATCAATAAGAATGTAATCAAATGATTTATATTTTAATATATTTAAAATGTTTATATTGCATCAATTTTAATCTATATGAATGAGGTAACAAATGATTTTGGATTAATATGAAATTTTGCATATATGACTTATGTTAAAGGAACTTTTAATCCACTGGTGAGTTTTAAGAAAACATTATCCGGTAGAAAGTTATAGAATTATATAATAGTTGTCAAAGTTATACCGGTGTAATTTGATATTTCCCCATATATAATATATATAATTAAACCCGTGCGATGAATCCGTTGGTGGTGGAAGTTCTATGTGATTGGATACTATGTGGAGATAGTTTTTTCGGAGGCTAGATTACTTAGTGGCAGTGATTGCGAATAACGTTCACTACACAACGACGTCAAGGCTAGAAGAGGAAGACGCAGATGGGAGGTTTTGATTGTCGCCATCGACAAAGGACTAGGTCATGAAGATAAGATCCACTTGGTGTAAGCAGTGGCGGTGGCAGGGAGAAAGTCATTGATGTGGTTGTGGTGAGACTTATTGACAAGGTTCAAGTGGAAGAAGAGAGCATGGAGAAGTCATGGTGGTACTACAATTCTCCAAATTGATAACTTAGTCCATCAAAAATTTGGTGACAAATTAGTCCCTCTAAGTTAGCAACACACAACAAAATTTAAGATCACATATAGGTCGAGCGATGCTACATAGGATTGATCATTTGGGTTATCGAAGAAAATTGATGGTGTGACGAGTTTGTCACACTTTTTTGAAAATTTAGGGACAAAATTTTATTTTCCTATTTTTCAGGGACCCAAATATGAATGCCTAACAAATTCAAGAGCTAAATTAGATATTTACCATTTTTTAGAGAACGGGTTATGTTTTTTTCTTGGGCGTGAAAAGGCTATTGTTATTAAAAGAACTAGCAAGCTACTCGTGCATTGACATTGGTTATTTATGTTTTCACGTATGTTGAAAATACATATGTTTTTAAAATGAAATATTTTCATTGAGATAATCATAATTAACTTATTAAGTTCTCCCAAATAATAGAAAGAGGAGAGAGAGTATTTAAGAAAAGAACCTATATTTGGTTATAAATCATATCTATTTCTTATTTTATTTAAAATATTTATAAAATTGTATGAGAATTTTTTTGAAAAATTTAACTTTGAAATATAGAAAATATTTAATTAATTTTGTAATTTTAAAATGTAAAATGATAAAATAATTACATTGTTTTACAACTATATTTGTAAATAAATTTTTTATTAATTTTGTAATTTATAATTCATAAATAATATTTCACATGAAAACTAATTAAATTAGATGCAAACTATTAATATTACTTAAAACAAAGTATTATTTTATTTTTAACAAAAAAATTATTTATTAAAAAAACAAACAATTTATATTTTATTAGAACTTATGTAACGTGTTATTATAAGTGCTTAGTATTGTCTTAATCACGTGAGAAGGAAATGAACTAACTTAAAGTTCTCTAACGAAGGTATTTTTTTCTCCTTAATTAATATAATCATACAATATTAACTAATTATAGCAAAGTATATTAGCTGTAACAAATACTTAAAAGACTAATCTTTATGCAATATAAAAGTTAATTTTAAAAATATTTAGTTTACAGTATAATTATATATTTCAAAGAAAAATATTTTTAAAATAAAATTGTTTCAGTTTCAATTTTGGATATTTATATCTTAGATTTAAGGCAATCATATTATAATTATAAAGTAGATCAAATACTCCTGTAATAATTTGATGAATAATATTTAATTTTAAATTTTATTCTTATAATCTACATTATCTATTGAGCTTATTCATTTCAATGTTCAAAAAGTTACAACATTTCTATTTTGTTTAGAATCTATCTAGCAATTATGAAAATATAAAAAACATAGAAATAGTTTTTAGTAACATGGTTATATAAAAATTTACATAGTTGTATTACACTTTGTGTTTTTGGAAAAGAATATTTAAAAGATACCTGTGATTTCTGTTATAAAAATTTATTTTTTATAATATTATTGATGAAGAAATTTAAAACTGTTCTTGTAATATAAATAAATTTAATAAATTAATTTCAATATATATTATATATTTATATAATAAATTTAACATTATTTATAAATATTAATCAACAAATTTTTAAGTTATTAAATATAGAGTTAAACTATAATTTTGTATATTAATTACTTAGATTTACATGATTTTTTATATAAATTTTAACCCTATAATATAAATATTATTCAACAAAATATTTGTTATAAATTATTTAAAATTATTTTATATAATTTCTAAATAAAAATAATTTTATTGAATTTTAAAATAAATATAGATATTGTCACGTCTTTAATTTGCACCAAAATAACATAAAAAATTATCCATGCATAGAAAATTATATCAGTGACCTACCAACTCCACCTTTAATTTAGCGTGTAATATTTTAAAACATTCCATTATTTTTTTCTTTTTTTTTCCTTCTCTTTTCCAATTTACCCTTCATTCTTTTTCTCTCTCTCCTCTACCTCTTCTCCCCCTATGAAGCACGGACACGTCCAAAATTAGAGAGAATCACGTCGGACACGATCCGACATGGCGACACGTGCCGACACACTCCCACACGGTGTCAGACACGCGGTCAACACACCTGAATCGTTGACCGGTTTCGACACATGAATTTGACCGTGTCCGACACGGTCAAAGGGCACTTTCGGGGGGAAAAATTGAGTAATTTATATTTGTAGAATTCCTGAGCAACTTACCTCACACGATGCTTCTTCTTCTTCACGGTTTTCGCTTCTTGCTTCTTCACGGTTTCACTCACCACCGTTCGCTTCCAACCGTCGTTCACTTCTTGCTCCTTCGTTATCGCATGGTTCGCTTCTCCTCCGCCGTCGCGTAAGTGCTCTTGCACCTTCTCTCTCAATTTGCTTTGATGCACCTAAAACACCCACTCACCCAGCGGCCGGCCGGCGGCCAGCACCAGCAGTCCAGCACCGCAGGCCGCAGCACGAAAGCCCCAATCTAGTTTCGCTTTTCAGTTTTCACTGTCACTCTCTCACATACGAAAGCCCAAATTTTAGGTTTTTTATTTTTTATTTTTAGGTTTTTTCTTAAAAAAATAATTAAACAAAGGCTGTAGCACCAACCCCAAATGGCCAAACACTTGAACTGTTTAAACAATTTTATATTTTTAGTTTTTTAGGTTCAAATTTATATTTTTTTCATTTGATTGATATTTTTCTGTTAATGCTATCTAGAGTTTCAATTGTAAACAATTTTATATTTTTAGTTTTTTAGATTCAAATTTATATTTTTTTGATTTGATTGATATTTTTCTGTTAATGCTATCTAGAGTCTCAATTGAAAATATATGACTATTCTAGTAATAAATTCTCAACTGTTCAAGTGTTTTGTTTAAGACTTCTGTTTTGTTCAAGTGTTTTCTTTTTAGGTTTGAGACTAATCATATAAATTCTGAACTGATTCAAGCTCCATATTTTATGTTTGTTTATGAATATTCTGTTTAGTTTAATTTGTTATTGCTTTCTTGAAATTGCTACTTGCTACTGGTTTCTCGTAATGATAATATGGACTATTTAGTTGTTATCTTCTCCATTGATGAGTATTATTAGTTAGTTTAATTTTTTTTGTTAAATTATTGAATATTAAATAAAATATACACTATATAAATTAAAAATATTATTTAATATTAAAACATGTTCCAACGTGTCAAAATTCATAATTTTTTAAGATTAAAGTGTCAGAGAGTCAAGTCGTGTCGTGTCACGTATCGCATGTCGGTGTTGGTGCTACATAGTTCTCCCCTACGCATCTATTCCTCCTCGAAATTCGATGTGCCACCACCCACCAACCAAGACATCCTCCCACCATGCAGTTTCGTCATGCATTCATGCGTTTTTCAGATCAAAATCAGAGGCGTTGAGATTCAGTTTTTATGCTGCTGCCACCAAGTCGAAATCCACTACTTGGAAATTTGGTGTGCCGGAAGCCAAGTTGTTTCTGTTCGTCTTTACTGTCACCTAGCTCTGCAAAAAGATTCACCTCCCACAAATGATGAGAGATGAGAAATGGTGGGTAAAAGAGTAAAAAAAAAAAAGAAAAAATCTTGACCTACAATTTTAAAAAGAATAAATCTGATGGTATACAAAAGGTCTTGCACGGTGCAAGACCCACATTGCTATTGCACTCTAGAAGTGTCATACTGTGGATCTGGTCTTAGTCCAGTGACGGTAGAAAATTGTAAATTAGTAGCGTAGAACAACACAACACAAAAAACACAAAAAAAGAGACCCAAAACTCAACAAACATTGGATCCAACACGTTCACCTTAGCATAGCTAAGTTGTGTCTCAAATCCCATAATTCAATCTAGCCGGTTGTCCTCATCCCTTACAAAATTTGGTTTTTGAATTTAAAGATCCGTGCTTTGGCTATGGAGAAGGTGGTCGCCGTGATCATGGTGGGTGGACCCACTAAAGGTATTTGAAATCAACGTTTATATATATATATATATATATATATATATATATATATATATATATATATATATATATATATATATATATATATATATATATATATATATATATATATATATATATATATATATATATATATATAT
>CM023947.1:16942967-16977016 GCA_013407115.1 Glycine latifolia
ACCTGCGTTCTCTTTTCTGTTTTTCCTTTGGGACTGATACCTTTCATGGTATCAGAGCACATCAACGATCCATGGATTCCATTCCTGATTCTCCTCGGTCCGAGACCAGCAACACCAGCACACCTGCAACAAAACTCATCATGAAATCTTTTTCAAATCCTATTGCAGATAAACTAGATGAACAAAGCTTTCTGCCATGGCAACAACTTGCTTTAGCTTCCATCTATGGTCACAATCTTCAAGATCATCTTGACAAAGAAAAGATCCCTACTCAGACGTCTGAAAATCAAGACAGCACAATGGAAAATACTGCATATACTCACTGGTATCAACAAGACAATCTACTGGTTTCTTGGCTTCTTTCATCAATGAACATGTCATTCAAAAACAGAATGATAGGATGCAAATTTGCTCATAAGATCTGGACAAAACTCCAGACCTACTTCTCTTCACACACACAAGCAAAAGTCAAACAACTCAAAAATCAACTAAAATCCATCAAAAAGAAAGGTCCAGCAGCAGAGTATCTTCTTCAAATCAAGAAAGCAGTTGATTCCCTAGGAGCTGTAGGATCTCCTCTCACTGATGCTGAACACACAGAAGCTATCCTTGATGGATTAAGTGAGGAATATGCTCCCTTAATTACATCTGTGATGTCAAGATCCCCTCCTTTCACCATAATCGAATTGGAAGCATTCTTATTGGCTCAAGAAGATATGCTTGATTGTTTCAAGAAAACAGAGACTACTCCTATCCAAGCTAACTTCAACCAAAGAAATATGGCCCAAGAATACCCTGGTGGTCGATCTTCAGGTGGACGCAGAGGCAGAGGAGGTCGCACCTACAGAAGCAACAGAAATCAAGGTTCTTTCTGGAATCAAAATCGCTTACAATGTCAAATATGTGGCAGACCTGGTCATCCTGCAACAAAATGCTTCTATCGCTATGATACTACATATCAAAATATTTCTCAAGGATCTCAGCATCAGTCCTTCCAAAATCAGAATCAGAGAGCACCACCTCCACCTCCCTCCTTCCTTTCACAATCCTACAGCTTACTTAGCCGGCCCTGCTTCACTTCTAGACACAGCTTGGTATCCGGATTCTGGCACAACTCATCATCTCACTCATGACTTTGGTAACCTTTCTTCTAGTTCTGAGTATAATGGATCTGATCAGGTCCATGTTGGTAATGGTGCAGGTATGCTTATAAATCATGTTGGTCATTCTTTCTTAACAACCTCTCATTCATCTACTGTTTTTCAACTTGATAACCTTCTACATGTGCCATCCATCACCAAAAATTTGATAAGTGTCTCTCAATTTGCCAAGGATAACAATGTGTTTTTTGAATTTCATCCTGATTACTGTCTTGTCAAATCTCAGGTCACCAAGAAAATTGTTCTCAAGGGCATTCTTAAAGATGGCCTCTATCAGTTCACCAATGTGCATGTGACTACACAACCTTCTGTTCAAAATTCACCTATTGCTTTGTTTTCTACATCTAACTCTTTTGATCCATGGCACAAACGGTTAGGTCATGTGGTCCCAATATTGTTAGAACTGTTTTAAATACATGTAACCTTCCTTCTATTGTAAATAATAAATCTTCAGCTTCTTCTGTGTGTGAAGCCTGCTGTTTGGGAAAAATCCATCAATTACCTCATTTTCGTTCTTCTACCATGTATCATTCTCCTCTTGATGTGATTTTTATTGACATTTGGGGCCCTGCTCCTATAACTAGTACATCTGGATGCAACTACTATGTGTTGTTTGTTGATGCTTTTACAAGTTTTAGTTATCTCTACCTATTGCAAAATAAATCTCAGGTTTTTTCTATATCCTCACAATATAAGACAACTATCGAAAATCTCACTGGCTTTAAGATTAAGAACATTCAAATTGATAATGCCAAAGAATTCAAATCCAATCATTTTACACAGTTTCTCCAGCATCATGGTATTACTCACAGACTCACCTGCCCTTACTCCCATCAACAAAATGGTAAGGTTGAAAGGAAACATCGTCATATAATTGAGGTTGGTTTAGCTCTCTTAGCCAATGCCAAACTTCCTTTAATTTTTTGGGAAGAGGCTTTTATCACTGCTATTTATCTTATCAATCGGTTACCATCACCTATTCTTGAATTTAAATCACCTTTTGAACTTATTTATAACAATATACTAGATTACAGATTTTTGAAAGTGTTTGGCTGTGCTTGTTTTCCCTTACTTAGACCATACAATAAACACAAGCTTGACTTTCGATCTACCAAATGTCTCGTCTTAGGATATGCTGTCAATCATAAAGGTTATAGATGTTTATCTCCCACTGGCAAAATTTTTATTTCCAGAGATGTTATTTTTGATGAGTTTAACTTTCCTTATTCTGATTTGTTTACAACTACTTCTACTTCTTCACTTTCTACTTCTTCTCATTCTATACCTCAAATACCAATTCTCCCTAAAGTAAAAATTACTGCACAAGCTCCTGTCCCACCATCAACTGGTTCCACAGGAGCTACTAACAATTCTTCTAGTGTTTCTATTTCAGATTCTTTCATTGCACCAACACTGCCTTCATCTTCTTCAACTGCTACTAATACCAATCCAGATATCATGGCTTCCAGTCATCCTATGCAAACCCGCACCAAATCGGGAATTTTTAAACCAAAATCCTTTGCCACCACATCCACTCCTTCACCTCCTAACTTAGTCAACTCAACACCTCTCACCCTTTCTCAAGCTCTAAAATGTCCCCATTGGAAACAAGCAATGCTTGAAGAATATACAACTCTTATCAAAAATAATACCTGGACCCTTGTTACACCTCCACCTCACACTCACCCTATAGACTGCAAATGGATTTTTAGAATCAAAAGACAACCCGATGGGAAGATTCATAGATACAAGGCCTGCCTAGTAGCCAAGGGTTTCCAACAAAGAGAAGGTTTTGATTTCAATGAAGTATTCAGTCCTGTTGCTAAACCATCCACATTTCGTCTCATCTTATCCATTGCTCTCACAAAAGGCTGGATTATCAGACAATTTGACTTAACAATGCGTTTCTATGTGGAGTTCTACAAGAAGATGTTTACATGCATCAACCACCTGGTTTTCATAGTACTAATCCTCAGCTTGTCTGCAAACTAAACAAAGCTATCTATGGCCTCAAACAAGCACCTCGCGCATGGTTTCATACTCTCAGCCTCACATTATAGAAGTTTGGTTTTAAAAATACAAAATCTGATGCATCTCTGTATACCAGATTCACTTCCTCCTCCACCATCTATATTCTTGTCTATGTTGATGATATTTTAATCACTGGCAATGATTCCTTTGAGATTGCTTCCCTTATTTCTCAACTCAACAGTCAATTCTCCCTTAAAGATCTTGGCACCATTCAGTATTTTCTTGGTTTAGAAGCAGTCTATACTTCTACTACTCTACATTTGACTCAAACCAAATACATTACTGATCTTCTAGAAAAGGCCAAAATGCTCTCTGCTACACCAATGCCGACTCCTATGGTTACCAATCAAAAGTTATCTACTCATGGTGATACAGCTTTCTCTGATCCAACCCTATACATATCTATTGTTGGTGGTCTTCAATATGCTACAATCACTCGTCCCGATCTTTCATTTTCTGTTAATAAAGTGAGTCAATTCATGCATCAACCACTTGAAATTCATTGGAAAGCTGTTAAAAGAATATTACGCTATCTAGCAGGGACAATTAATCATGGATTAGTTTTTCATCCATCCAAAGATTCACGGCTCATTGCTTTTTGTGACTCTGATTGGGGATCTGACATTGATGATAGGAAATCAACAAGTGGTTTTTGTGTTTATCTAGGCTCCAATCTTATTTCCTGGGCAAGTAAAAAGCAACAAGCAGTATCCCGATCCAGCATTGAGGCAGAATTTCGAAGTTTCGCATCCACTATGGCAGAGATTACTTGGCTCCAATCTCTTCTTTCTGAACTACATATTCCTTGAGAACAAGTCTTCCTACTGTTTTCTGTGATAATTCAAGTGCAGTCATGTTAGCAGCAAATCCCATTATGCATCACCGCACCAAGCATTTTGAAATAGATCTCTACTTTGTTCGTGATCGTGTTCTACATAAACAAGCTTTTGTTCAACATATTCCTGGCAGCGAACAAGTAGCAGATATTTTAACCAAACCGCTTTCTGCTCCTGCTTTCAATCGCTTTCGTCACAAACTCAGAGTCATTTCATCTCCGCTGAGTTTGAGGGGGGATGACAGTAGAATAATTGAAGTTTGTTAAGTTAGTTTGTCTGTTGTATACCTATATAAAGCTTATTCATGTATGTTGATAATCATCTCAATAATATTCTTTCTTTTCATCTTCTTCTACACCTGCGTTCTCTTTTCTGTTTTTCCTTTGGGACTGATACCTTTCAATATATATATATATATAAGAGTCTTTTCCGTTTGAGTCTTTGAGATTTTGGGGTTTTCTAGTTTTTTTCTAATAGCTTTGTTCAATTGTGTCTGCAGGGCCAGATTTCGACCTCTTTCCTTCAATATTCCCAAACCGCTTTTCCCTTTGGCTGGCCAGCCAATGGTTCACCATCCTATTTCTGCTTGTAAAAAGGTTTGCTTCAATTTTAATGTTGACTTGCATGCTTGTGTGTGTGTAAATACATACGGTCTTCATTAGTCTAAAATTCAAATTGAATCTCAGCTTAAAAATTAAAAAATGATTAAAAGGAGAGGAGAGGGGATATGTTACTTAAAAGGTATGGAGTGTTTTTACTTACTAGTTTTTGTCTTCTGTAGATACCCAATTTTGCTCAAATATTTCTTATTGGATCCTATGAGGAGCGAGAATTTGCTCTATATGTCTCTTCAATCTCAAATGAGCTGAAATTACCAGTAAGGTGACTAGTGCATTAGTATGCAACTTTAATAAGAGAAAGTATGTTAAACTCTGTAAAATGCTGGACCTGACCATGGTGTGTTACTGATATCAATCTAGATATTTGAAGGAGGATAAACCGCATGGTCCAGCAGGTGGCCTTTACTGCTTTAGAGATATTATCATGGAAGACTGCCCGGTTAGAAACAGTGCTCGTGTCACTCTTTTTACCATTTTATGTTATATTGTGGATTAACTTGGGAATGATTAATGAATAACAGATTGGCTATATTTTGATTACAGTCACATATCTTTCTGTTAAATTGTGATTTTTGCTGCAGCTTTCCACTACCATCAATGCTTGGTAAGTATCTTGCTGTTAAATTGTGGTAGTTCTTCAGACGTATGGCAGTGACACTGCTGAAATATTATTTGTTTCCCTTTGCAGATGCCCATAAAAGATATGGCGGGATGGGGACAATGTTGGTAATCAAGGTTGGTTCATAGGAAAATATGTTTATGTAATGGGATAGCACTTATCGTAGAAAAATGAAAAAATCTCACCTTAGGTGGTGTAGACATGTGTGGAGAAGAGAAGAATAGAAGCTCCATTAAGAAGAGTAGATCAGATGGTGGGCAGCCCTATTACTAGACGGAGAGAGAAACTGAGAAAACTATAGGCAAAATCATGAAGGATTTAGAGGTAAATGGTTTTTCTGTAGACATGATTCGCAATAGAATATTATGGCATTGTTTGATCCATAAGGTCAACTCCACCAAGTGGGAAAAAGGCTTGATTGTTGTTGTATCCATGTGCATATAAATACATACAAATGATACATATCTGTATAGATCATTATTGTGTTTCATTGCAAAACCACTCTTTCATTCCCCTTCTTGGATTGTGGATATTATGTGCAGGTTTCAGCTGAATCTGCTAGCCAGTTCGGGGAGTTGGTTGCTGATCTAACCACTAATGAATTGCTGCATTATACTGAGAAACCTAAGACATTTGTCAGTATTTAGTCTGGTTTATTTCTCTTCATTTTTTCTACTAAGAAAAAATCATAATCTAATGTTGAATCTTGACTGGTATTTTCTATACATTTTGCTTCCAACTACATCTAAACAAAATTAAACATTGTATCATATGCAGGTCAGCTATTTGATAAACTGCGGTGTCTATGTTTTCACCTGATATTTTTACTGCCATCCAGTGGCGGAGCCAGAAATTTTTTTGAGGGGGGGCGAACATAAAAAAATTATATCGTAAATAAAAATATTTGAAGACAATATAAATATAATATACAAAAATATGCAAACCGCAAACCATAAAAAGACAAATTGCAAACAGGGTGGGTTGATACAAAATTTAGTGAGTCTTAATAAAATAATTCATAATTTAAAATCAAACTCAAAGTAATAATATGGAGATAAGAGATAAAGAAGACACAATCAGTTTTAGCGTGGAAAACCCAATTGGATAAAAAATCACAACGTCCAAATTGGATAATCAATCCAATGGACAACTCCACTATGATAATAAATAAGTACCTTTAAATTCTGATGAAAAGTTAAGAATTAGACTTGTCAAACGCTTCTATATGATCTCATAACAATTTTCTCAATAATGCAAACATAAACTCTCTAAAACTCTAATATTATTTGGAATGGAATGCATACTATCAACACAAAAATATATTTCTATTTATATTAATTTAAGCATACGATTTTAACCAATTTTTGAAATACAATCCTAAAAATATTTTATCATATTATGCAATGCGATCTTAAATATATTTTATATTATACAATACAATCTTAAAAAATATTTTATATTATGCAATACAATCTTAAAAATATTCTATCATATTTTTGAATACAATATTAAAAAATATTCTATACTATATTTAAATGCAATATTAAAAAATATTTTATCTTATTATGTAATATAATCTTAAAGATTTTTATTATATTATGTAATGCAATCTCAAAAATATTTTATCCTATTTTTTAATGTAATATTAAAAAATATTATATCATTATATTATGCAATGTAATATTTTGTTATTGTCAAATTATTTTTTTAATTTTTAATTTTTAATTTTTAATATATATAATAAAAATTATATTAATAAAATTTTAGGGGGGGCGGTGGCCCACCCTAGCCCCCCCTGTCTCCGCCCCTGCTGCCATCCACGATGTATATATTATTAATCAAGAAGACAGAGGTTGTCTCTTTCAATCACATTTTAAAAAGCTCAAATAACAAAAGGCTTGTGTTACATTAATTGATTCCCTGAAACATAGGATTTAACTTGCCTTCGACCTTTAGAATTTTAACCGATAAGTACTGCATAGAACTAAGTATGTATTATGAACAAAGGCAGAAGGCTGGGCTCTTTCAACTGCAGTTTAAAAAGCTTCAACCATAAAAAACTTGTGTTTTTAGCTTGTTCCCTGATTCACAAGATTTAACTTGCTTAAATCTTTAGATTTTAAACAATAAGTATGCGGAGGTCGAGTCTGTATTTATGAACCTAGAAGGAAGATTTTAGCCTCTTTCCATCACAATTTAAAAATATAAATCGTAATAGGGCAGCGTTTCATAAATTGGTTCTCTGATACATATGATTAACTTAGCTGCAACCTTTAAAATATATTTCATAGAACTATTATGGTGTCATTATTGTTTTACTGCAATTTCTTTTGTTTTTTTTTTTTGGTATTGATTTTACTGCAATTTCACATTGTCAAGAGGACAAACACACAACTAAACACATACTTGCCCACATGATAATGCATGCTATTCCCTGATTTTACTCCTCATTCTATTCCTTCCTTTACTAGATATCAATAATAAAACCTAGGTTTTACAAGTATTATATTTCTTTGGTTAAAATATGTATTTGGTCCCTATATGTGTCACGTACAGTTTCAATTTGGTCCCTGTAGGTAATTTTTAATTTAATCCTTATTCATGTAAAAGTTTTCAAAACAATCCCTGACATTTGGATCCATCCTTATGATGCCTTGCCCTTGTTTATATGGTTTACAACTGTTTATGTGATATTTCACGTTTTTTGATCTAATATATATTGGTCCATATATGCCACAGTTTCAGTTTGATCCTAAACATGAATGTTTATAATTTAATCCTTAATTGTGAAAAGGTTTTCAAAATTGTCCCTAACATATAGGAAGGGGTTTGTTGCCAATAATAAGTTCCATTACCCTTCTCTTTCCTCTTCTTTTGTTCTACTCTGCAACATTTTAAAACTTTAAAATTTCAGATTTTTTTTTAACAATCTAAATCGTGTTAGGTTAAGTAAAAACAATACATGTAAGTTGGAGTTGGATAAACTTGCTCATATACTTCATCCAAGGTTTGGGATTTTTTTTATGTGTCATTAAGGTAGAATAGGTTTTTAGAGTAATGATGTGGGGACCATAGCCCAAACTACAAAAAAAGACCTGCCAAACCTATAAAGTTTAGGAGAGAATTAGATGAAACAGATCCGACTTAGTTATTAAGGTAACACACATCTAACCAATGTGAGAGATACCATCGATATAGGCATGTTACCAAAAGTTGCAAAAATTGATATGTTTGTTCTCCAATGGATGGAGATGTGAAGATGCACTAGAAAATGAGCAAACCATATTCACACAACATGCTAGTGGAAATAAAAGAAAGATAAATATGCCAAGTTAGTAAAAATGATTTTATTTTCAATCACTGTTTCTATTTTAAAAATTTTACACTCATACACAAATATGGTTGTTGGTCATAGGTTCGAATCCAAAAATAGTATCTTTGCATATGTAAGGATAAGACTGTGTACAATATCTCTCCCCCTTACCTGCACATAGCGTAGAGCCTTCGAACAATGGGGTACATAATTTTACACAAATATGGTGGTATATGGACCAACTTATGTCGTTAGTAGACCTAGAATTTTCCACTGCAAATAATTTGTTTTTATTTATTTTTTTATATATAATTGTTATCTGAAGTGGTTTAGGGTTGTATTTCATAACTACCAAGTGTTGGTAGGAAAAGTACTAGATGTTGGATACACTTTTCATTTTAAGTACTAAGTTGACAAGTTTTGAACACTTTTACACGATTAAGAACTAGATAAAAAAAAATAATGTCATGGATTGAAATAAAATTTCTTGACACATAGGACCAATATATATTTTAATAAAAAATGTGTAACTACCACACCAACAACTATTAACAACAACAAAAAGGGGAGGGTGGTGTTGTGATGGTGTTATGATAGATCCAAATGTTGGAAAAATTGAAAACTTTTGCATGTCGAGGGACTAAATTAATTTTTTTCCTATAGCATCCAAATTAAAATTATGTAACACATAAGGATCAAATACATATTTTAACTGTCACGACCCACTCTTGGACCGTGACTGGCGCATAGACTATAATTTCCTTAGCTTGGCTAGCTTAAGGGTAAACGAAAACTAAAAAAAATTACGTACCCCATTGCAAGGAGACTCCTAGCTATGTGAAGGTAAGGAGAAGGGATATTGTACATAGTCTTACCCTTGCATATGCAAGAAGACTATTTTTGGATTCGAACCCATGACCAACAAGTCACAAAGACATAACTTTACTGCTGTGTCAGGACTCGCCCTCCTGGCTAGCCTAAGAGTAAACCATACTAAAACCCAACTAGAAGACCAACCCAAAGGGATCATAAAAAAATTCGACAAAGTTTCTCCTAGGAATAGAACAAACCACATATCGAAAAGCCTATGAAAACATATCATATATCCATATATATTTAGATCCAACAGCCAGGTGTTAAGACCACAACATCACAATGTAGGCCCTTGACATGGATATACACAAATACATCAAATAGTATAATATAGTTCATACATGTTCTTCATCATAGCATCTCAAAACATCATAATTACATCATAAGCATATCCATATGAAACATCTCAAAACAAAGAGTTCTCTGTATCTATTTATATCCATATCCCTATAGTTGCGTTATACTGGAGTAATAACAAAGTAATCCCCATCAAGTAATGAAGGCCTACCAAAAGATGAACAAATTTATGGATAGATCTACAAATCCCAGAAAGTTTGCTACTCAATCACTAGTAAATCTAAGGGGAAAAAGAAGATAAAGTGGTAAGTCATAAAGACTTAGTGAGAGCATAATATACAAAAGTGTGCAAGAAAGAGAAAACAAACATAGCACGAGTTTTTCATTCAAAAAGAATTGAATGACAATTAAATAAAAGTGAAAATAAATACAACTCATTTTCAAAATAACTAATATTTACTCTCATGAAAACTCATTGGAAATGTATCAAAGTCATAATCAAGATATTTCCAAATTTTTTTTTCCATAACTGTGTGTATAAGCTTCCAAAATACTTATTCTAGAAATGAGAGATTTAAAAAATACTAATCTAGAATGACCATCTCAGAACACATATTACATACTTCTGAAGCTTTTGTATGCATGTGTTTATATTCTTCCAGAATACTTGTTGCAGAAATGGAGTGTTAAAAAAATACATTTCCAAAACACATGTTACATACTTCTGAAAAGCTTTTACATAACTGTGTTTATACGCTTCCAGAATACTAGTTCTGGAAATGGAGTGTTAAAAAAATTCAATTTCGGAATGATCATTCCAGAGCACATGTTACATATTTTCAAAAAAGATATTCCATAATTGTGTTTATATGCTTCTGAAATACTTGTTTTGGAAAAGATCTTCCATAACACATGTTGCATACCTTGGTTTGAAAACATCAGTTGTGTGAAGGATGATGGAGCTACAAAAAGATTCATGAAGCTACATCGCTGGTGCAATTTTGGTTTGAAAACATCAAGAGTGTGACAGATATTAACGGAGCTATGCAACACAGAGCTACTCCGGACAAAGGTTGAAGAAAGGAAAGCTAAAAACAACAGAAGAGTAGTTTAGGGATATTCAAAAAATTGGGAAGTGCAGGAAGCAGCCATGGGCATGTAGAAAGTAAAGGCCTAGCCACAAAGGCCATACGCAAGCATAGGAAAAATAGCCTGAACAAGATTAAAGAAAGGTCTAGCAAGAACAAAATTAATCAACAAAAACCAATAACATCATTCAATATAAGTTTAGAAAAGAGGAAAATTAAGCTAGTAGAAAGTCATAACAAACATTCCTAATGAAGCAAGCCCAAGAAAACATTGACAAGTAAAATACCAAATGAGTACCATTAAACCCCCTGGACAATTTAAAAAAACTTAATGATTTGACCAATGAATAAATGCATAGAACTTTAAGGTCAGAAACCACAAACCCTTTTAGGATGGTGTGGCTAGAAGAAGCTACCATCATAGACACCTTGCACCAAGTATAGAATAACCATCTTAGATGTCGGAGAGACATTAACAAGTGAAAACCCCATGTTACCATGAGCTATCGACTTGGTATATTGTTGTTTAGGACCTAATTCGATCCGCGCTCAAAGTTAGACATACTTTAGCAAGTCAGTAGCACCCCACATTACCATGACTATCGACTTGGGAGGCTACCATTTTTGGGCAATTACTTAACGCACTTTTATGCTTGATGCACCCCCAAAACATGTAAAGTCCTCATCTTACCCTTTTTATATCACTCAATCTCTTCTGTCCATCTTTCTCTTCACCGCGTGCGGCACTTGTGTGGATCCTTATGATTGGGACAGTGGCAGCTTCGATCAAGTCACAGTAATGATTTTCTAGGGGCGGTGGCGCTATTAAAGTACAAAGTGTTATCTAGTACAGATTAAACAATCCATAATACAAATATATTACAGGTTGCTCAAATGTGTTATATATGAAGAGACAATGTTTTACAACAAAAGTTTTATGACTTAATTTTCAATTTGGTCCTCAAATTCTTAAATATGAATTAATTTGGTCCTCAAACTTTTAAAAGGTCTAATTTGGTTCTTAAGTTCTTAAAATGAATGAATTTGGCTCTCAAATTCTTAAGAATGAATCCATTTGAGGACCATATTATTAAAAATTTGACAATCAAATTGAATCATTTAAAATAATTTGAAGAATAAATTGATTCGATTTTAAAAATTTGATAACCAAATTGAACTTTCTAAAAAATTTGAGGACCAAATTGATTTAGTTTTTAAAACTTGATAACAAATTGAAACTTTTAAAAATTTGGAGACCAAATTGAATGGTCGTTAATTCGGTGTAACTTTAAGACAAGTCACACTGATGTGTTATGTATTATCCAATCATATAATGACATGTGACTTTTTATTTTGTCACATAAGATGATTAAGTTTAATTTTTCACTTTTTGCAATTAAAATGTAAGAATCTTTTTGCAAATTTAATATTTTATTTTTAATTTAATGTATATTACTTTCATCCTTGATTAATATCGAATCTTCGCAATTCTAAACCTATTCCCTACGTTCTATCAATCTTTCACGGTGTTGGCACCGGTAGCCATTTCTCCAATCTCCACTACGATTGATCTTAGAGAAGCATTCATAGTTCCATAAGTGCAGAGGGAGCCCCCAAATCCTTACCCAAGCAAAGCATTTTGTTGGGACAGTAGTAACCTCCCATGGCTGTATGTTTTCAAACAGTCCTTTAGCCATACTTCACTATCTTTCATCAGCTTTTCTAACTCCTCTTCTCCTTCACCCGATAGTAACACCATCCTATCTCCCATATATCTCATACTCATCAAATTGTAGCCTTGTAGTATAAACATCTCTTGTAGATTTTTTAACTTCAATGGGTCATGTAAACATTCCACATAACTCTTCGACAACCATTTAATTGGTGCTTTGTATCATAAATGCCATACCCTTCCAATGTTTACCAGATAGGGCACCCTGGTTTTTTGGCACCCATTGCAACCATTTTTCGTTAATGAACCTTGGTGATTAAATCTTAGACATCAGCCCTTTGTTTGACATGGTTCCTCTTATCCTTCGCTCTTTGTTTACGCGAGTCATGTCTTAAGTTTTATTTTGTTGTCACATTTAATCTGATAAGGGAGGTTGCACATCGAGTAGCTACTGGTACGGATGGTGGGAAAGATTAATAAAAGCACAGAAGAGGTTAGGTTTAGGGAAGCCTATTGGCTATGTTGAACTGATTGATATTCATGTTTTTCTTATATTGATTATGCTCATAACATTCTCAAAGTAATGTGTTGGAGGTAAGGAGGTTTGAGAGAGAAAAATTTAGTGTTGGATGCTTGAAGTATTACACCAAGAGGCATCAGAATTTAGAATGCTCAACAGTGTTACTTTCAGCGTAGGGAAAACCCTAGTAATATAGTAAGCTATGAAGCTCCAGTCCATATGGGCCCATATAACCATATAATAACCTATTGGGCTTGTATGTGAACATATTATTATTAATATATATAACATATATATTCAACAATCTCCTCCTATGTTCACCATACAGCACAATCCATATAAGGTAGTCAATGTAATGTTCAAAAAAACATGAATCATCCACATCCAGTCCAAGACAATCAACTCGGATCGGTCAAAGAGTTTTAATAATAAAATATTAAACTCAGACTATGTTTGCAATCAAACTAAGTGAATCATCATTCTCATGAATCTGTTTTGAGATCAATATATCAATATAAATACCAAGAGTTTTTAGATTAGATCTAAACTCATCCAAATCCCAACATCCAAAAAATCAATCTCAAAATCAGTTCACAACCAACATATGCATAATAATCAAGTATAAGTAGGCCAGTCAAAATAGTGTAAGGCCTTACAAATATAAGAAAGAAGCATAATAATCATGATGTTCACAAAATAGAAATAACAAAATGTAAGTCTCAAGTAAATGGACTCCAACATAATGGGCAATAGCAGGTAAACTGTCAAGTTCCCTACAACTCTAAATGATAGATTCATATATCGAGCAGGTCGTCCTCTTCAGGATTCCACTCAGTAAGCTCTCCTCCATCTTTGCCATCCCCTGTAGAATGTCAAATATGAATTTCATATTATCATGAATTCAATCATTTGAATAGACTACTAAAAATGTCTAGTTCTACTAAAAGAACTTAGCATTATATCATCAGGCAAAGAAAAACATATATCAATGTCATAAAGCATCATAATATCATGTTCATAAGCATCAAGCCAGTTTCATAAATTATGAACAATGCCTAAATAGTTTAAGTTATAAATGTTGGTTTCAAAGAAGTCACGTGAAGAATGGACAAAGGATCAAGCTTAGTTTTGAACTTTCAACATACCTTGAAGCTTTGAAGATTAACTTGTGATTAAATGTAAAAGGAAAAAGCATTTCTGGTGATCCAAGTGCATTGCATTCATATCATTCATTAAGTCTTTTAAATTGAGTTATAAAATTCACAAGGCTTTGATAAATTGATTAAGTTTTTGAATTGAATCAAAGGTTTTTGGAAAAATATATTTTCTACTAATTTAATCGATTACATAATAATAATAATCGATTATTTTGTTCTTAGTTTATTCTGAAAAACTTTTCAAGAACAATGTAATCGATTACGTATCGGATTAATCAATTATTTCACCTACGTTTACATATAAACTGCCTTGATAAACATTTTAATTGATTACCAAAGGTTAGTAATCGATTACATCATATGCCTCTGCTTAACTTGTTTTGTTGCATTAATCGATTACCAAAAATAGTAATCGATTACATAGTTCAACATGTTTAATGAAGCTTTCTGTCTTAATCGATTACCAAAATCTGTAATCGATTACACAGTGAATTTCAAGTTTATAAAGCTTTCTGTCTTAATCGATTACAAGACAGAATAATCGATTATTCTGCTCGTTGCCCATACCCAGATTTTTGTAGAACACTTTAATCAATTACATGGTTGATTTAATCGATTACATAAGTGAAATAATCAATTATTGGGCGCGTTTAATCGATTACTGACAGTTACAAAAGTTTGTTATAAATAGAACCCTTGCTCAGCTTGTTTAGTAACTTGATTAATTTGTATTCTGAGCCAGCATAAGCTTTCTAAATACTTTCTTGGTGATTTTCTGGGTTCTATGAGTTCTTGCTTTCACTAATACACTTATGGGTTATTAAGTGATTCTTGAAGCAAGAAGATTCTTTTAAAAGTTTAAGGAAGGAGATGTTCTGAGTTTAATTTCATCATTCAACCTGATACATTCATTCATGTGCATATTCATTTACTGGATCATAAGGTGATTTCGTTCCTTAACTTAGTGGTTGTAATTCTGTTTTTGAATTTGTATTTGATTGTCTATTGTAATTGGGTTTCTTGCTTGTAATCTAGAGATAGGATTTCTCTAGGGGTTGTGCTGAGTAGTGTTCTCAGTGGGTTTGTCTCTAAGAATCTAATAGTGTTTTAGATTTCTGAACTTTATCTAGCTTTCATAAAGAGAGACTTTGTAATTACTTGTAAGAACAGAAAATTTGCAATAGTGGAACTTCACTCTAGTGTTGAGTGGAAGAAAACTGGATGTAGCTTCATAGTGTTTGAAGTGAACCAGTATAAATCTTTTGTGCCTTGATTTTAATTTCGTTCTTGACTATATTCTGTCCATCTTGATTATCTTGCTTTGCTTATCAATTCAATTTTGAGCTATTGGATACCTTGGGCTGAGCATTTGATTGAATAAGTATTCTTGGTTTCAAAAGTGATAAAGATCCTAAGGGAAACTCTGATTTTGTTTTAAGAATTTTTAATTTAAGAAGGTTTAACCAATTCACCCCCTCTCCTGGTTAAGTGTGAAGTGTTCCTATATTTTACAATAAAGAGCCATCAACCTAAGTTTATTTGTAAGAGAGTAACGATTGTCTCGTTTCATATAATAAGACTAATAGTCACGTCACTTACAATAACCTAGTCTTGTAATGTCAAGTTTCAATTTAGAACAAGACCAATAAGCTTCTTATATAATCAACTATTTCTATGTTTCAATTTGGAATGTCACAGTTACTAATTCCTTAAAGTAAAATAATCTAGCATCAAGTTTGGAATGAGATCATTTAACCAAAAGGATAGGCCAACCTGGTAGGATTATATCATCAAGTTTGGAATGACCCAAGCTTCCCAGATATTGGTTTAAAATCAACTCATCAAGTTTGGAATGAGATCATTTAACCAAAAAGGATAGGCCAACCTTATAGGATTGTATCATCAAGTCTGGAATGACACAAGCTTCCTAGATAGAACTTTTGAATTGGATTAAAATCATCTCATTAAGTTTGAAATGAGATAACTCACCCTTCTCAAAATAGTTAGCAACCACGATCATCAATGAAACATATAGATTGTGCTTATCATTTGGCCAACAAAAGAAGATTCGATAATTCAAAACACACAATTTAAGGTAAGTAAATGATAATTAAGACTTGTCTACATAGTCTTTAACCCCATTTTTCCCACTGTTTTGAATAATCGATCTTTAGGCAAACCTTTTGTGAGAGTATCGGCCATGTTATCCTTCGATCTCACATCGACCAAAGTGATAACTCCTTGTTTTCACAGATAATTCAACAACGCATATCTCAGTCTCACATGTCTTCTCTTTGAATTAAAGAGAGCATTTTTTACGACTTGGACTGCTGCTTGATTATCACAAAATAAACTTCAAGAATTAATCTTTAGTTTAGTCAAAGGAATATCTATAATCAGATTCTTTATCCACTCTGGCTCTTCACCAGCTGAGGCTAAAGCAAAAATTTCTGATTCCATTGATGACAACGCAATACAAGTCTGTCTTTTGGATTTTCAAGTAACAGCAGCTCCACCCAGAGTGAATATATATCCACTGGTGGATTTACTATTTCCAATTTCTGAACACCACGAGGCATCAGAATATCCATCCACAGTTGAAGGATAACTAGAATAACATAGAGCATAATCTTTAGTACCTTTAAGGTATCTTATCAGCCTACTGAGGGCATCCCAATGCTCTTTACTAGGATTACTAGTGAAACGACTCAACATGCCAATTGCAAAGGCTATGTCAGGTCTAGTGCAACTCATAGCATACATGAGACTACCTATCAGTTTTGAGTACTTTAACTGATCAACACTAGTCCCTTCATTAGGACTCAGTCTTTTGTTATAATTATATGGTGTCTCACTCGATTTACACTCACTGTATCCCCAGGTAGAAAGTAACTGCTCAATATAATGAGTTTGGCTAAGGGAGATAACTTGCCTTTCAAAGCTTACTTTCATACCGAGAATGGTATTAGCTATACCAAGATCTTTCATGTCAAATTCTCTAGCTAAAGTGGTTTTCACATCACTCACTATAGAATGATCGGAGCCAAGAATTAACATGTCATCAACATACAAGCATATGATAACTATCTTATTTGACATGAAGTGATAGTAAAGACATTTATCTGAGTAACTGGACTGAAAATCATAGCTCTTTACCACCTTGTCAAACTTAAGATGCCACATCTTAGGTGCTTGTTTAAGACCATACAAAGATTTGTTCAATTTACAAACTTTTTTCTCAAGGCCTTTCATGACATACCCTTCAGGTTGTTCCATGTAGATTTCTTCATTTAGCTCTCCATTTAAGAAAGTTGTCTTTAAATCCATTTGATGCACTACAAAGTATTCAATAGATGACAAAGCAAGAAGAATTCTTATAGTTGACAGATGACATACAGGTGAATAAACGTCAAAAAATTCTATTCCACTCTGCTGTTTAAAGCCTTTAGCTACTAAACGTGCTTTATATCTAGCTATTGATCCGTCACTATTCAGTTTCTTCTTTAATACCCACTTATAGCCTATAGCCTTAGCCCCTTTTGGAAAATTGACTAGCTGCCAAGTGTGATTCTGTAGCAAAGAACTCATTTCATCATCTATGGCTTCTGCTCACAGTAAGGATTCCCTAGATCTCATTGCTTCTTGATAGGAGAATGAATCACCCTCTATATGGTAAGTGACAAAGTCCTCACCAAAACTCTTAGAAACTTTATCTCTTGTAGATTTTCTAACTGGGATTGGTTCAATAGCCAGTTGTGTGAGATTAGTGTCAGAAGGACAAGCTACCGATTCTACAGAAGATTCTAAAATCATATCTGTAGATCCAAAAACGTTCAAGTCAAGATTGCTAACAAACTTGTTCTCAAAGAATTCTGCATCTCTAGATTCTATCACTGTATTAGTAGATAGATCCAAAAATCTATTTGCAGCACTATCTTCTGCACTACCTAGATATACACAAGTAGTTGTTCTAGGTCCCACCTTAGGCCTTTTAGGATCTTGTATCCTTACATAGGCAACACAACCCCAAGTTTTAAGGGTGTCATATCTACAAGGACGTTTGTGTCATATCTCATAAGGTGTCTTAGACAATTTAGAGTGCGACAACCTGTTTAAGATGTGATTAGCAGTTAAAATAGCTTCTCCCCAATAGGAGGAATGCATTCCAGCTGTAAGTAACATAGAATTTAGCATTTCAATTAAAGTTCTATTCTTACGCTCTGCAACACCATTTGATTGGGGAGAGTAAGGAGCAGTAGTTTCAAGTATTATGCCTTTCAAAGCACAAAATTCTTTGAACCCAGTCATTGTATATTCTCCTCCTCTATCACCCCTAAACCTCTTAATTTTCAAATTAAGTTGATTTTCAACTCTAGATTTAAAATCTTAAACTTCTCAAAAGCCTCATCTTTCGATTTCAACAAATAAACATGGTAATATCTAGAGAAATCATCTATGAGTGTGATTAGGTACTTCCGTCCCCCTCTGGTGACATAGTTTTTAAAGTCACAAAGATCAGAATGTATAAGCTCAAGAAGTGTTGTGCTTTTAGAAACCGACTTAAAAGGTTTTCTAGCGATCTTAGTCTGTGCACACACTTCACATTTGTCAAATCGAATATAAGTATCTAATGGAATGTTGTGAGTTTTAGATAAATGTTGCATTTTTCTATAGTTCACATGTCCAAGTCTATTATGTAATAATTTTGGATCAATCAAAGTAGAACTAACATGGTTTATGCTATCAGTATCTAAACTCAATCTATACATGCCATTGATCTTAAATGCACACTACTACATAAAATACATTCGAGGACGGTTCTACAGCCCATACGAGGACGGTTGTTGAACCGTCCTTGTCTCTCCTGTCATTGTAAATGACCCCTTTTGAGGACGGTTCAGGAAAATCGTCCTTGTTTTTATTTTTTTTAAATAGAGATACAAGGACGGTTTTTACCCAAAAATCGTCATCGAATGTATATTTATTTAATTTTTTTTTAAAAATAAATAGGATACAAGGACGGTTTTTGGGTAAAAATCGTCTTTGTATGTGACCATACAAGGACAGTTTTTACCCAAAAACCGTCCTCGAATGTATATTTATTTATTTATTTTTAAATAAATAGGATACAAGGACGATTTTTGGGTAAAAACCGTCTTTGTATGTGACCATACAAGGACGGTTTTTTCCCAATAACCGTCCTTGTTTCTAATATTTATTATTATTTTTTTTAAAAAAAAAAATGACATACAAAGATGAATTAGAGAACTGTTAGTGTCTAACGCAACAAAAAAAAAGACATACAAACGACATACAAGCGACGTATTTTTTTTAAAATACGTACACATATTTTCATTAATACAAATCACAAGGTACTTAAATAGGACATTTGTTTTCTTAAATAATATTACATTTGCAGACAAATTAGAGAACTGTTAGTGTCTAACGCGACACGCTATTTTGAATTGAATAGTCCAAGGTTAATAAGCAACAAGCTTAAAATTTAGAGAGCAAACCAATGGAATAATTTTAATTAAATGCCAGTGGATTTCAAAGAATACACAAACACAAATGATTCAAAATGAAGAACACAGGAAATAGAAGTAGATTAATTTACTAATTAAAAACATATAAGTTTAATTTAATGTAACGGGGTGTTATAGAAGGGTGCGTAAACCTCAAGACCAACACCGACAAAACTAAATGTCCAGTAAGTCAATTTTTCATTTAAAAAAAATAAAAACTTACATCACAGCTTCAAGGAAGTTATTGTATAATTCTATGTATTGTTGTCCATGAATATTAAAAATTTAAAATAAGAAAGTGCCATAGGTGTTCCCTAACCATACTTGAAGCAAAAAAAAGGTTGGCAGATCAACCTGTATCTGAAAACCCGTCCAGAGCTGATTATATTGCTCTTTTCGCTCTCTCAATTCAGCTTGTAATGTTTGATTTGTTGTTGATTGGACATCCATATGACAAACACGAGCTATCCATGCTTGGGCATCTGTGAAGTGCTCATCTTTTAACATAATAGTCTCCTGAGCAACCCTATGCTGAAATAAAGAAAAGCAAAAGGGTTGGTTGATTGGGATCAAAGATCAACCATAGGAATGCCATGTAAAAAGTAATAGGTTTGCTTGAAGGTTCCCGAGGTATTTCAGACATGAAGCATAGTGACTGAGAAAAGGAAGCAAAGAGATCAACATAAATATATTTTCCAGGGCGCCAGAGAAAAACAATCAAGAGTAAAATAAATAAATTTGGAACCCCCTCCTGCTGAAAAGTAATTTCATTATGGAAAAGAAACTAGAAAAAAAGAGGAACTTCAACAAGTCAAGAAAAACTATATGATAAAAGCACTGTTTTCAAAATTTACACAAATGCACCCTTAGGAAGCTTCTTATTATTTATATTCATCACAAATCTTGAGTAGTGTCGTTGTAAGTAGAGATGATACAAGTCATGACAGCTACCCAGACTAATTAGGCTTAGAAAGAGAATAGGTTGTAAAAAGAGAATAAAAAACTGGCGAGAATGAACAGTGTCACCTATTATCAACTAGCCTAGATTTAATTCAGACCTCCTCAAAAGCAATGTAAGAGACTCAATTCATACCTCCATACGAAAATCTGGTCAGGAGCTCTGTTTCAGCAGCTCTCTGCATCAAGCCACTATATATAAGAATTTGACGAGATTACAATAGAAAATATTTCAACATCAAATTTACAATTTTTTTCTTTCATCGAAGTAGAAGTATGTATACATGATAAAGATTGCAACCCAAAGAGAGAGATTTCAGAATATGACAAGGACACAAACTGGTGACTGAAGAAGTTAAGTATAATTATTAGCAGTGACAAGAAGAAACGGCCAATCATTTAAATCAGTATGTATCTCTTTAAATGATTTGTTATATACAATGACTTGGACCCAACCCAGATTGAGGAAAGACCATGGTCAGTGGCTTGTTCACTGAAAGAAAGAAAGCACTACTACAAGATGGGCCTTTTAAGACGCTGATTTAAAGTCGGTTGATCCAAAACCGTCTTAGAAAGAAACGCGGTGGCATTTTTGTAAATAAATACAATAATTTTAAGACGGTTCCGCTAAAACCGTCTTAGAAACTACCATTCAAAGACGGTATTCTCAATACACCGTCTTAAAATATTGTTATTCTGAGACGGGCTTTGCAAAACCGTCTTAGAAGGTTTTACGCTATTTTAAATATCTCCCGCTCTTTATTTTTGACCCTCTGACTCCCCTTTAGGGTTCCCACTTCTCTCACGCCCTTTAGGTTCCATCTGCTCCTCCCCTCTTTGGATTTTGCCTAAACCCCAATAACGTCAACGCTCCTCTCAAGTCCAGAATCGACACTCCGAAGCAGAACAGGAATGGCGTCGCACTCTACTGCTCTACACTGGTTATCAGGGAAGGAGCGGAGGGCGGAGAGCGCCGCGGCGGCTTCTTTTCTTTCTCTTCCCTTTCTGTCTTGGAGGAGTGTCACGAGGGCGTGGATGGAGCCCGGGGAAGCTCCGATGGTGGCCTTGTTGACGTGGAGGACGGCGAGGCTGGTGAGGAGGGAAGCGACGACGGCGCGACAGTCGGAAGGGTTGGAGGAGGAGAGAAGGCCCTCAGCGATGAGGCCGTCCTTGGCGTCTTCGATGGAGAGGGCGGGGTGGCGGAGGTCGGTCAGCGGCGGCTTATAGTCAGTGGTGTGAGTTGCCATGAATCTTCCATTGAGGAAGCAGAGAAGCTTCTCATAGTTCCAGAAGGTTTTGTGAAGAAGGCATGCTCGTCCACCTCCTCTTTCAGTCCATACACATACCTGGTCCTTTTTCAAGAAGAACAAAAGGGTCTTTCTACGTCTCCGCATCGAGCACCAAGAAAATCCTAATAATGGGAGGCACCAGATTTATTGGTGTGTTTTTGTCTAGGCTCATTGTCAAAGAGGGTCAACAGGTATGACTTACCTATTTCACACTAACTCTGATACGCCTGTGTTTGTTCTGGGGAATGATTTTTCATTCCTTTAAGAATGTTATTCTTAGGAATGATATTTTAAAAAATCTTTTATACCTATGTTTGGTAATTTTATATAGTTTCAAAATTTTGCTGATAAAACATATGAATTTGGCAGGTGACTTTATTCACAAGAGGTAAAGCGTCTGTCACTCAACAGTTTCCAGGTGAATCACTCAGTGATTATGCTGATTTTTCTTCCAATGTATGCTAATTGTAAATGTGAACAACTAAACATTGGACTAACCTTCTTGCAAGCCATGATGTGAATGCATGGCTTTTCCTCTTTGTTACTCTTACACCCGGAACATTTACTTTGTGTAGTATTTTTAATTTCCCAAATGTTGCATTTGAAAGGAGACAGGAAGGACTTTGACTTTGTAAAATCCAGTCTCTCAGCAGAGGGATTTGATGTTGTTTATGACATAAATGGTGTGCAAATTCCTACTTGCTCACACCTTCCGTGCTTATTTTTCACCTATAATTTCATAATATATGTTACTCTTCAGGTTCAATCATGATTTTTCATAACATATCTGTCTTCAAATTCAAATAAATTATTTGGCCATATGTTTCAGGACACGAGGCAGATGAAGTTAAACCCATACTGGATGCTCTGCCTAATCTGGAGCAGTAAGTTGCCTAATGTGTCTTTGATATATTTAATAATCAGCTAAAAAATACAAGCAAATTGTCATTGTTCAATTCATTAATGAGTTATAGAGTCAGTTAGAGCTAAGAATGAATTTGATTACATTTTAAAAAAAATCATCACACAGTTCTCATTCATTATAATTAACATTCAATATAGAAAATCATTTGTAACAGGGATAATTTATAAAGTTCTCTAATTCTTGGTTCGACAAAATCTAGATGAAGCTATCAACTGTGATGTCTTACCCTTCATTTGCTTTGATATGTCGATGTTGGAATTCGCTATTAATTAGATATGATGGCTTAGACGTTAGGCATATAGATGAAGATCAATGTAAAATTGAATTGATTTTGTTTTCAAAGTCAAAGAGGAATTATAGTCAATGGTAGCAAGGGTAAGATTAGTCAGAAACTGTATGATGATTGATGTTTTAATAAAAAAATATATTATATATTAAATCTTTCATTTAAAGAAAAAGTCTCAGATAATATGTTAAAAGGGAAGACTTGTGAAACATAAAATATGGAACATGTTAGCTTCACAAATACTTAAATTATACAATTTTAATAGCATATAAAGAAAAAGTCAGATAATATTTTGTACTATGCCTTTAATCTTCATCTTGTTTGTAATTTTCCCAATGTCAGTTTTATTTACTGCTCTTCTGCCGGTGTCTATCTCAAATCTGATCTATTACCTCACGCAGAGGTCAGTTTACATTTTATCAGGCCTATTTTCCTGTGATTTCAGAGTTATGCCACTTTTGTAACATTTTTTCACAAAATTACTCTATGGTGCTTGCAAAAGATTTCCCTTGGGCTGAGTATGATTTAAGTCATTAAACATAATATTGTGATAGGAGTGTCTTATTTAAGCCTTTAGATAGTTGCACACTTGCACTGAATGGAAGGGGCACTGTTCAAACTTAATTTTATGCTCATGAATAAGTCCTTTCTAAAATTTTATCACTTTCCTATACAATTAATTAACTTCCCTTTTCTTTTAACTTCCTGCTTCTTGGTGATAGACTGATGCAGTTGATCCTAAGAGCAGACACAAGGGAAAGCTTGAGACAGAGAGTTTGCTACAAGCAAGGGGTGTTAATGGGACTTCTATAAGGCCAGTCTACATCTATGGACCCTTGAACTACAACCCTTTTGAAGAGTGGTTCTTCCATAGATTGAAAGTGGGACGCCCAATTCCTATCCCCGGCTCATGAATACAGATAACCCAACTTGGTCATGTTAAGGTATGAAATTTGCAATGTTACTCTTCTTTAGCTGGATCATATTCATTTTTCTACTTGAGTTATGTATCAATGTATATATTCATGCCTACTAATCTACTATGTTCCATGCATCTAGTAATTTGAGGATTTAGATGCAAAAATATTTGATTAAAACCTACCTTTCTTCTTACTGTTACTTGTTAATCAACAATAAATTTTAATTGCTTGCCTTCTTGGAACCTTTTGAAGATTAATAAATGATTTCCTTTGAATGGAATTCATAAGACAGTAAGTAAATTTATTGAATTTTGTGATTTTTGGCTAAAATATTGTTCAATTATAACAGGATTTGGCAAAAGCTTTTTATCAAGGTTCTTGGTAATGAGAAGGCCAGCAAGGAAGTATTCAACATCTCGGGAGATAAGTATGTCACATTTGATGGATTAGCGAGAGCATGTGCTAAGGTAAGTCATTCATGCCATGTCATATTTAAGGTGACCAATAGAAAGCAGAGGGAAAATGCCTATACAAAAGGAAACTAAATCCTTTTTTCATATTTAAATGATTTTAAGTTGAACATAGGATGGAGTGGTACCCCCTTGTGTACTTGTGATTTGTGGTGATACTCCCTCCTTAATATTGTAATGGGTGGTTAAATAAGTCACAATATTTTGTTTCTCACCCAAATGGTAATGTGTGAAGGATGGGTTTGTGATTTTTGTTACTATTTCTTACTTCACTGTCATTACCCACTGTCCATGTTCAAGTTGCTAGTTAATGTGTAGAAGTTCATAGCCTCAATCTAGCTCAATCTTTTTTCTATGTTGTAGTAACTATAAGTTATAATCAGTCTGCTGAACTAATCTACATGGCAGCCTTCCCACCCATTTGATAAATATTGTGGTGTAGTAACTATAAGTTATATTCAGTCTGCTGAACCAAAAATCCTTACCTCATCCATGCCACCATGACCACTTTCATTGTCATTGCCCCTATTGTTGGTCACCTATACTGCCACCATTGAGGAAAATATTGGCTCTGAGCATTTTTTTTAATATTATTCCTGCCTGATTGGTATACCATGCAGGGATAGAGTGGAGTAGTCCTTTATTTTATTTTTTTCTGTGAAACGTGTATTGGATCAACTTGCATATATTTCATCTAGTATTTGTGGATATATGAATGTGATGCATGAATTTCTGTTGAAATGAAAATTCTCCCTCTCTGTTCCTACCCTTCCATTGTGTTCTTATTACATGGCTTGTGTGTTTATGGGCAGATATGATCCACGAAAGCGCATAACAGCAGCCCAAGCTTTGGAGCACGAGTAAGACTCCTTTTATTCTCTTTGGATATGTGTTCTTATTTCCTTCTAAAATGAGTATACAATGATTTTGAATCAAATGACATTTATTACAGATCCTACGGTTGTATGTGTTATTTTATTGGTTTTTGTTTTGCTTGGTTTATTCTGTTTTCAAATCTTGCTTTGTTTCTAATGAGGGGATGTCAAGCCGATCGATACACTTAAAGCCTAGAAATTAAAGCCTTTCTTAATTAACTCTGTTTTAACTTTTAAGTCTTTTAGTTTGTTGTACTCATGTGGAATCAAGTTGATAGTTAAAGAAATATTTGGTTCTAGTAAAAAAAAAATTTGTTTTCCTTTCTTTGAATAATTAGGGGACTAGCTAATAGCAATATCTTCAGAGAAAAATAATGAAATTGGTTATGTGCTTGATTAATTAAGCATAATTGCTACGTCAATTATTTTTGTATGTGTATCATGTTTATTTCAAGAATTATTTTTGGCTTTAGAAAATAAAAAAAAATTGATACTGATATATACTATAAGTTTAAGCCTAGCCACACATACAGTATTATTTCATATGACTTATATCCTTGCTTTGCTTGGTGACTCAATTTATAATTTAATAATAAATAATATAATGATATATCTTAATTAATGTGTGATCAAATTACAGGGTCTTCAATCTTTTATTATTTCTCTTGTTTAATCACAAGCATCCCAAAAGCAAGCATAGTGTACGTAGATAAATCCTTGCATTTATATATTGGGATGCAATGATAACTAGCATGCAAAATCATAATAAAAAATATATATAGTTCCAGTTCACTAATTATTAAGTTTATAATTCATCATAGTTTTTCTAATCAATCCTCTTTGGATATATAATATAATTTTTTGCAAGGTTAGTTTGGTTTCAATTTTAATATTATTAATTATAAAAAAAAACTTATATTAAAAATTTAATTTAACTAAAATTCAAAGTCACTTTATTTAATCTACTTTGATAATAATAATTAGATTTTAATTCTAAATTAATTAATCTAAACATGAATTTAATTTCTTGATGATAAATTTATAATTCATCTTAGTTCTTTGGTATTATTTTTATTGTTTTTTGCTTTAGTTTTTCTTGATGATAAATTTAGTTTATGATGTGCTTTAGAAGAATATAATTCTTGTATTTTTCATGTTATTGGCATTTTACAGAGATATGGTGAGATAAGTAAACAAAGACTAGATAGAGCAATGCTTACTTTCTTTCAGCATTTTCTAACGTTTTAGAATGATTATAAAAAAAAATAAAAACATTAAATCTAAGACGGTTCTTTAGTAAATCCGTCTTTGAAACCTAGCATTCTAAGACGGTTTTTTATGTAACCGTCTTAGAAGGCCTGTGCAATAAATCAAAGACGATTGTTGAATTAACCCGTCTTAGAAAGCCATCATTCTAAGACGGTTATGTAAGTAACCGTCTTAGCAAGATCGTGCAACAAATCAAAGGCGTTTGCTTGGTCAAACCCGTCTTAGAAATCCATCATTCTAAGACGGTTGGGTGGATAACCGTCTTAGAAGGTTCCTTAAATCTAGGACAGTTGATACTTATAACCGTCTTAGATTTGATGAAATTATTTTTTTTTTTTGTTTTTTTTTTAAATCTTCTAAGACGGTTCTTCGATACAACCGACTTAGAATAGCAAAAACAAAGACGGTCTAACAACCGACCTCGAAACTCGAACTTTCAAAGACGCTAGCTACAAAGACGGGTGGAGAACCGTCTTTGAAGGCCCTTTAGAACCGACTTAGAAGGGCTTGGCTGTAGTAGTGAAGGGAAGGGTATTGCAGGAGATTAATCAGTAAGAACCATGAGGAAGTGAATCTTCCAGAATCAGGAGGCACAACCGCACAATGAACATAAGAATTCTGTTAGAGAGGAGCAACAAAAGGAGAATCATTTAGAAAGGCTGGTTAGGAAGGTAATCTTTATATAGAAAAATTGATTGATTTAGGGAGGTATAACCGCAGAATACTAAACATCTTACCAGCAAAAACTACAAAGTAAATTACATATTGTAAATTACATATTGTGACCCTTATAACAAACAAGATTGGCATTAAGTTTCGTGCTCCATAATTGAACTGCATAACCATTTAAGATTACTACCGAAAGTTATGAAACAAATTACATGTGTTAAGCACAAAATAAACTAATTACATGTTGCATATAAACCAAGCAAACTCAACTTAATTTATTGGTTCCATTAATTTCCTATATTTTAACCTCTTAATTTAAAATTCACAAAAAAATAGAAACCACATATAATTTGAACAAAAATAATTCAAAAAGTTGAAAAAATCACTAATTAGACAATTTAAAATTCAAAGTTAAGATAATTATATAATTAAACTAAATTAATGCAGTTTAAAATTAATTTAGTTTAAATATTACTATAAATATTGACATTAAAATTAACCAAGGAATAAGAGTTTTATACCCAGACTGGCTGTTAACATATCGAAGAAAATTAATACTTCTTAATATTTTATACCCAGACTTACGTACCATGTCATTGCATTCCTCATTCATCTCAACACTCCCTAATACACTTCAAAAGTCTAGACTATACTTACCAGCAGTATCCCACAACCCAAGATTCATAGTGCTTCCATCCACAACCCAAAATTGAAATCAACATCCAAGATTCAACCAAAACATTTTCTTTTTCCTCTTTTCACCCAAAACATTACAAACAGGCCCAATTCCTCTTTTCACATTTTCTTAATTTTTTGAAGGAATGAAAATAATAAAATATAATTTAAAATTGAAAGTAAAATGACATAAATATATTTTTAATGAATATAAATAGTACTCCTATTATTTTTCAATTGCAAACATCATGATACATAAAACTAAATAGATTATTGAATAAATTATACTATATCTCTTATAGGTGCAGTAAGTATCCATAAATGGTTAGGAGTTAGGACATACTAACCAAAAGGCTTTCACATAGGCCCAAGAGGCTTTTCACAGCATGATGAATTGGATGATTTATTCATGGTGGGTCTGGGGAAAAAACAAATCCTGTGTACTTTGTTACATAAGGCCAATCCATAGATGCAGCAAAAATAAAATAAAATTATATAGAGATAAAAGAGAGGACAACTTCATTAATTTTGTTGCAGCAAAACATGAATAAATTAATGCAAATCAAAACAAGAAGAAAAAAAAGAGTCTCAAAAGTGGTATGATAAAAGATAATTGTTCCTTTAGAATCAAACTTTCAACGTGCTTTAACATAGCTTCTTTTCCATGTTTAGTAATTAAATGCAAATCATTCAACAATAATTTAAATGGTAGTACGTTCTTTCATTTTATTTGCTTTTTATATATAATTAAAAATTTATAAAATTGGGGATTTTTATAGGAATGTCTCTGCCATCTCTATACTTTAAAAACTGCATAGAAATCAAAGTATGGAATCAAAAAATAAAAAGTTGTTATATATGACTATAAGGAAACTATAGATTAAATATAAAAAATATAACTATATTAGAAAATGTAGCAAAGCATAAACTACTTCAAAGTTCAAAGCATTAAGGATAAGCATTGGTATATTTGTTGAATGTTGTAACTGGACAAAGATAAATAAGGACTCAGATGAATACATAAAAAATATAGGCCTACAGCATCAACCATGTCCTATGACCTATATAGTTCACTATAATTTATGCTTACTTTTTCTGAACAAGTGTGTTTTTAATCTCAAAACAAGCATCAACTTCTTTCTTTCCTTGAACTGTTATCAGTACAATATCAACTCCTTTATCTGCTATTCTCATCACCTGCCAATAGACACCAGATAAATAAACATAACTACTCAATCCATGAGACAGTTGTATTGCAAAAAATAGATAGGCATAACAGTATAAATTGGCCAGAAGCAAGTCTTATTAGTGCAAAGTAGAATAACAGTTGTATAACCTGTTCAACTGTCCCAGAAACATCCTTAGTGTTAGTCGTAGTCATGGTCTGAATTCTTATAGGATGCTCGCTACCAATAGCCACGTTACCAACCATCACTGTGTTTGTTTTTCTCCTGACAGTTTTGTGTAATGATTCACAATACTTTTGCCTAGGAACTACATTCAAAATATTATCCATGGATCAGACCAAATGAAACTAACATAATTAGATAACTACTGCAGCATAAACACCCAAATAATCACTAGAGATGGCATTTAGGAAGGAAAATTGATGTACAAACAAAAAAGGTGATTGGTTGGTTCCACATCCATGTTTACCGAGAAGCTAATAGTTATAGCTTCCACATCACATACATAATTTCTTACTTCTCAACAGGTTTCCAAACACACTGGAACATGTAAAGAATGAAGAGAAAAAAAGAACAAGAAACTTGGTGGCTGTGAGGAGTGTGGAGTTATGGAAATGGATGTGAATCAAATGACACAATCAGCACCAGATAGCCCGCCCTTTTGTGATACCAAAGGTTCAGATAATGACTTAAGTGATCAACACAGTGAGCATGTGAGGAAACATACTATGTTTGTACACAGTTAAATCAATGATCAGGTATGGTGGTAAAAACTAGAAATCAGCACTCATGATTCACAACATCATTTTAAATTAAGAGATTGCAGCCTATTTTTTTAAACAATAATAAATATTTGTGTGCAAATTTGGATTAAAGCTATTTCAAATTAATGAATTTATCTAACCATGTATCTTCCATTTTTGGCGTCGCAAGTTGTTGGGTCTCACTCAGTGAATCCATCACGCTCTTAGAATTCGTGCACCCTACAAAGAAATAACAAAACCAATTAAAAAAGAAAGAAAGAAAGAAAGCATTAAGCATATGGTAGATAATTACAAACACAAACACAATTACAAAAGCTCACTATTCGCTAGAAATTAAAGACTTTGAATTTGGGAGTGAGGAATGAAATTGGAGGATGTGACATGTAAATAGGAGAGTGGTTCCAAAAGGGTGGCACCAGCCATGGTTTGTTTATGTGTCGCTATGTACTCTTCGACCAGATCAGCAAAAAAAATAAGAATAATTTTTATAATAATATTGTCCCATGCATTGCACAGGCACTCCATCTAGTATTACTATATACCAATTTTCAAGTATATTCTGCCTATTTTTAAATGCCTTGGTGAAGCAGTAAGGTTTCTGTCATATTTTTATAATGATATGAAGATACTTTTAAAAAAATTTCAAGAAAAGAGTTAAATGAGGACACATGCACCGTTGAAAAGAACAAACTTGTAAACATTATGGACGTCATACCCCACAGAATATACTTACACAGTGATAATCCCTATAATTATAACCAGTTTTCTACCATAGCGATCAGACATCATACCCCACAATATGGACGTCAAACACCTTCCAAGCATCATTGCTGATCCTGCAACATTTCCACGGTCCCATGAGGACCAGTAAGGACTTGTAAAATAGAGAAGACAAAAAAAATAGAACTACAAATTGAAATCCTACCCACATATCCAGCATTGGTACTTATGTCTTCCTCTGTTTCTGCAAGGCTAAATTAGACATTTATGTCAGTTACAAACAATTCTGCAAGGCTAAATTAGAATTTGAAGTGGTCTCACTATATAATTGAAAATTTTCATTCAGATTAAGAAAATTACTCACAAGCTACACTTTGTTTCAATTGATTTCTATAGTCAAAACATCCAATTCGAAATGGCTCAAGTGCATCCCTCCCATCAGTAAGTCATTATGATTTCAACACCTAAATAGAGTTGTGAGAATAGCTACAAGAGAAAGGACTCTCTTCCAACACAAGTAAATGCAGAGATTTATCCAAGTATAGTAAGTAATAAACAAGCATATTGGAAATTAATTTTTAAAAATAATACAAGGAAAAAATGATTATACAGTGAATTGATACTCAAATTATTTTTTGAAATGATAAAGTTAATTAGAAAAAAAATCAACCTGAAAGATTAAATAGCTAATCAAACCGTACATAGGTTCTGTTCCATCTGGAACCAAGATATTAGTTTCAAAAAGTGATGAACAACGCATAAGCTTCTTTACTGCATTTTTAGTCAAAATTTCTAAGTTTAAAGAAAAAGCTGAAATTGGACAGGAAACAAACAAAAAATATTACCCTATATGAGAATTTAGAGCAAGGTCTTAGAAATAAAAAAATCACAAAAGCAGAGCTGCATCATATGGGGGAAATTTCAGATTTAAATATTGTCATAGATAGAGAGACAAATAATGCATAATTCCATTACATGCTTGGAGTGCAGTGGTTACCTGGTCTGCAAGAAGAGTAACATTTGAACCAGCCACAACTTTAAACTTATCTGGATTCTCTGCCACAATATCTAGTGTCTACAAAAGCATACAGGGGAAAGATGCACTACATCAAAGGATAAGAGACAAAGGCAAGTCAAGCTACATCTACAAGGGATAAACAATCAACTATTTCTAGTCATACATTAATCTACGACCCCCCCAAAAAATCATATATGCATATGAAACATTTATAAGAGTACTTGTACAAAAACACTAAAAAGGCAAACTATTTCCAGCAAATGTTTGCAATCAAACAGCATCTTCCAAGTCTAGGCAACATCAACTTCAGATTATGTTGGAGCGCATAATATTCTTTTCACATTCCATTACTTCAGTTTTTATTTGCATAAATTTATTTCTCTTTCATAACTGTAACTATGCCAGCAAGATTGTAGTACCCTGTAAATATTAGGATTAGTCTCTCTATACATAAGTGTAGTCACCTTGTACTCATTATCAGAAAATAAAATTCAGTTCTTAAATCTCCCTTTTAAAAAGTTGGTATCTTGAAGTTTGACTAACCACATATGTTCAGTTCTGCAAATTTCACAATCCAAATTTTCAATCTTGGGCACGGGGGCACGTTAAGATGTCCAAAATTGGTTAAGAATATAACTGGAATACTCCTTATAGGACACTGACAGTGACAACAATCCTCCTAATTCAATCTAGCTTTTGGGCCAACAGTTTCTAATAAGAATAATTCCCATTTCATTACATTATTACTACACTAAAGATTATCATGTTAAAGGGAAATTCCATTTGCACCAATACCTGAGTTCCAATTGAACCAATACACCCAACAATTGAAATGGGTTTTGGTCCATCCCAAGTCTTGCTACCTTGTTCTGGAACCGCTCGTCCCGGCCAGGCCGGTGGTGGTGGTGTTGCCTGCACTGAGCAACAAACTCGCCCTCCAGATGCAGCTCCACGCTCTTTTCTCTTGAAAGCGAAACGACCTGAGAATCAGAACACCATCAAAGTAAACTGTGGAGCCACGGCTTTGCCGGCAGAGATGTTGGCTTTCTGAGCGTCCAAACCTCAGAGTATACTCTTCTGCTCTTGCTCCTTCAGGATTATGAACGGCCTTCCAAACTCGTCGAAAGCCAATGCCATTTTTTATCTCTCTCTTCCTTCTCTCGCACAGAACAATCGCGATTCAATGAAGAAGAAGAACGAAGAGAAAACACTCTAAAGCCCTAACCCCACTCCAGAGGAGACGAACGGCCATGAGAGAGAATGAAAAGTTTAAAATGAACGGGAGAGAGAGAATTTAAAACGTGAAATAAAAAAATGTTGACTCCTAATTTCAAGGACGGTTATTTTAAAAACCGTATTTGAAAACATACTTCTAGGACGGTTTTGATATAACCGATTTTGAAATATTGTAATTATTTACAAAATTGCCACCGCTTTAATTTTTAAGACGGTTTTGTTATAATCGACCTTGAATGCACGACGTTGAAAATAGGTTTTGTAGTAGTGGCACAACAAAAGTAGCATGAGTTAACAGATAAAGTTAATCTACCATTCATAGTTGAAAAAAGGCATATCAGCTTTATCAAGTAAACTCATAGATATTAAATTACTTTTAAGTAAGGGTACTACTTTAACATGTTTCAAAGTTAGTAACTTACTTGAAGAAAACACCAAATTAGCAGTTCTAGCAAGAGTCACCCCTGCCTCACTACCATTACAAATTTCTACGGTGTCATTCACTTTTATGGTCTCAATGAGTAAATTCTCATCATTTGTTATATAGCACCACTATCCAACCACCACTCAGAAGAGACACTGACCTTTCCATTATTCATCATTTCAATGAAGGGTTGAGGCTCAGGTTCACTAATTAGCATATTAGCCTCATTTTGCGGTGTGTTGTTCTTTAACATCTTTGGTAGCTTACACTCTGCTGCCCAGTGACCCCACTTTCCATAATTATGCCATTTGCCCTTCTTCTTCTTCTTGAAGACAGTCTTTTTGGCCTCTAACTGTGAAGAGGACTCACCTTTTGGTGGCTTGGACTTTTTCTGATATTTATAGGAATGTGAAACTAAGTTGGCAACTGACTTTTGTTGTCCTACTTGTTCCAAACTCTTCCTACAAATATTTTTGATCTTCAATATGAATATATCTTTTTACTTCATCCAACCCCATCTGTTCTTTTAGTCTATGCATGTCAGTCTTAAAAGAATTCCATTTAGCAGGTAGCTTACTCAACACAAGACCAACAAAGAGATTATTAGACAAATCAGAATTATCCTCTTTTAGCTTGTTCCTCATATTCTCAAGT
>CM023947.1:16977116-16997617 GCA_013407115.1 Glycine latifolia
TGACTTTTGTTGTCCTACTTGTTCCAAACTCTTCCTACAAATATTTTTGATCTTCAATATGAATATATCTTTTTACTTCATCCAACCCCATCTGTTCTTTTAGTCTATGCATGTCAGTCTTAAAAGAATTCCATTTAGCAGGTAGCTTACTCAACACAAGACCAACAAAGAGATTATCAGACAAATCAGAATTATCCTCTTTTAGCTTGTTCCTCATATTCTCAAGTTCAATTAATTGAGAAGTGATGCTTGAGTTCATATTGAACTTAAAGTCAAAAAACTTCTTGGCTAGAAGAGTCTTAGAAAGCCTCTCTTGTTTTTGAAATTGACTATTTAAGTGATCCCATATCTTCTTTGCAGTCTAATACTCACTATAAGTCTAGCTAAACGAGGATTTAAGGAGTTTAACAAGTAATCTCTACAAAAATCTTCATCTTTAATCCATTGATATTCATCCATATTTTCAACAGTAGATGCAAAATCACTTAATACTGTATAGAATATATCACGTTCCTTCATGCCAAACGGAACATGAAATTTCCAACCATGAAATTCAGTGACATCAAAGGATTTTAGCTTTATGATATCATTAGAACTATGTTTTGCCATTTTAATCAAAACAAAGCAGTTAGAAAGAGTGCACCTTTAAGTCCTCCAAAGTATATCAAACCTTCTAACTTTTTTCAAAACAGCATTGTAAAGGTGAAATTTATCAAATTTGAACCCAAAAATGGATTTGGAACGCATAAAAACATGAGGAACAATGATTTTAGGTCGCCGGAGACTTGCTGAAAATTCGCCGAAGAGTTCACCGGAAAGTCGCCGGTCGCCGGAAAGTTCGTCGAAGAAGACCAGTCGTCGGAGAAGACGAACCAGTCACCGGAAACTTCGCCGGAAAACTGCAGAAACTTCAAATGGCTATATCTTCTTCGTTTGACATCCGTTTTATGCAAACGACCACTCAAAACGATCGTCTAGATGAGTAGAACAAAACCCACAAGGTTTCAACTAATGAAAGTGGCTGAAATTTCCAGGATCTAGCCTCAAAAGTTGTGGCTGCACAATTTTCAATCTCATATCCCGTTCAATCCTTCCGTCGAAACACGAAAGTGATCACACCCTTGAGTTTCTCTCGATGAGATCTTTGAAACAACACCATACTCGCTCAAATCCAATACACAAAGCTAATACTTCAAGATTGTTGGAGGTAAGAAGGTTTGAGAGAGAAATGTTTAGTGTTGGGTGCTTAAAGTATTACACCAAGAGGCATCAGAATTTGGAATGCTCAACAGTGTTACCTCCAGCGTAGGGAAAATCCTAGTAATATAGTAAGCTATTGGGTTCCAGCCCATATGGGCTCATATAACCATACAATAACCTATTGGGCTTGTATGTGAACATATTATTATTAATATATATAACATATATATTCAACATAATGTTGTTCCACATAATTCAAATCCTTTTGCTAATTTTTCACCCTCATTACTCCCTTCTAGTATATGCTTATTATTGCATTTCATTTAAACATGTCATTAAGTTTATCACGAAATAATTATAGTAATTTAAAAAAATTAGAAAATGAATATAAAATTTTAAGTCTATTGTTCAAATCTAAAATTGACAATGAGAAGATACTATTATAAGAAAGGTTAATATAGAAGGACATAAGGTTAGAATCATTATAACTATTAAAAGATTAAAAAAATGATTTTACTTTTTTTTTATCAAAATCTCATCATTTTTTATTCTTTTTTCACTAGCACTTGTAATTTTGAAATTTTTTTAAAAAAAAAAATTCACATAATCCTTTCAAATCTGATAAATTTATAAAGTCATTTCAAATCTTTTAAATTCTTATGATATAAATCCATTAAAATTCAAACTATTATATAAAAGTCTTGTAAATAAATTTGATAAGTTATAATATTCCTACATAAATTTCAAATCCACAATGCTAAAATAGTCTTTTAAAATTCTAATCTAACACACCCTCCTTAGAATTAGGAAGATTAAGAATTAATTAGGAATTAAAGTATCTTTTTAAAATACATTAAATTAAAAATAATATTAAATTTGCAAATAGCTCCTTAGGCTTTAATTAAAAAATGAAAAAAATTATCTAATGTGACAAAATAAATCATGTGACATTATATAATTGGATAATACATAACACATATCGGCTTATCTATTTTAAAGTCACACCAAAATAATGACCAATTAAATTATTTAATACAATTTGGGAACCAAATTACTAATTAAGCTTCTCTTTATAAAACAAATTCCAAAATAAGAAAATGAAGTTGCATCTTTTAAGAAAATTATATTGACCTTAAACCAACCTTTATGTTTTTTTTATAACAACTAATGAGCCTCGCAAAAATTGTGGCTGAGATGATTTTTAATATTTTATATTATATTTTAGGCTAACTTTTCTACAAATTAATTTTTTTACTAATATTAATTTGTGTTATGCATATGGAAGTGTCAGCTGAGTTTTATAGAGATGCCAACATAAGTCTTTAAGCTGACAATTTTTTTTATTAAATTAGATACTTAATGAAAAGTCTGACTCATGTTAGATAAAGTATTGGAAGTTATTAATAATAAAAATGTGTTTAACACAAAGATACTTCAAACGAGAAAAATGTTTATGCTTCATAGTTATTGATGCACAACTATCTTTTTAAGACAACATGAAGGCTTATGAGAGGCACATGCATACCATCTCAGGCCACGACAGAACAATACTACTACTCTTGATTCACATATAAACAACAAAATTATTCTGTATGGTGAACTTAAATATAAGAAAATCTAATTAATTTATCTTATTTAATGAAATTATTTCTAAAACATCATTCATTTAATTGAGATTATTAAAATTAAATAATGTTAAATAACTCTCTTAATTAGTATAAAATTAGTTATTTTTTACTTATATTTTAATCTGGACGGTTATTTCCATAGAACCATCAAGGGTGCTCTTAACTAAAGAGGGAAAGCGACCGAATAACAAGTGGCTTTTGGAATTAATGTTGCATTATATGCTCCGTTGTTACTATGGGTAAATGGCAGTTTTTTTCTTCAATTTTGTTCCTCACTCATATAGAGGAACACAATAACCACAATTACAATAATAAAAATGTAGAAAGAGAGATGTCATGAACTAGCTGGGAAGGCCAATACAAGTGCTAGGATTTATTAGATGTGTATCTTCATGTGTTTGCGTCCAAAGCTAGGATGGTGCTAAGGTTCATTGGGTTCATGTAGGCTTTAGAACCTGACATAATTTCCTCAACAATAAGTCTGTTGGCCTTTTCAGATGGATGGAATGCATCCCAAAATGCATACTGCTCTCTGTTGGAACAAAGGTTAGAGAGTGCTGTGCATAGCCCAAGACCATTGTAAGGTCCTTGCCCACAACAAGCTACTTGTGATGTAACAAACCCTGCACAAAGCAACAATAGCACATATGTTAGTACTTGTTTCTTTATGACTACACTAGTCAGAGCAATGTTTTAAATTATGGAGGTGATGTGGTCACAAAATTCTGGTTGCATGGAAATCAGGTTGTGATTGCCAATTGTATCAACCACAATTAGCCCACGTCAAATGGCAATGGTTGTGCACAACTACCACCACAATCTAAAACCTTGGCTATATAAGAGGCTTGTTAGATGACATGAAGTTATTTACTAGTGTTTAGTACCAAATTGTTGGGGGTTAGTAACGAAGTCGTTGTGCGCTTTTCCTGTGTTTGCAGCAATAAAAACGTCACTTCCAATTTTCCTGTTGAGTTGTAGTAACATTTGTTCGAGTTGTGGATTAAACAATACTGCAGCTTGTTGCAGTTCAGGAGCACATTGTCCATTTCTGCCACGTTGGGCCAATTCTGATGGAACACAACCCAAGGGTCCTGTGCCTGTTACAAGAACTCTCCGAGCTCCCAAATCATACAGCTTCTGCAATGTATATTTATGACTATGAGAAAGAGGGATCAGAAGACATTTAGTATTAACCCTTTCTTTCATCAATTGGGTGTTACCTGTAAAAGCTTTTGGTACTCAGAGATGAGATACTTGACATATTGAGGTAATGGGTATTGGCGAGACCTTGCTGAATTAGGCACCAAGAAGTAGTTGTTTACAAAATCATTGCCACCTACAGTGATGAGAACTAGTGCTTGTTTCACCAAATTCTTAGCCTCCGAAGCTCCAATTAGAGCACTCACTCGGTTTTGATACTCCTTAAAATATTCTAGCTGTCTATACATTCTGATTACGTTTACCTGCAAAAGTAGCACACAATCATTTTAAGTGCAAATCAATCCTTATAATTAGCCTTAAATATTACAGTTGTTGTTCTTATTTTGTAGAATTCATCTTGGTTTATGTTTATACATTCTGATGCTGAAGGTTTTGGACATAAAATGGGAAGAAGTAACTAGCAAGTAATCAATGAACTTACAAACTGAATTCCAGTGTCATTAAGGATTCCAATTCCGGCTGAGGCAAAATTGGCACCAACAAGGAGCTTATTTCCTGTTAGTTCTGGACTCAAGTATGGCAATGTAGACTCAGCACCAAGTCGCTGACCTAAAACATCCCAATTATTTAGACACAAACTTTATACGTCTATGTTAAGTTAATTATTATATGCAAAGCTACATGACAAATAAAACGGTTCAAAATTGAAATGTGAATGATGAAAATGAATCTTAAAAGATGAATGTTGAAGCCCAAAAAATGGGTTGAAAATGTGCGAAGAGATGTGTGAACTAAACTGATAAGATCAGGAATGTTGTAGCCATTGGAAAAACGACCAGTTGGTCTATGACTTGGAGGGTAATCAATCCCATAAGGAGGGGCATCGGCACGTGCCGTGGTAGCCAAGTAATTGTTATTTCCACTATCAACAAGTGAATCTCCAAACACAAAGAAAGCCCTTGGCCTAGCTTCAGCCCCAGAGACAATGACTCCAACCACTAACAAGACTATACTAAGAATGGTCAAAGGTGCAAAACTTGACATGATGGCCATATTGAAATGAACCTTTGGATTTGGGGTTGGTGTGCTAACTGAACTGAGACTAGCTAACTAGTTAATTTTAAGACGTGGATGGAGGACTTGCTAGGATTCAAGTGTTTATATAATGAACCTTTTTCATGGGATTTGATACAGATCTTACTGGTTTAGGAGGTTGCTTTAGTGCTCTTTAATTGAAGGGTCTGTCTTGTTCTAAAAACGGTGGCTTTTTTCAAAAACATAAATGCAATAGGTTGGATTCATTGAGGTGCAACTAGAAATGGTTAGACAATTAATAATGATTCTTCCACTATACTTAAAAGCAATTTGAAATAGATAGCTTCTTATTTGTTAAATTTTCCTTGTAAATCCAATTCCGTTTCTGATGCGCGTCTCCTGTACTCATTTTAAACTAGTTGTAAGTTGTAACAAGAAACCTGCAAAAAAGGTATCCACGCATACGAGGTATGGTACATGTGGATTGTGGAGATGCCTCCCCCCCCCCCCCCCCCCCCCCCCCCCCTCTCCCTCGGATGTTATTGAATTAAATTTATATAAATATATTGTTTTATAATGACTTAATCACTTTCAATTAAGTTATGTCAGATAGTATTTGAAGCATTTATACTATCTTTCCATTGACTCAAAATGTAAAAAAAAATAATCTGAAAAGCTTTTATTACAATGTAAAAAGTCATGTCAGTGACTTAGTGGTAAACGTTTTCTTATTAACGGTCAACGACTCAACGTCCTGAAAATGAAAATTAAAATTAAACCAAAATGCTTGATTTTGAAAAAATAATGAGACCAAATTTTTGTAGGAAACCAAAATTGCAAATTGAATAAAATATGTTAAAATTGTATTTTAACCTAAAAATATTATGTTTAATTGCAGGTTTGGTCACTAGACATCACAATGGTGTAAGTTTTTTTTCTCAAGTTTCTATTATACAAATAGGATCTTTCGAGTATTACAATTATATAATTTTGATTCTTTTATTAGTCTTTTTATTATATATTTATTAGATTTTTTTGACACACTAAAAGATGATGGGATAATTGACTTGTTATTTAATACATATATTGATATGTTTTAATTACATTTTTATTCTTTTAGGTATGATAACTGTGTCATTTTGATTCTTTAAACTTTAATTATAATATTATTAGTATATATTATTAACTTATTATATTACTAGTATATATAATTTTTAATGTTGAATTTAATATTATTAATATCAAATAAATATATACTAATTTATTTTCATTAATTTGAATTTTATTATTGTTAGTTTATATTTACAAATTTATATTTACCAATATTAATTTATTAATAATTTTATTATTTTTTATTCAATAGTAATAAATATATGTACCATTTTAATATCTCATTTAAGTTAAATATATTATAATTTTCATATACTATAGATTAGAAGTTCGTTGCCCTACTCATTCTAGTGTTATTTTTAATTCTAGTGTCATTTAGTCTTTGCCACATTAATTAACACATGTGTCCGACAATACCTTAACAACATGTCATCATGAGCAACAGTTGAACGGTAAATGTTGGTAATATTATTAGTAGAAAAAATTGGTCAAGTTGAACAATAATTAAACAATATTAATCAAATTAAAAGAATTTCCAAAAAAATTGACAATATCATATCTTTTGTGCATATATTTACTATTAGTAAATCAATAATATTAATACATACATTAATATTAAAATTAGTATTTGAAAAATACCAATTAAAAAATTTAAAAATATAAATTAGTGTATATTTATTGGAAAATAATAATATTAACATTGATAAATATATTCTAATAATAATAAAATTAATATAATAAATATAAATTAATTAATTAAATTAGTAGATTTTATTGGATATTAATAATATTAAATATATTTGTTGGATATCATAAATATTAATCAATAAATATAAATAAGTTTAAATTTATAATATCTTCTGTATTGATATTAATTTATATTATGAATATATTTATTATTATAAAATTTTATAGTATTAGTATATATTATTTGTTTAATGTTACTATATCGCACAATTGTCATATTTAAATGATTCAGTTTGCACAATTAAAATCTAGGAGAGCAAAATAGTATAATTAAGTTATGTTAGGATATGTGTTAAGCAGCATTATACAACATCCACGTACATCAATTAGTGTCACATTAAAAAAAAAACTGTTAAATATTTAATGAAGGACTAACAGAAAAACTAAAATTGTAAAATTATAATTCATGAAACTAAAATTGCAATTGAGAAAACATTATAAATGAAATGTTTTAGGTTAAATTATTCACTTGGTCTGTTAACTATTAGGTTACAATTTAGTATTTATTATTAAAAGTTGTAAATTGGTGGCATAGGTAACATTTTGATCATTTTCAATTTTGGAGCATGATTTTGAATTATTTTTTGATTGATTCAAGATGTAAAACTTGTCTTATTAGATTTATTTACATGAAAATCATGGAACCCAACCAATGTTTGAACCAAAAAGGGACACAAATGAGATGAAAATTGCAAGTGTGTCCCACAAACAACAAAAAAATTGAAAATTTTCCCAAAATCAATCAAAAAATGGCTTGTCAGTCTCATTTTTCATACGACTTTCACCATGTTCATATCTCTTTTAGGTCTGAACATTAGTTGATTCCACAATCTTTATGTAAGAAAATTTAATAGGACAAGTTTTACGTTGTGAATCAATAAAAACAAAAGTTTAAAATTGTGTCCAAAATTAAAAAAAAATCAATTTTTCGAAAATGATATGCTATAAAAGGCAATACTTAAAAATACCATTTTACAACTTCTAATAAAGAAGGAAACAAACTGTAACCTAAAATAAAGTTAAGGGATCATCAAATAATTTAGCCTTTTTCTATTTGAAACTTGTTAGCAATTTTTTTTAGTTTATATTTCAAGAAATCTTGATATATGCTTTATTTAGTTTATTGTACAGAAATATTTCTTTCAATTTTTAGGAGAAGTTTAAAATATAAATGACTATTTATTTACATTTACATTGAACCAATCATATTAATAGTTATTATTGTTCTTTCCCTTATAACGATTTTATCAACACACAAGACATGATTAATTTGTCGCACATTTTTCATATTTAAGGGCTAAATTTTGTGTTTTTTTATCTTTTATGGATCAGTTTGTCGCTATATCACATTTTCGAGGACTAATTTGATTACTTACCCTTTCAATTTTTATTTTATTTTATGTAATGAATTTAATTTCTTTAAGAATTTAATTAGAATGCATTACTGGTATAAAAAAAATTATATTGTGATTCAACTCATTAAAAAAAATTAACCAAGTGATTGAGCATAAGTGGTTAATAGGCTGAAATTAAGGTTGAACAGTTTGGGTAATACTTGAGTTTGACCCTTGATAGAAATAATTATTATTAGAAAAATAACATTCATGTCGATTTTTTTGAACTTTCAACATCGGTTAAAAATCGATGTTGAAATCATCGACATTGAAAGTATCAATGTTAACATTGATTTTCTAAAACTGATGTTAACATAATTACACAACATCGATTTTCTTAAAGATTGATGTCGCTTAATAAGAAATTAACGTTAGTTTGGTTCCTTGTAGTTAGTTCCTTGTATATCGTTGAATCCCTTAAAAGCATTGGTTTAGATAAACATGCAAGCACATATTGTACAATTAAGATATTAATGTCTTACAAATAATAAAGTAAATGTCTTATAAATTACAACTGACCTGTTAATAATTTATTTCAAGTAGTTATCGGGCTTATTATGCAAGAAACAGAACCAAACGACAACATTGTCCTTAGGACATATAACGACCAGTTGCCAATGTGCATTGCATTGGAGAACATTAAGTTATTATAATGCATATATTATTTAAATTGATTTGTACAGTTTTACTTACCATTCAAGTAGGCTTCTAGGCAGATATATTTATGTGAACTTTGCATCCATTTCTTAATATAGTCTTCAGATTCAAATTGTGATTGTCCATATCTCTGTATAGACTGTGGCTCAAGGATTCCATATACAAGCATTATCCGATTGCAGACTTGAGTCATTCATATGCCTATTATTTTTAAAATAAAGTAAATTATGTATCAATTTAAAATAATTAATTATGCAATGGACTGTAATATAAATTGACTTACAAAATCCACAGTTACTGTATTACTTGCCATAATTTATTTTACTTATAGAATCCACATTTAATGTAAAGTGACTTACAAAATCCACAATTTAAAATTTCAATTGACATGAAGTAATTGGAGAGAGACAAGAACAACCCTCAAATTTACAATTACTTGCCATAGTTTATTTTACCTCATTTTACATTTAAAAGTTTATTTTCTTATATGACGTGGGTAAATCTCAATATTTACTCCCTTGTCATATACTAGTATGGTGTCCGTTATGACACCTTTTACCCCAAATAAAATCTTTTTGTAAAAATAAAGTGAAATATAAAATTTAAGATAAAAAAATTTATTATAAGATAAAATACATCACATAATTTTTTTTCATAGTTATTGTATAGATATATAATACTATTTAAAATGTATTGGTTCTCTAAAGGTCACTTAAGCCGATCACTAAATTATTACAATTAAAACATAAGTCTAAAGAGGAAATAAACATAACTCTAGCATCGGTATCACAACCTATCAAAGTATTATGAGTTATAAGAAAACATAAAATAAACAAATTCTAAATTAAAGTTAAGCCCCCCCCCCCCCCGGTCAATAATCATTCTTAGCATTATATTAAATCTCACTTGCATATGATAATTAGCCCAAACACAAACAACATAGGAAGATATATAGGGGAATGAGATACATCTCACCACATATAACAAAATAGGTATTTAAAAAAATTAAAAATAATGTATCATCACACTAGCAAATATTTGTACCATAGTCACACAATCATTTACATTATCATAGATACCTATGCATTATGATGCAGATTTCACTTAAGACTCTATATGCATGTGGTACCAATAAAACACTTTTGAAAGAAGTACAAGAGAACATGTGATTGTCAATTTTTCACACCATGGGAAAATCGACAACATACTCCCATCAAGATGAGACTAATGATGATCCATCAAGGTTACCTTGTCTTGCTAAGATATTTCAACTCATTGGATCGACATGAGCCACATAGAGATTCCAAACCAAATAACCCCCAAGAACAAAGTCATGCATACATCAACTAATTCATGTCTTCTCTGGTTAGCTTAACATCCCTCAAAAACACAATATGATATGATGCATGAGACATACAAGACATATCCATGACTTCTTCACATTGTCTTAATATGGTGGTCTTTGTTCCACGTAGACTTGAACCACATACACATTACCATTATATCATTTAATTAACCTCATGTTCAACTATACATTTTGATAACATTCATAGTTATATCACATAATATATATATAAATAATATTACATATATAAACACAAACAGTATATAAATAATTAAAACGCAAATATTCTAATCATGAATTTACGAAGTGAAATATAATTAAACAAAACTGCACCAAGGATTCACTAAAACTTTCGAAGAACCTTGTAGTTAAATATACTTTGGACGATTTTAAAGAATATCAATATAAAACAATATATAAACTCACATTAATATAAAACTAAAACAATAATCAAGAATGTCATTTTGGTACCCTATTCTAATTCCAAATAATAATCTAACATAATCCTAATGTAAAATCAAAGCCACACACACACACATACATACATACATATATATCACTACTACAAAGAAGCCATTTTACGTCGGTTATTTAAGGCATACAATGACGGTTTTCAATCGTCTTTGTAGCGAACGTCGTCGAAAGTCTTAACTTTTGACGACGGTTAATAAACCGTCTTCATAACAAACGATTCTAAGACGGTTCTAAAAGGGAACCGTCTTAGAAGATTTTTTTTTTTATAAAAAAAAAAAAATTTTGGAAATGGGTTTCTAAGATGATTATAATGTATAATCATCTTAGAATGTGACCATTCTAAAATGGTTATACCTTAGAATCGTCTTAGAATCACTGTGTTAAATTATAAAAATAAATAAATTAAAACACTGATTCTAAGATGGTTCTTAGGTATAACCGTCTTAGAATGGTCATATTCTAAGAGGATTTTACCTTAGAACCATCTTAGATATGTGTTAAAATAAAATAAAATATTTAAAATAATGATTCTAAGATGGTTGTAAGGTATAACCGTCTTAGAATGTGACCAATCTAAGACGGTTATACCTTAGAACCGTCTTAGAATCACTATGTTAAATTAAAAAAATAATTAAAGCACTGATTCTAAGACGGTTCTTAGGTATAACCGTCTTAGAATTGTCACATTCTAAGATGGTTTTTTCAATCTTCGATATGGGTGATAAAGTTTGAGAAATCTTTGATGCCTAGTATATATTGTCTTTTTTCCATGTTTCAGTTGGACGAAGGATGTCTCTTCTCACAAATAGGACATGCATGATGGCCTTTGACACTATATCCATTCAAATTCCCGTATGCTGAAAATCATTAATGGTACAAAATACTATTGCATGCAACCAAAGCTAACATCACTGACAATCGTGTGAAGGTTGTGCACTCAGAATACAAAAGGATCTTTGAATCACTTTGTAATTTGTCATACATAGGTGCATGTGCTTGCCAAAAAGAGTCTTCTCCAAGATTGCTATCATGTCTTCTATACGATCTCCTGTGTCTACATCAACATGCACATTTGTCTAGATTGTTGGCATGTCTGGTAATTCACCATGCCATATCCGTTTTGTGTAATTCGGAATGATGTCGTGACATATTAGATGTGATATGATGTCATTGTGTAATTCACCATGCCATATCCGTTTTGTGTAATTCGGAATGATGTCGTGACCCTAACAAGTCAACTTGGTCAAAGGCATGGCTAGCTCAGAAAAACCCTCTATGAACCTCCTATAATAACTTGCTAAACCTAGGAAATTGAATTAGGGGCTTCCAACTTAAGCATGACTTCTGACTTATCTCTTCTATTCAAAATGACCAAATCACAAATCTTCCCTTTCTCTAGATGATCCTCCATAGATTAGAAACATTGAAGTCCTCACGAAATCTTGTGAAGAAAAAAGTTGCATCTACATATTGTTGTTGATTTCTTTGATGATGAGTCTCCTTCCTTCTGTCTCTCCACTCCTCACCCCCTCTTCTCGCCATTTTTCCTTATTAGCTTTGTTGACTAATATAAAAAAATGTAAATGTAACTAACACACTTGCTCACTTAATATTTATATTTTATACCACCATCGCATGCTATTAATTAAACATTTTTATTATTAGTAGATTTCAATTAACTACTACCACTCATAATTTTATGTTATTCTTTTAACTTATCACAACTAATGAGTAAGGTTGTTGGTTTTTTTTAAAAAAAATTATCCGAGTTAAAATTTTAATTACAAATGAAAAACAATTAAAATTAAAAGCTAAATATTTTTCAAATTACAAAGAAATCAAAAACCTATAAATTTTAAATGATTTAATTAATAAATGACTTCAAATTTCTCTATATTTCCCCATATTTTAGAAAATATTTACAAGACAAAAAAGTAACAACTATTCAAGTTTATTATTTTTATTTTATTGATATGTTTTTTAAAATTAACTAAAAATAATGAACAATGGCACATGTTTTTTTTAGTTGCAAGAAATAAAATAATGTTAATGAGATACAATTATAATTTGGTTTCTCAAATAAGGAAAAGTCAGGGATGACAAAAACATTGATATATATATATATATATATATATATATAAAATTAAATTTTCTCTTCTCATCTACTCCTTCTCATCTCTTTGGTTCTGCCGCACTTGAGAATTTAATTTTATGCTTTAAGGTTTTCTTTAATTGTGTTTACTATTGTTCATAGCCATGTGAATTCCGTATTCTATTCCTGCTTTCCATATGCATTGGTTGTTCTGATTTCTTTTCTCTAGTCCTCGCTTCCACCCCATATGGTATCAGAGCTTGATGGGGAAGTAGGAATATATGGCTAGATCTGAGTTGTCTTTTTCTCATCTGAACTATTATCCAGACAGAATGTTTTATTTTCTCTTCTTTAAATGCTTTTGTACATGAGATAAGTACTTTTATGTCTTAACTGGTTAGCATGATACACAAAGAATGTTCTGATCTGCTGTTGCTGGGGTAGTAAGTCCCGCCGGGATAAGGGCAGTAAATCCTACAAATTATTGGAATGACAGATCTAAACTTTTGTCTGAAATTCATTGGCTTTAGTTAAGAAATAAAAGATTAAAAAACAAAAAAGTCTGGAATATAGCTCAGTAGGAAAATTTTAACTTGGATCTATCTTTATGTTTTTATAGAACCAAAGGATGGCGATGATATCAAGGGACTCAAGGATTGGTCCATAGAAATTCCACCAGTGGAGGAACCATTGAGGGAACTTGTACTGGACATTCTGTTTGAAATAAATAAGCCAGGAATGCATAAAATCTTTATTTTGAAAATAAAAAACATTATTCCAGGCACTTTGATAATCCCAGTATGAAAAACCAATGGGATCATAGTTTTGGGAAAAATGTTTTATCTTTTTCATGTCTCCAAATTCTCTAGGTGTTAAAACCTTAAGAATTTGCAGAGTTGAATAAGCGATTTGCTGCATCCCTCATTCTACAAATAGGTTCCATTTTTTTAGTTGGAATTTCGAGTGTCTTCAGGATTCAGAGTGTTCCCCTTTAATCTTTACCATAGTTCAGCATTACATAGGTGATTCCAGTCTTTGGAAAGACAGATCTGCCGAACTCCTTTCCAACCTTAGGTATATGACTTTAGTTGACTTTAGGTGGTATAAGGATACCTTCCTTACTAGAGTCTTTACCCGTGAAGACAGCCAAGAAGCTTTTTGGAAAGAAAAGTTCCTCGCTGGTCTTCCAAAATCCTTGGGGGATAAGGTTAAGGATAAGATCCGTAGTCAACAATATGAATAGAGTTATGCCTTTTGGATTAAAGAATGCTCCTTCAGAATTCCAAAAGATTATGAATGACATTTTTAATCCATACTCTTCTTTTATTATTGTCTATATTGATGATATCCTTGTGTTTTCCCAATTGGTCGACCAACACTTTAAACACATAAACATTTTCATTCAGGTAATCAAGAAAAATGGTCTTGCTTTATCTAAAACTAAAATCAATCTTTTTCAAACAAAGATTCACTTCCTTGGTCACAACATCCATCAAGGAACTATAACTCCCATCAATCGTGCCATTGAATTTTCCAACAAATTTCCAGATCAGATTATCGAAAAAACCCAACTCCAGCATTTTCTCGGTTGTCTAAATTATGTGGCTGACTTCTTCCCTCAGCTGAGTAATCTTGCTAAACCTTTATATGACCGTCTCAAGAAGGCTTCTCCTCCTTGGACAAATACCCATACTGATATTGTCAAACAAATTAAATCTCAGGTCCAAAACCTTCCTTGCCTTTATCTTCCCAATCCTTTAGCCAAAAAGATTGTTGAAACTGATGCCTCTGACATAGGTTATGGTGGTATTCTTAAGCAGTCTGTTAATGGCAAAGAACAAATAATTGATTTACTTCTAAGCATTGGAATCCTGCTCAGCAGAACTATTCCACAGTTAACCTCCCATGAAGCCCATTCCAAACGAACCCTTACTAGAGCCAGATCTAGGCATGAAGCCCAAAAGGACAAAGATAAAGAAATCAATGTCCTCAACAAAGCCGAGTCAGAAAATGGTAACTCTGACTCTGATAGATCTGTCCAAATCAATCCCATTAGGAACCAGCCCAACTGGAGACAACCCTCTAAGCTGTATTACCATAGGGCAACCCCTCCTGATCTTCTCCTAGAAGAAAGGGAGCAATCCAAATCCTTTAATTCCAATCATGTCTATGAATGGAATATAGATGGCAAAACCGAGTACCAAATCCTTAACATCCTACAGCAGATGACCGTTCTGATTTCTTTTCTCTAGTCCTCGCTTCCACCCCATATGGTATCAGAGCCTGATGGGGAAGTAGGAATATATGGCTAAATCTGAGTTGTCTTTTTCTCATCTGAACTATTATCCAGACGAAATGTTTTATTTTCTCTTCTTTAAATGCTTTTGTACATGAGATAAGTACTTTTATGTCTTAACTGGTTAGCATGATACACAGAGAATGTTCTGATCTGCTGTTGCTGGGGTAGTAAGTCCCGCCGGGATAAGGGCAGTAAATCCTACAAATTATTGGAACGACAGATCTGAACTTTTGTCTGAAATTCATTGGCTTTAGTTAAGAAATAAAAGATTAAAAAAAAAGACTGGAATATAGCTCAGTAGGAAAATTTTAACTTGGATCTGTCTTTATGTTTTTATAGAACCAAAGGATGGCGATGATATCAGGGGACTATTTCATGATATTTTCTTCCATGTCTTCTATTTTTCTCTCTTTCTCCTCTCGCCTCTCATTCAAATCTTCTCAACCTTCCTCCTCCTCTTTTGGCCCTTCTCAAGCCGATAACGCTTTAATCAATTCAAACCGTAATATTTTCAAAGAAGAAGTTTCTTTTGAAGATATTAATCAGGATCTGGATGACTGGAAGATACCCAGGATTCCAGATAATGAGCTTTACAAACCTGAAGGCCGATATTTCCGCAAATCTGATTTTATCATTCGGACTGTTGAAACCAATATCCGCCTTAAAACTGATTTTGATGAAATTAAACTTCTTTCAAACAATTCTTTAAAACAACATAAATAAAATTATAATTTTTTGCATATTGGATGTGTTCAAGTTGCTGTCAAACCTTTAGGGATCGAAGGGTTAAACACCTCAATTCTTTTGTGTTTAAGAGACTCCCGACACAATCAGTTTACAGACTCCATCTTAGGCACCTTAGAAACTAGCCTTAGTATTGGACCCATCTATTTCAACTGTTACTCAGATAGGACTGTTAGCCTTGAGGATGCCAACATCTTAGATGTCTTGACCTTAGACGTCCAGCTTCATGGCCTTGATATGAAGGTTGGATCCATCCCGATCAATATCATCTATCGAGTTCAATATAAGGTAATGAACTCATGTGTGTCCAGAGTCCTCAAACCCAGAAAGACTGGAGAAACTACCTTGTTCCTTACCGATACCACCAAAGCCAAGGTAGTCATTCCTAAAGTCATCAAGTGGGAAGACATCAACTTCCCTCAGACTTGGGCCATGAACAAAGTTGCCCCGACAAAACCGCAAACCACACCTAGTTTTGAGTCTGTTAAGCAGTATGACTCTGGAAGGGTAGAGATCACCTTCAATAGGTCAAACTCCTTCAACACTGCTAGGTCTTCCTTCACTAGAGATTCTAGATCTGAAATGTTTGGGTTTTTTTTCTCTAGGAAATCCTTTTTTGCCGCTTCTAGTGGAAGTAGTAGCAGGATCAAGCTCCAGGGTGTAGAAACCTCGTCCTCTATTCCTTAACCTATTTATCAGCAGGAGAATCCTGAGGAAGAGTCTAGATCCATCCCTTCTCCAACCTTTTCATCTATGCAAGATTATGAAGTTATCCATGATTAATAAGACCTGTATAGATTATGAAGCCCTTAAGCTAGATTTCAACTCTAAGTAAATGACTCCTCAAAGAGAGTGGTTTCTTAGTCATTATAGGGATGATAGCAAAACCCAGATTAGGAAAGAATACTATTCCTTCCTCAACCAAGTCCAAACCCAGATCTACTTCTTTGATTGGTTTAAATCTTATGCAGCTTACCATAAGATAGATTACCCTTTCTTAGAACTAAACACCATTAGTGTCATCACCAGGTATGACCTTAAGGATGGTCAGGTTGTTAGATCTGAATTCCCTCCGTCAACCAAGTTTATCCTTCCTAATGTCAGGAACGAGAAACAAGACCCTATCTATGCCTCGCCTTTTAAGTCTAAAGATAAGACTGAACCTATATCAGCCAAAGATATCAAGAATCTTATGGAACAATCCAACTATACCAATAAGTACCTCCAGACCATTAGGGAAAAATTAGGAGAAAAGCCCAGCATTAGCCTAGACGCCAGCCCATCGTCCTCTAAAACCATCCAAACCCCAATCTTTAAACCTTTTAGGATGACTGATAAGCTTAGGAAAGAGTTTGCCAAACTCAAAGCTTTCAACCAGCCTCCTAGTCAGCCTCCAGAGGAGTTTAGAGAAAAGCTTGAAGAATTAACTTCCATTATAATTCAAGATACTCCTCAAACCTCCCATGAAGCCCATTCCAAACGAACCCTTACTAGAGCCAGATCTAGGCATGAAACCTAAAAGGACAAAGATAAAGAAATCAATGTCCTCAACAAAGCTGAGTCAGAAAATGGTAACTCTGACTCTGATAGATCTGTCCAAATCAATCCCATTAGGAACCAGCCCAACTGGAGACAACCCTCTAAGTTGTATTACCATAGGGCAACCCTTCCTGATCTTCTCCTAGAAGAAAGGAAGCAATCCAAATCCTTTAATTCCAATCATGTCTATGAATGGAATATAGATGGCAAAACTGAGTACCAAATCCTTAACATCCTACAGCAGATGACCATGGTTGCCACAGCCTATGATACAAACCTTAACTATTCGGAAGCAGTTATTGTAAATATTTTAGTTTCTAGTTTTACTGGACAACTAAAAAGCTGGTGGGACAATTACTTAACTGAGGATCATAAAATTATCGTCCAGGAAGCTGTCAAAATGGAGAAGGATGACACCATCCTTCTCAGAGAAGGTAAACCCATTCCTGATTCGGTCAACTAGTTAATCTTTACCATAGTTAAGCATTTCATAGGTGATTCCAGTCTTTGGAAAGACAGATATGCCGAACTCCTTTCCAACCTTAGGTGTAGGACTTTAGCTGACTTTAGGTAGTATAAGGATACCTTCCTTACTAGAGTTTTTACCCGTGAAGACAGCCAAGAAGCTTTCTGGAAAGAAAAGTTCCTCGCTGGTCTTCCAAAATCCTTGGGGGATAAGGTTAGGGATAAGATCCGTAATCAACACCCTAATAATGAAATCCCTTATAAGCAATTGAGTTATGGACAACTTATTGCTTATATCCAGAAAGTAGCCTTAAAGATTTGTCAAGATGATAAGATTCAACATCAGTTTGCCAAAGAAAAGGCTCGGGAGCGTAGAGATTTGGGAAATTTCTGTGAACAGTTTGGCCTTCCTTGTTCCAAGCCTAGGAAGTCCAAGAAGCATACCCCTAAACCAGAGAAACAGAAGCCCAAGAAGTCTGTTTACCATCGTCACAAATCAGGAACCCCACCTAGGAAGCTTAGAAGAGAGTTCTAGACCAACCCTCCCTTTGATAAGGTCAACATTCCTAAGAAGCCTGTAGTCTGTTGGACTTGTGGCAAACCCGGCCATAAAAGTCAATATTGTAGGCTTAAGAAGAAGCTTAGGAATTTAAACTTAGAACCAGCTGTTGAAGAACAAATTAATCAGCTCTTAGTAGACTCTTCCTCTGAAGATGAATCTGATAAGGAGACTTCTGAGGATCAATCTTCGGAAAATCTGAATCAAATTCAAGAGGATGATCTATCTTCGACTGATGAAGACTGTCCTTCTTCCTCCCAAATCAATGTCCTTACCCGAGAGCAAGATCTTCTTTTTGAGGTGATTAATTCTATTTCGGACCCTGAAGAGAAGAAAATCTTTTATTAAAACTTAAACAATCTTTAAATGAACCATCTTCTTCTTCATCTTCTAAAGCTAACAATTTATTAACTACTAACAAGTTTAACCTTAACAATACCTTTAAGAAATTTGAAAAAAGTGTTGTTAAACCAGTAACCCTACAGGATCTTCAGCATGAGGTTAATCAACTAAAAGCTGAAATTCTCCTTATTAAGGAACAACATAATGTTCATCAGAATATTTTGACTGTTTTGCAATCTGGTGATCATACTGATGAGGAGAATCATAATCGGAGTAACCAACCCTCTGATAATGAATCTCCAAATGATTCAGTTACTCCTGTAGTCCCTCCAAACATTTTCGAATTAATTAATCAATTAACAATCCAAAAGTTTTTTATAAACGTCAAAATTATTGTTGGAACCTTCATCCTTGAAACTGAAGCTCTGTTTGACACAGGGGCAGATTCAAACTGCATTCAGGAAGGATTAATTCCAACTAAGTATTTTGAGAAACCTTCATCCTTCGAGTCAATTACAAGCTTTCAGATGCATTAATTGAAAAGGAAGATTTGAAAATTAAAACCTCTTTCCTTTTAGTTAAAAATCTGAAAAATGCTGTTATTTTAGGAACGCCTTTTATCAAATCAATCTTTCATATAACCATTTCTGATAAAGGCATTTCTACGACTTATTTAAACAAATATATTATTTTTAGGTTTCTTAAAGACCCAATCGTTAGAGATTTAAACCCAATCCTTTTTAAGCAAAACCAAATTAATTATCTTAAAGAATAAATTTCTTACAAGAAAATTGATAATTTGCTTAACCAACCAATTATTATTAATAAAATCAAGTTTTTGTCCAATCAAATCCAAAACTCAATCTGTGCCGATCTTCCTAACGCTTTTTGGCAATGCAAACAACATATCGTTGATCTTCCTTATGAAAAGGATTTCAATGATTGTCAAATCCCAACCAAAGCCAGACCAATCCAGATGAACCAAGATCTCCTGGTTCATTGCCAGAAGGAAATCCAAGATCTTCTGCAGAAAGGGCTTATCAGGAAAAGTAAGAGTCCTTGGTCTTGTTCAACATTCTATGTCAACAAACCAGCAGAATTTGAACGTGGATCTCCCCATTTGGTCATCAACTACAAACCCCTCAATCAAGCCCTTCAATGGATCCGATACCCGATTCCTAATAAGAAAGATCTTCTTAATCGCCTTTTTTCTGCTAAAATCTTTTCAAAATTTGACATGAAATCTGGATTTTGGCAAATTCAAATCAGTGAAATGGATTGTTACAAAACGGCTTTTACGGTTCCTTTCGGACAATATGAATGGAGAGTTATGCATTTTGGATTAAAGAATGCTCCTTCAGAATTCCAAAAGATTATGAATGACATTTTTAATCCATACTCTTCTTTTATTATTGTCTATATTGATGATGTCCTTGTGTTTTCCCAATCGGTCGACCAACACTTTAAACACATAAACATTTTCATTCAGGTAATCAAGAAAAATGCTCTTGCTTTATCTAAAACTAAAATCAATCTTTTTCAAACAAAGATTCACTTCCTTGGTCACAACATCCATCAAGGAACTATAACTCCCATCAATCGTGCCATTGAATTTTCCAACAAATTTCCAGATCAGATTATCGAAAAAACCCAACTCCAACATTTTCTCGGTTGTCTAAATTATGTGGCTGACTTCTTCCCTCAGCTGAG
>CM023947.1:16998017-17019883 GCA_013407115.1 Glycine latifolia
AAAGACATCCAGGGAAACCAATTCCATTATGTGCCGACCTCTATGCTCAAGACAAGGCATTTTTATGAGTTTATTCTGGTTGACACCAACTCAGTCCAGATTAAACATCATAAAAACAGAGACTCGGAGCAAATCGCTTATTCAACTCTGCAAATTCTTAAGGTTTTAACACCTAGAGAATTTGGAGACATGAATAAGATAAAACATTTTTCCCAAAACTATGATCCCATTGGTTTTTCATATTGGGATTATCAAACTGCCTGGAATAATGTTTTTTATTTTCAAAATAAAGATTTTATGCATTCCTGGCTTATTTATTTCAAACAGAATGTCCAGTACAAGTTCCCTCAATGGTTCCTCTAGTGGTGGAATTTCTATGGACCAATCCTTGAGATACTCCCTTCTGAAGTGATATCTGGGTTAACAACATTCACGAAGAAGTTTGAACATCCAGACAATGACCCATTCTCGGTAGATCTTCACTTCTTTAGCAAACTCTCTCTCGCCTGGATCTTCCAATGGAGATATACTTTTGGTAATACCTCCACCAAAGGACAATTACCAATCCTCAAACGACAAGCTCTGGTAAAGTGGTGGCCCCAGTTTGACCATACAAGAGCCAGTCCTGACCAAATTTCGCTTTGGTTTAAACAACATCCAACTTTCACCAAAGCTGCAGACCCAGAAGCCTGCAAATTCCTCAATCAAAGATCACAAGAGTTATCAGCCCTGGCATCTTCTTCCTCCAAAGAGAAGCTTGCAGAAAACATAAAGATGATCTTTAATCTTTTGGAAAAGGAGAATCAAGAAGCCTGTTCCTCATCCAAGCAACCTGCTAAAGCCTCCTCAGAGTCATCGGACGATTTCTACCAGAATGAAGACGATTGCTTCGGCATCAATCTAGGCGGCGACTGAAGAACTCAGACATCGGCGGCATTGTGGTGGTAGCTCCTTCGCGATGGATGACATCATCACCAACCTCAGCATGACATCATCTTTTCCTGCGGCAGTCTACTGTTTAGTTTTTTACTGTAGCGGTAGGTTTTCCGGTTTAGTCTACCGGAACTGTAGAAACAGGAAATTTTGTGTCTTTATAAGGGCTACGTCCCTCATTCTACAAGGAGGTTCCATTTTTTTTTAGTTGTATTTTTGAGTGTCTTCAGGATTCAGAGTGTTCCCCTTAGGTAAACTCTGAGTTTGTAACCATTAATTTTTGAGAAATAAACAAGTGTTTTCTCATCCTCTGCATGTTGTTTTATTTTATAATTAAATTTTCTCTTCTCATCTACTCCCTCTCATCTCGTTGGCTCTGCCGCACTTGAGAGTTTAATTTTATGCTTTAAGGTTTTCTTTAATTGTGTTTACTATTGTTCATAGCCATGTGAATTCCATATTCTATTCCTGCTTTCCATATGCATTGGTTGTTCTGATTTCTTTTCTCTAGTCATCGCTTCCACCCCATATGGTATCACTACTACAAAAGGCGCTTTCTAGATTGGTTATTTGACCTTTCTAAGATGGTTGTACTATCGTCGTTGAAAGTCATCATTTTCTACAACGGTTATAAAACCGTCTTTGTAATGCTCACTTTCTAAGACGGTTCTTCAAGCAAACTGTCTTAGAAGATGTTTTATATTATAATAAAAAATTACAAAAGGGTTTCTAAAACGGTTCCAAGGTAAAACCATCTTAGAATGTGACAATTCTAAGACGGTTATACCCTAGAACCGTCTTAGAATCATTGTTTTAATTTTTTATTTATTTTAACACATGTGTAAGATGGTTCTAAGGTGAAACCGTCTTAGAATGTAACCATTCTAAGATGATTTTACCTTAAAACCGTCTTAGAATCATTGTATAATTATTATTTTTTTATTTTAACACATATCTAAGACAGTTTTAAGGTAAAATCGTCTTAAAACATATGTTTCATTAAAAAAAATTTAAAAATTGAGGATTCTAAGACGATTTTCTTAAAAAATATCTTAGAATGTATATTTCTAAGACGATTTTTCACCGAATCGGCTTAGAATGTCTTTTTTAAAAAATAAAAATAAAAACTTAAGAATTCTAAGACGGTTTTTGAAAATTTAAGAATTCTAAGACGGTTTTCGCAAAAATCGTCTTAAAATATGGAATTTCTAAGACAATTTTTTAGAGAAATGTCTTAGAATATCTTTTTTTTTTTTTTAAAATAATTGTAATTTATTTGTCTAGTCAACTTAATTACTCAATTCATTCATCATATAACAATTTAAGATCCCTATCTATCATATTAATACAAAGCAAACAAAACTAACAGTATGACCTATTATTATGTAGCCAAAATTATAAGAAGATAAAGGACTAAATTGAAAAAAAATATAAACTAACAATATGACAAATTATTGTCTCTAAAGGTTTGTAAAATACATGAACCTGTGATTTACCATGCGAACTTAAGCAGCTCCAAACTCTCTCAAACTTGGTTACTTTTAAAACTTCTAGTCTTCCAAGGCTTATTATTCCACTAGCAAAACCAACACCTGACACCATATCATTCATAAGTTTAGATGAAGAATATAATAATTACGTCACAAACATTTGATGACACAACAATAGACAGTCAAATACATAAAAGAATTATTGATAAAAGGCCTAGAAAATGTATCATGGTTTGAGTTATATGGAACAAGAATGATATAAATAAATAAATAAAAACAACCACATCATACTAATGTATTTGATCTATGCATTTCTCATTTAAACGGTCTTACCTTAGTCCATTCATTACCAATCTCTCTGATTTCTCTATTCACTTGAATTTCCAAGTTCCAATATGTAAATAAAACTCACAATTATACAAGCCAATGAGTCATTATTGAACAAGCCTTAAATAAGGAATGAAGTTACAGTCATTAGACAAGAAACATGTCCTCAGGGAACAAACATAACAACAAAATCAAACTCAGGGCATGATAATATTGCCACTGAAATTAAGAGGCATAAAAGTGCAATTCCAGCTAATACGAAATGATCCAAGAAAACACTCAAGCTCAAAGCATGAATACGGAGTAAATTAATTTACCTTCACAACAGCCCTCAGTATATCATCTAGATAACTAATTGATATTATTGAGAGTAGATTGATGTCATCTATTTGAATTCCAGATATCTCTTGCACATCAAGATATACGTACAGATCTCCTGGAGTGCCCCTGTTATGACAAGATAAATAGTCACTTCTAAATCATATACATCAACATCATCAACATAATTGAATAAAAAAATTTCCAAGCACCTTCCTCCTTCAAAGTTATCACATGTATCTTCTACTAAAAAAAATCAGCATAAGTTAAATAAAATTATCATATAATAAATTATTTTTTAAAACATTTAACATATAATGAAATCATATATTACTTCTTTTTTAATGAACTTAACGTAGAGGCTCATAAACTAGTCCAAATTATTCAAGAAAACTAACTTATACACATGTAAAAGAAAAGAAACTAGGTTATGTACTACCAGTAATAAAATAATTTTATATCAATAATTATAATTTATCATATATATATATATATATGAGATAAATTAGTTAATTTTTAATAATAATTAAATATTCTAAAATTTATTTCAATAATAATTTATGTATTTTATCATGCATAATGATTAAGCTCGTAAAATAAGGATTCAAAAAACTATTTGTAAGTCCACTTTCCCATAAAAACTAGGCATCCAACACAAATGCAGTACAATTAATGTCGCTCTAATTTTACTGAATGATCTATGATTGAAGCAAAAACAAACCGATGCTATAAGGGGGCACTGTAAGTATTTGTTTTCAATATTCTCCACGGCAACATATTCTTTTTGCAGACTACTTAATGATATTGCTTTTTCTATCAATAATTTTCATGGCTCCATTTGGCTGCTGCCATTCTCCAATGTCAACTGTAATGATTTTCAAAGTATTCCAAAACACACTGCATTTATGGGCAAATTAGCAACTTCAATGATCTATATACATTATGCATGCAAACAAAAACCGAAATGGAGAAAGTAAGAAGTTCATGACAAAACTCTCTTACTTTATCTCCTATGTGCCCTCTTCACTGGGATTCCAAATTTAATAATCATTAAGAATATGATTAACATGTGGATTAGAAATATGATTAACATGTGACAAAGTCTACTATAGAATGCATTTAAGAACAAAAAATGTTAAATCAAATCAAGGAATGCCAGAGTCATGCTACAACATATTAACAGAATTAAAATTACTATTGAAGAGCTGTCATAAAAATGATATAAAACAATCCACCAGCACTTTTTAGCCAAAGATTCAAATACCATACCGTATCCTTGTGACATAGTAGCTCCAAAAGTGACCCTCAAAAACTCCTCCACATTACCAGAGGTGGAAATAGGGGGGCTAGGGTGGACCACCACCCCCCCTAAAAAAATAAATAAAAAAATGAAAATGAAAGAAAAAAAAAAAGAGGAAAGAAAAAATATTAAAAAAAAGTAAAAGGGGAAAGAAAAAAAATATAAAGAAAACGTAGTAAAAAAAGAAAAGAAAAAGAAAATATGAAAACAATAAAAAGAAAACATAAAAGAGGAAAAAAATATATAAAAAAAGGAAAGAAAATGTAATAAAAATAAAATGGGAAAGAGAGATAACAGAAAAAGAAAAAAAGGAAAGGAAGATAATAAAACGGAAAAAAATAATAATAAAAAGGAAAAGAATAAAGAGGAAGAGGGAGAAAGAACACTATAAAAGGGAGAGGTCTGAACATAAAGGAGAAAAAGGAAACACAAATCCCAAGAGAACAGAAGGAGTCAAAAAAATTGTTTCATTTGGTAAACCAGTGAAAGAGAAGAGTTTCAGGTATCCCCTCATTCATTTCTTTTTCCCTCTTTTTCTCTTTCTTCTTCCTCTTGTTATTTTTCTAAAATAAAATAAACTGCTATTTGCGCCTCTTATTTTTACAATTCAATATGCAGTTTGTTTAAAATGTTTAAAGTCGTATGTGAAGTTCTTGAAAATATTTCTAATGAAGGAAAGACAACATCACATCGTGGAGGTGCAAATAATGCATACTCATCATTAACATCTTTTGATTTTGTTATCATATTGCACCTTATGAAGAAAATTATGGGTATTACTGAAGTCCTTTGTCAAGCTTTGCAACGAAAATCTCAAAATATTTCAAATGCTTTATATTTGGTTTCAACTACAAAAGAGTTACTTCAGAAATTAAGAGGGACAGGTTAGGATGCTTTCTTGGTTCATGTTCAAGAATTTTGCATAAAACATGACATTGACATTCTAGATATGAGTGCAAAATATGTTGGAAGGAGAGGTCGTGCTCGAAATGAACAATATTCACATTAATGTGATTTTTCTACTATAAAATTTTATAGGGTAAATATCTTTTGTGCTACAATTGATTATCAATTACATGAATTAAATAGCAGGTTCAATGATAATACTGTTGAATTACCTGCTTTGAGCATGACTTTAGATCCAAGAAACAAGTACAAGTCATTTAACAGTGATGATATTTGCAAACTTGTTGATAAATTTTATTCTAGAGATTTCATAGAACAGGAAAATTTTCATTTGAAGATGGAGTTACAACATTTTGAGCTTGACATTCCTAAACATCCAGATTTGATTAATTTATCAACTACATCTGAATTATGTCAAGGGCTAGCAAGAACTGGAAAGTCCATCGTTTACCCTCTTATTGATAGACTGATTAGACTTGTACTCACTATTCCAGTTTCTACAGCAACTACTGAAAGATCTTTCTCAGCTATGAAGATAATCAAGACCAGACTTCAAAATATAATGGAAGACCAATTTCTTGATGATTCTTTGATTACATACATTGAAAAAGAAATTGTTTTGAGTTTTAGCACAAATTCAATTATAGATGATTTTAACAATATGAAAACACATAGAGTAAGAGTCAAGTGAAGTGATTTTAATTTCTGTAATAGTTTTTTTTATATTAGGTTTGTATTGTCTTCGGAGTACTTTTATTTATGATATAAACTTTTTTATGTTCGCCCCCTCTCAATAAAATTCCTACCTCCGCCACTGTCATCAACTCTAGGAACACCACAAAATAGAATTGGTTTCAGTGCCTGAATATCTTCCATTAATAATCTGACATCCTGCCAGAATTAACATAAAAAAAATCCATGAGAGAAAATATTAGATAATGAGCCAAAGCATAATAATAGGAATTGGCATTTGACATATACCCCAAGTCTTTTTCCTCTTCATTCATCATCTTATACTAGATTATGACTAATAATACATTTGACATATGCCCTCATGTTGTGAAATAAATAGTGGTCTACAATGTAAATGAAGAGTTCCTTTTTCCAAGCTTCATTAAGACTCTCCCCTTAATGGTTTAGTATTCTTACTTGTTTAGACTTTAGACACCACTCGGAATCATGTAAACTGCTACTAGATAAAATGACACATACACAGTCAAAAGGGTTTTATGGATTGTTAAGCACCACACTCTTCCCACCCACCTTGTGGCAGCTACACGGCAGCGAAATATAAAGTGTGTCCCCGTTGGTGATATTATTCGCATCAGGAGTTGAAAGGCCATGGAACGACCTCTTGCAATTTTGGCACCTCAGGCAGCACCCTTCGTTGTAACACCCTGAAATTTCAATAACTGCAAATATACGTTATATGAATTATTCTTGATGTAAGTATTAGATTATGAGAAATTTGCCTGGTCTATATTTGAATTAATTGGGTGAAATATCAATTAGAGACATTAAGGAAATGTTTGAAGAGAAATGACCATATTACCCTTTCCTTAAATCAGAAATTACAAAAATGCCCTTAGATATTTTAGTGAGATATTTTAAGATGGAAATTACATAATGCCCTTGGATATTTTGGAAATGACAAGAATACCCTTAGATATTTTTGGCTAGCTATTTTATGGTGGAAATGACAATTATGCCCCTAGGATGAATGATGAATTTACCATAATGCCCTTCAGGCCAGAAATGACCAGATATCCTTAGAGATTTTGTGAGAACCTGATGAAATTACAGAATACTCTTGACTGACAGGATATCCAAATAGTTTGTGACAAGAAACTCTAAAATAGAATTTTTATGAATTTTATAAGGTGACAACTTTGAAACATTAGTTAGAAGAATTCAAGCATTGGAAAAATAGGAAAAAATAATAAATAGAATCTATAGAATTTTCTCTAAAATTGTGGGGTGTCCAGATTTATTTAATAAAATGGTTTAGTAATTTTGATGATAAAAAATAGTACAGACCAATCAGAATTAAGATAAAAGCAGTCTCGTATGCAAGGTTGTGTATCACTCTATACAAAACTGTTTGTAAATAATTTTAACTGTCATTGAAGTAAATTTCTGAAGATCTCTAGAGTTCTATTATTAGGTAAAAGAGTTCAAATCAAACTTTACTTCTTACAAGAAAATGCCATGTGGAAAACTATAATTAGAATTAGATTTTTATTCATCATCAAAAATGACGCATGTAGCATTCAAGGAAGTAAAATTTGTCTTCCTTTCCCCTTTAGCTTGAAGTTCACGTGTAGAATGGTGTAGAAGAGAGGAGAAGATTCATGAATAAGCCACTTGTAAAGGTCATGACAAGTGAAGAGACACTTGGAAGAAGCCATAACACATGTACACAAGATGAGAAGAAAAATCTTCTCTTGTCTCCTTTGGTAGTTCACGTGAACAAGGAGGAAAATTGGAGAAGCTTCAAGACATGCCAACTAAGTGGACACTTGTCAAAGGAAGCCTTATGATGAAGACAAGTGGTAGAACACTTGTAAGGTGCATGATAAACCTAGAAGATTTTTCTTATAAAGTAAAGAAATCATAAGGAATCTAATTAAAATGAAATGGAATGACATGAAATTTAGTTACAATGAAACCAAATGAGAGTAAATAGTTAGGAAGGGTAGAAATGTCCATGAATATTATATCATTTTCCAACCACTATATAAAGGGGTGAAGGGGTCCTTAAGTGCAAGTCATTTTTTCCCAAGACATTTCCCTACGCACTTTCACGTGAAGCTATCCCTCATACCTCTTTCATTTCATTTTCATCCTTCCCTTATTAAAGCCTAAATCAAGTGAGAAAAAGACTCCACATCTCCTTGAAAATCACATGTAGAAAAGGCTAGCATCTTTAGGGAAAGTTTGTCAAGCTTTGAAGGAAGAAAAAGACAAGCTTATTAAGAGGTTACAAGGTACGTATGGGGAAGTTTTATGGTAAAGATAAGTTAAGTATTACTTGTGTTTAAATGAGTATGTATAGGGGAGTTTATGCTAAATATAGTTTAAGTATTACTTTTATTTGAATAAGTATGTATAGGATCTCATTCATTTCTATGAAGAACAAAGCTTGCAAACCATGTGTTTGATGAAATGCTTCAAAGAAATAAAGATAGTTGGAGTGTTGTTTTGTTTAGATAAATATTTGAAGTTCATGTGTTGTTGAGTGTTTCTATGAATTTCTATGAACTTCATGTGTTTTTATGGATCTCTGTACATGGATGATATGTTAAGTTTCTGTACACAAGTCATAAGCTGAGTTCTGTACTTGATTGATGTTGAGTTTCTGAGTAAAGCACATGAGACAGAAATTGAAAAGTAGTGTTAATATGATATTTTTCCTGGCGGAGGCTAGTCCGTGTTAATATGATATTTTGCCTGGCGGGGGCTAGTCGGTGTTAATTTGATATTTTGCCTGGCGGGGGTTAATCCGTGTTATTTTGATATTTTGCCTAGCGGGAGTTAATCCGTGTTAATTTGATATTTTGCCTAGCGGGGGCTAGACCGTGTTAAAATAAAAAGAGAATCTTGCATCATATAATTTTTGAGGATGTTGTTATGACTATCTGTACATTGTATGTATTCTAATGTTTAAATTATGTTTATCATAAACTTACCCTGTGCTTTGTGTCTGTGGTTGACACCTGCCATGACCTCGATTTTATTTGGGCGAGCAGATGAACAACAAAGAGAAATAATTAGCTGTCTACAAGAAGAGGATTTTGTTTGAAGATGTGTTATTTGAAGATATTATGTTTGAAGACGTATTTCTTTGTTACAAGAGTGTTTAGTTGTTTGTACTATGTAATGGAATTGATATCGGTATGTATTTTATTGAACATTAGATTTATAAATATCAATCAGTGAGGAAAAATCTTTTGTACTCTTATTATATGTTACTTCAGAATTATAAATATTACATCAGTAATGGAAATTTTTGGTTTGGTATTTAAGCAAGTTGAAAAGAATTTTCACTAAAAATCAATAAATACAAGATGGTAAATTGAGGCGTTACATTCGCAACCCGCATGGTACTCGAAGAGAATCGGCCATGTCCCTGTCATAAATCTCCTTTTGAACAGGGTCGGACAAAATGGCCCAGACATCGGCGACAAGCTTAAACACATCGTCGACGAGAGAGAAAGGGTTCTTGTCAGGGTGAAGAATAAGGTCAAGCCTACGATACTATTTTTTAATTAGATCAAGGTCCTGGCACATGAGATTGAGTTGGAGAAAAGCATACCAATCAAGGTGTACATGGTCATCATCGGTTGGTTTTTCGGCTGTGAGGAAGACATCAAGGATGGTGAGGATCTGGTCGGAGCCTTCGAGGAGCGTCTCGACTTCCTAAGCGAGGATGGCAAAGTAGCGCGTGTCGTTCACATCACGACTCTGAAGGAGCTTCTCGCCGATCGTGAGCAAGTGTTCCAAAACTCGACATTGCCATTACCTATGGCTCTTGCAGATCCCAGATCCCGAAACTAGATTGATTCGGTTGGATCCAAACGTGAGGTGAGAGAGAAACAGTTCGCGAGGTGAAAAAGGGAAGAAAAAGAGAGGAGAAACAGATATGCAAAGTCATATTCAAATTTCGAAAACCTAACACTACTAAAAAGGGGGGAGGGTGACGATATGGATTCCTCTGAAAAATACACTCACTTCTAAGACGGTTTTAAAAAACCGTCTTAGAATGACAGTCTTTTACACACGATTTTTACAGAAATCGTCTTAGAATTACAATCATTTTAAGACAGTTTTTACGAAACCGTCTTAGAATTGTGGTTTCCAATATTGTCAAACCGTCTTTGTTGAAAAATCATATATTTATAAAATTGTCACCGCCTTATATACTAAAACGGTTTTATGAGAACTGTCTTAAAAGGTGCATCGTAAAAAACCAGTAGTGTATATATTAATATTATATGTTTCAAGAAGTGGAAACAAAAGTTACGCGTACATAAACATGTATTTAAAAATATTAAACTAAAATTAATATACATATCGTAAGAGAATGTTCAATATATTAAATTTAACATAATACAAAATATAGACACACAAACACAATATTAAAGTGAGGGAAAAAAGAGAAGTAGCCACACTTAAATAAAAAAATATCAAAATAATATACATGTTATAAGATAAAATTGTTATAATGTATCAATAAGTAAAAAGAATGTGCATACACAAATATATTCAAAAATAAAATCTTAAACTAAAATTAATATATATTTCAATTAGAATATATGGTATATTATTTTTTGCACAATTAAAATTGTGATAATATATCAAATTTAGCCCAATAAAAATGTGAGCACATATAGGCATGACAACAAAGAGGCTTCAAAAATATGTACACATAAACATGTACAAAAAAAATTATTAAACAAAAATTAATATGCACATCAATGTATATAACAAGAGAAATTGTTATAATGTATAAATTTTAGTACGTGCAATAAAATGCGATAACAAAATAAAAATGCAGACACACATGTTATGTTTTCGCTAGTATCTATCTATAAAGACATAAAAGAGGCAGTGTCTGTTATTGGGAGCTAAAAGAAAAAAATGGTGGTGCAACTAGAGAAAAGATGAAAAGGAACATGGAAATTTTATTTAGGAGCGTTTCTATAGTATGTAGTCCGTACATACACATGGGTTGTTCGACTGGTTGCGCACATTTGTTAATGTATAAATAGTATAATATTCAATTAAAAATTATTTTTTTAAATTGAGAGCATAACATTAAATAAATAAGTTTTGAATAAAAGTAAATAAGTTATAAATTTAAGTATTAGAAAAGTTGATATCATTGGGGATTAGTTCTTGGATGAACATGAAAATAGTAACATAGATAAATGGAGTAAATTACCACTTTATTACACACCAGAATAAAAAGAGATAAAACATAAAATATATATTTCACAATTAGATAATACAAATATCTCAAACATTAACATGTGTTGTTGTTGATCAAGATGTCATTCTCTATCCTGATTAGATTTGAGTTAATAGTAGAGAAGGTCCCTTAACCTAAATTTATTCAAACAGGTTTGTTTCTTGCTAGTGTAGAAGATGTCGTATCCTAATAATTGAAATTAATTGTGAGCTAATTGAAAAATGTATATAATATTCTATATCATAAATAGAGATTAGTTGTAAATATTTAACCTCGTCGTTAAGAGATTAGATGTGTTTGGCACTGCAACATATTGCACATTTTTTTTCCTATTTCAAGCAAAGTTTGAGTCGACATGAAAGTTAAAGATTAAATCCAGAAAAACAAATATTATCAGTATATGTTGGTTGATTAAAATTACAAAATACAATTTAATATGGTTTAGAGAATGTACCTATTAAAATCACAGTTACCAGAAAATCATCACTTAATATACATTCAATACAACCTCTATGAAAAGAAAATTTTTAGTCAGTAGAATATAATCTTGTAATCATATGCAAATTCAAATCTATATATTTAACTAAATACATAAATGTATGTGGTATGTTATTTCCAAGTATATTTGCTTTTCTACTTCTTAGTTACTCGTGCATTTGCACAAGTTGTGTTTGTTTCTATGCACGTTCTAATACGCCTTATGTATATGATTATTTACTTAAAAATAAATAATAGAACATAGGGAACAGAACCAAAACCAACAATAAGAGACATTTTTAAATTTTTTTTTTTAAAATAACATGATAGTAAATGAAATGAAATTTTAAAAATAATACTTTAATATTTTTTTTTTCACAGTATATCATTTTTTAATTTATTTTAAAATTGAATGTAATGCAATGTAAGTAATTTGATGTACTATTTTCTCATGTTTAAATTGGATAATAATAATTTAATTTTTTTAGAGACCGTATATATCATTTATGATAGGATATGTGCAATAAAATTAAGCCTCCAAATATGTAATGTAGATTCATAAACACGCTATAAGTTTTGTAAGTCAGATAGATTCTAGGTTAAATTATATTTTTTATTTCTATTCAATTGTTGACCTGCAGTTTTCGTCTCTCAATTTTTAATTCTACAATTTTAGTCTACAAATTTTATAAATTCACATTTTTGGTTCAATCATTCAGAGTCTATCTATTTACTAATCCAAAATAAGAATCCCTATTCCTTTTCAATGACTTTTTCTTATTCTTAATTTTTTCCAAATTATTCCAAAGTATTTAAAATTGCATCCATAAATTGAAAAACATAAAATCAAATTAAGTAGTACCTTGAAATGTTTTTGAAAAAAAAATCAAAGCTTAATAAGAACATTAATTACATGTTAAAGATCAAATCTAATATCTCAATTTTATGATTATAATTTATTATAATAATATACCTATTTATTTATATCATATAATTTAATTAGTTTTAAATTAATAATAAATATATTCTTTCTTGTTTGAAATATTATTTACTTTAAAAAAGTAGTTTTTTAAAATATTAAACAAAAACAAAAATTTATTGTTTTTCCTCTTCAAATAATGTTTCTCGCATAATACGTATGAATCTAGAAAATTGATCAAATGAGTATATAACTTGTGATTTTTTTAAGAAAAAATAATCCACTGAATTTTTTATATAGTTATAAATTTAAATAAATATTTATAAAATAAACATATTTATCAAAAAGTATGACATTTTTTAAGAAGCAAATTAAGTTTATTAATCGATGAAACTTGGAATTGACCAAAATGTATGTATGTCCAACCCAAGTTATAAATTACACCATTTTACACCATGTGTCACAAAAGCAATGCATTGTTTTCTACCAATGAAACCAATTGTTCTTTATTAATAAAATAACAAGACCCAAATTTATAAAGAGAGCCTATGGCAACTCAAAATACAAAAATATGCCAATTGCTACAAAAAGTCTAAAACTCCTCGCACTCTAAGAACAATATTATTAATAGACACCCAAAGCACAAGTTGTGTGTGTAGAAAAAATTACAAAGATGTCAAGGATCCTTAACAACATCTAACTGCTAAATAAAATGCAGCAACATCCAAACATCCCCTAGATGCTTGTAAAGATCAAGCAATACAGATAGGCTTGTTCACCAAAAAATGTAACCACACCCTCACTAAACAATTAACTAATTCGGAACTGCCTTGATACTAATAAATCCTGCTTCACACACATTCGAATTGGTGTCGTATGTTTTCGCAATTGAACTCAAACTAATACATATTGTGCCTCACAACAACTTCAACATACATTTAAAATAAATTCTAATAAAGATAGAATACCTATATTGATTGTTCTGTCTGATCATGTGTCATACCTTAACCAATGTGTACAATTAAGCCCTGCTAGTCTACATGCCCACCACTTGTTTGATACACAATCCCTTCCCGTCAACCATCCCTCCTTCCTATTTGTGTCCCATATGCATATCCACCTCAAACCCGCCTTTCATAATACTCATGCAAGCATGAATATTATTAATTTGCTCCACAAAAATGCATAAAAACAAATAAAGAAACTGAACCAAAGGGCTGCTTTGTTGCCCTTCAAAATGTATTGGCACCACCAGATATCAGCTTGATGAAAACCACCATAAAAACTACTCCAATATCTTCTAGGATCCAATATCTTGAGATTTATGTACTCTAACTGACAACATTATGATTAAGACAACAAAGCAAAACTACTCCAAGTCTGAGTTGAACAATTAAAAGGTTAAGAAGAGTCCTATCAGTAACAAATATAGTAAATGATATGTTAACTGATTGAATGGTTAAAGATTAGAGTCCTCTAAAAACATGAGAAGAAGCATCAAAATATAAATATTGAAAATGATGTTAAATATTTTCACATCTTAGTCTCCAAAAATATAAATTCTCAACTCAAGAAACATACTACTTTTCACCTCTATCAAAAGAACAAGGTTCAAAATTCCTTGAACTTGTAGTTCACCCACAGAGGCAACCTTTTCATGAGCAAAACTTTTAACATAGATCACACCTAAGAAGACATGACAAGCATTATATGGTAGTTTTAACCATAAGATAAAATGTGCTTTGTTATGTTCTTTTTAGTCAAAGCTAGTAATTTTAGCCATTAAAAACCCCTTTGGCCTTTTGATTTTTTTTTCAATGATATGAAATATCTAAAGATACAATTTACAAGGAACAATTGATGTGCAAGATTGTTAGTCTACAGCAAGTCAAAAACCAAAAACTAAGCTGGTAGGTTCCAAACTAAAAGGATAAATTTGAAATTAGTAGGTAAAACAATTAGGGGCAAGCTTAAATATTATGCAAAAACATATAGAAAAAGATTGAAAATAGGATAGAAAACTAAAGAATATCATAAATAATTAAATTGACATTTTTAAAAAGAGTTTCCTAATCTTCATTGAAAGCTTGGATTGCCTACTTCATGATCAAACAACAATCAAGACGACATTGTCTACCTTAACTCATACAAACATTGTTCATTCCAAACTGGTGGGACAAAATTTCCTATGCATAACATTACTTTGTTGCTCTGTCAACCTACATACTAATATTTTATAATGTACTGAATATTACATAACAATATACTATACTCTCTATACAATATACACCCCACAAACCCTTGAATTGATGTGACAGAAATTAAAGTGACTTTGACCATTCAGGTAATGATCACTTGAAAAAATGTTAAGTTATGTACTTTAGGATAATCAGTTCAAATGTAAAGTATACCTAGTAAGCATCATTGTCAATGCTCGGATGAGACTCATGAAATCACAGCCACCACCATCCTTTATGTTCATCATAGAACTCCATCATTAACTCAAACTAGCAAAAAAGAGGTTTCACCAAATTTAGGAATTTTAAAAATCAGTAGAAATAAAAAAGTAAATTAACAATCCATTGTCTCATATATAATTTGGGGTTGAAAAACAAAAACAAAAAAAATGTACACGTGTCATTAAAATAAGAAGGATCATAGTTGTAATTTCCAAAGCCTAAAAATTACATAGAGAAATAGTAGACTCTAAATGGGTGCTGAATTAAGACCTATTTCGAAAAGATCTTCCTCTTCATCATCACCTAATTCAGACACATGGAGTATTTTGCAAAACACACTACAACACAAGGCATAGATATCTACTTTTCCAACACACTCTTTCTTTTTATTTACTTATAATCTAATTTCTTATATAATCTATAATCTTATAATTCTTCATCCTAAATTTTAGAATGTTCCACATCTTCATTTCTCTTATAACAACACTTTCAAATAATCATCAAAAGAGGAAATGAATCACCAATCAATGAGAAAATTTAAGGGTCTAACGGTCATGATTTTCATTTTTCAAAGTAAATCTAACATCCTGAACTGCAACTTTAACATGTATTTGCCACTAAATGTAATAACCAAATTAGTTTCACATTAAATAATGACCACCTTAGTGTTCAAAGTAAGCCAAAATAATTATCAGCGATGATTTTCTGTCATGGTTCAATCTCCATTTCACTCAACTTAAGACAACGTTCAATCTTCATTTCACTCAAAAGTTAGTCTGAAATAAGTAGGAAATAAAAAATTTGAGTCCATTACATAAACATGTTGCACTGCATAATCACACATTTCACTTATAATACCGCTATGCTACTCAATACTCACAAAAAAATCGACTTTTTATTTAAGACATTTTAAAAGAACATCTAATGGTCTGAACAATCAAAGCCTACATTTTTTACCATCCCATAAAAGCGAAAATACAAAATTACTAAAAATATGCACCTTCCTTTTTGGACTCTCAAAAACTTGAACTAATTATTGTCTATATAAAATATTTACCTCTAAAGTCCCTTAGTTGAAAGTTATGCGTGCTTCTAACAACTTTCACCTCTTGGTGGCCATTGTAGCTTCTTCACATCTTCTCTGAAAAACCTGAAAGATATACATACATACATCAACAACACCTTTAACATGAAAGATATATATTCATTAATTTAATAGAATAAATCATGTATCAACTATGATAACTACAAAAATCAACACTAACATTAACTATAGCTTCTTTGAATACTTTCCTTTCATCTATTAAGAATTCTGCTTGTTGAGTGGAAACATATAAGGAAGTATTCACCACATGTCTTTTATATTTAGCTTCTTAAAATCACAATAAGAAGATTTTCTACTTAACTTGAAAAGAAGAACTAACTTCTCCATATTTGACATAATCCCGAAGAAGAAATATCTAATTTTAAGCATAAGAGAATATTAATCTCTAATAGAACATGTGTGATTAGTCATAACTATGTAGACATAGTTTCAAAAGGCATGACTTTGAATTTATTTTGTAAGTATTTTTTTAGGGAGTGGAGACTTTTGGAAGATAATACATTAGCTTCCCCAAAACTTGTTTAAGTTATCTGTCTCAAACGTATAATCTTATCATTATGTTATTAATTAACTAATTTGGTTACCTTGACAACTGGTACTTGATGAATTCAAAATCTCTACATAATGAACGTTTCTTCTTAATCTACTGCATATGTTAAGCTACATCATAAATCCCATGTCTGCCATAGATGAATGCAGAGCTTGCAAAGAAAGCTAAAGAAGAAAACTGAAATGAAGAAGAATGAAAAAGATCTATTGAATTACTCTGCACAAGACTTACAACTGATTATATAGTTGTTAGAAAAACCAACTCATAACTAACTAATTGTAACTAACTGAATTAACTTATTAACTCTAGTTACATAAAGACTAACCAACTAATCTAACTCTAGTTCATGCTAAGAGCCCCCCTCAAGCTAGGAATGGATATCAGACATTCTTAGCTTGGAATACAAGAATTGAAAAGCACCAGGAATGAGAGGCTTTGTGTAAATGTCTACTAGTTGATTTGTAAGAGATACAGGAACGAGTTTCACAAGGTCATTCAACATCTTCTCTCGAACTATGTGGCAATCGATTTCGATGTGTTTGGTCCTTTCATGAAAAACAGGATTTGCAGCAATATGGAGAGCTGATTTATTATCCTAGTACAATATAGAAGGATGCTGGAAATCAATGTTAAACTTCTGCAGTAAATAAGTAAGCCACTGTAGCTCACATATGGCACTTGCTAGGGCCCAATATTCAGCTTCAGAAGAATTTCTGGATACAGTAGCTTGCTTTTTAGATTTCCAAGAAACCAATGAATCACCAAGATAAACATCATAACCAGTAATGGATCTTTTAGTATCAAGACAGCCAGTCCAATCTGAATCACTAAAACCTTTTAAATGAATGTGACTAACTATAGATAGAAAAATCCCTGCACCTATAGTCCCTTTGATATATATGAGAATACGAAAAACAGCTTGGTTGTTGTCTGATGTAGGATTAGCAACAAATTGACTCAGCTGTTGCACAACAAAGGTAATGTCTAGCCTTGTGTTGGTTAGATAAATCAATCTTCCTATTAACCTTCTATAGGAGGAAGCATCTTCTGGTGAAAGAGGTGACCATGAGTGTTGATGCAGTTTGGTGGTGTAAGCACAAGGTGTAGGAGCTGGTATGGAACCAAGCATGCCAGCATCATTGAGGATGTCCAGAGCATACTTTCTTTGACAGAGATTTATGCCAGTAAAGCTTCTAGCTAATTCAAATCCCATAAAATACTTTAAATCACCTAAATCCTTAATTTGGAAATCACTGTCAAGTAGATTGGTAATTCTTTGAATTTCAGGTAAATCATTGCCTGACAAGACAATATCATCAACATAAACCAGTAAAACAGCAATGGTGTTACAACTATGTTTAATGAACAAAGAGTGATCAGAGATACATTGCTTGTAACCATGTAAAATCAGAAAAGATGATAATCTAGCATACCATTGTCTCTTGGCCTGTTTCAGGCCATATAGGGACTTCTAAAGCTTGCAAACTTGTCTTGGTTTGGATATCTGCATACCTTGATATACATTTCTTCTTTTATGTCACCATGTAAAAAGGCATTATTCACATCTAGCTACTTGAGATGCAACTGATGGATAACAACCAAAGCCAGTAGGAGTCTCACTGTGGTTAGTTTAGCTACTAGAGAAAAAGTGTCTAGGTAGTACTGTCCCTCCACCTGAGTATGTCTTTTGCCACTAACCTAGCTTTATACCTCTTTATGGAACCATCTGACCTGTGTTTGATCTTATAAAGCCATTTACAGCCAATGGCAGTTTTGTGTTGAGGAAGATCAATGAGAACCCATGTATCATTAAGCTCTAGTGCTCTTATCTCATCATTCATGGCTTGAATCCAATTAGGATCCTTAGATGCTTCACTTTATGACTGAGGTTCAACACTTTGTGTGATAGATAAAAAAAACATAGTGATAAGAAGGAGACAATTTATTATATGAAAGGACAGAACTAAGAGGATAAAGACTAGTACCTTTAGAGTGATTGGCTGCAGTTGATGATGGATATGAGACATGAAAGTCTTTATATTTACCTAGTCTACGAATTTGTCTAATAGGTTTGTTAGATGTATGAATGATTGGCTGTAAGGTAGAGGGATCAGAATCAGTGTTGGAATAAGAACTGACAGGATCAATTGGTGGATCTAGTTGTGAATCATCAGATTGATCGATGACAGTAGATGAAGAAGTAGACATAGGTAGGACAGTGATAGAGTCAGGTTTGTAGTAATCAGTAAATGGAAAACAATCTTCATAGAAGATGCCATGCCTAGAGACAGAAATAGACTTGGTCTTGAGATCAAAAGTGATATATCCTTTTGTATGTGGTTTGAAACCCAAGAAAATAGAAGTGGCAGCTCTTGGGTCAAGCTTCTTTCTATTAGCTATCAAAGTATTAGAAAAACACAGGCAACCAAACACACTTATAGATTTAATATCATATACAGTTCTATGTAATTTTTCATAAGGAGTGTGATTATCAAGGAATGGGGTAGGCATGCAATTAACAAGGACAGCAGAATGAATCAAGGCATAGGACCAAAAAACAGATGGTAAATTAGACTGAAATAATAAGGATCTAGTGACATTCAATAAATGTTGATGTTTTCTTTCAGCAATTCCATTTTGTTGGGGAGTTTCAACACATGAACATTGGTGTATAATGTTAGTATCATCATAGAACAGTTTCATAATGAACTCAAATTCATTGTCTGATTAAATGACCTTAAGTTTTGATCCAAACTGTCTCTCAACTTTGGTAACAAAGTTCTTTAAATGAGATTGTGTTTCAGCCTTTGAATTCATAAGAAAAATCCATACAAACCTTGAATAGTCATCTACAATAGTGAGAAAATATTTGTAACCATTTAAGGAAGTTACATGACAAGGGCCGCAAATATCAACATGTATAAGATCAAAAGCACAAGATGAATGAGAATCACTGCTAGGAAAAGACAATTTTCTTTGTTTAGAATGATGACAGGTTTCACATATGAATTGTTTATCTGAGGTAAGAACAGGATACAACTATTTCAACAATACCAATCTCTCATAAGATGGATGACCAAGTCTAAAATGCCACAAATCTATGGGTTTTTTATTACATGAAAAAGCTGAAATCCTAGAAACACTAGAATAGACAGAAACATTAGGCTTGAGAGGAACTATGTTGAGTTTGTAAAGACCTTCCACCATATCAGTTGTACCAATCCTCTGCAGGTTGTGTAAATCTTGTACAAAGCATTTGTCACTCATGAAAACAAGTTTACAAGGTAGAGAAAAGATCAATTTGGATACTGAAATTAAATTGAATTGAAAATCAAGTATGTATAAAACATCCTCTAGGTATAAAGATTGAGAAAATTGAATTATGCTTGCATGAGTGGCAGTGATTGTATGACCATTAGGGAGTCTAACAATCACAAGATTTATCTTTTTACATAAAGAAGACAAATGAGAAAAAGCTGTACCATGATGTGTGGCACCTGAGTCAAGGATCCACTCATCTTGGCTAGCCTTGCTTATACTACAAGTGATGGATAGTGTACTACCTTTATTGTTAATTGTATCAATTTGATTCACATATGAATTGTTGTGAACTGTGTTTTGTTCTTGTAGCAGTGCCATCAAAGCTTTATATTGTTGAGAGGTTAGCTTTACATCCTTATTTTGTGTTTCTTGCTTCCTTTCTTTGACTGAGCTATCACTTTCTTCCTTTTCTGCATTGATATTGTTAATGTTTGATCCTTGAGAATAGTAAAATTTGTGTCTAGGAGGGTAACCATGCTTTTTGTAGCATTCATCTACAGTGTGGTTAATGAAACCACAATATGTACATAGTTTAGTTCCTCTTCCTCCTGAATTTCCTCTACCAGAACCATTCTGGTTTCCTCTTCCTCCTCTGGAAGTATAATTCTGAGGAAAGCCATTTTTCCTGTAACACCTATCAATGGTATGATTATCTTTACCACAATAAGTGCACAATTTGGATGAGTTGATGTTGACTGCATTGATCAAACTGGTGTTTCCCATAATATCATTACTTGCAAGCTGTCTTTCTTGCTGAACAACATATGAAAAGACCTTAGTTATACCAGGTAGGGATCCATCATCAATACATTGGATCTAATAGTATTAAATTGATCATTCAAACCTCTAAGAAACTGCATAACACGATCTTGTTTCTTTCTTTCCATAACACTAGTGAGAGCCTCATATTTACACTTAGGATCACATGAACAAATTGGATCAGGTCTGTAACTTTCCAATTTATCCCAAATAACACACAATTTTGTGAAGTAATCAGTTATAGATTTATCACCTTGTCTAATGGATGCCATGTCTTGCTATAATTTTGAAATTCTCAGCAAATCTCCTTATGAATACCTTGACTTTAAATCCTTCCATATGTCTTGTGAATCATCCATCCAAAGAATGTTATGCCTAATTGAAGGTGAGACTAAATGAACAAGCCAAGAAACCACCATATTATTGCACCTTTTCCAAGTTGTATGAAGTGTATGGTTCAATGCACATCTTTGAATGGATCCATCGACAAACTCAACCTTATTCTTTACACTAAATGCGGTATACATTGATCGACTCCATGAGCTGTAGTTTGTTGAATCAAGAACTGGAGAAACCAGTGTAGTTGCTGGATTTTCTCCTGGATGAAGATAGTATGGATTGTGTATGTTAAAAGATTGATCTTATGAAGATGAATTAGTAGTCATGATGAAGAAAATGAACAAAAATTATAGAAGAAGAAAGAACAGAGAGTAGCACAGCAGAGTTCTTCAATGGAAGAGCTCTAATACCATCATAAATCCCATGTCTGCCATAGATGAATGCAGAGCTTGCAAAGAAAGCTAAAGAAGAAAATTGAAATGAAGAAGAATGAAAAAGATCTATTGAATTACTCTGCACAAGGCTTACAACTGATTATATAGCTGTTAGAGAAACCAACTCATAACTAACTAACTGTAACTAACTAAATTAACTTATTAACTCTAGTTACATAAAGACTAACCAACTCATCTAACTCTAGTTCATGCTAAGACTACATAAACCTTGAATAGGCTAACCATTCTTGTTTTTTT
>CM023947.1:17032085-17046930 GCA_013407115.1 Glycine latifolia
TCACCCCCCCTCTTGGTTTATTGGATTAGGTATTCATTGTATTTTCATTGACATGGTATAGCGGACTCCCTTCGAGGTCTATCGATAACTTTGACACTCTTATTAAGCGCTTTAGTGCACAATACGCAACCAACCAGTCACACCGCATGACTTTTGCTACATTGGCCAGTCTGCAACAAGGGGATGATGAATCTCTCAAAAATTTTATGGATAGGTTTAGACAAATTTCTGTCCAGATCAAAAACCTCAACCCAGAGGTAGCCTTGCACTCCATACTTTTAGCCTTATGACCTGGTAAGTTCGCAAACAGTCTATGCAAAAAACCTCCTAGTAGCATGGGCAAGTTGCGTGAACGAGCCACAGGCTACATCTAGATTGTGATAACCCTAAGTTATGACATGGTTGGCGCCAGGCCTGGCGCTGATGGCGCCAAAGTTTTCCAGCCCACGCGGATAGCGCCATGGGTGGCGCGGATCGCGCGGCAAGTGGCCTGGAAAACCTTTTCTCTCTGGAATTCCACGCGACCAGCGCCAAGTGTGGCGCCGATGGCGCCATAGGTCAGGGAAGGAATGGCGCGGATAGCGCGGGGATGGCGCTGACAGCGCCAAGTCCACCGACATTGTGGCGCGGATCGCGTGGGAGGTGGCGCGGATCACGCGGGAGCTCGGGCAGGCTGAGTATATAAAGGGCAGAACGCGAAAATGGAGAGGGAAAAAGGTTTTCTTCTTCCCTGGACCTCCAGCCTCCATTAATGGACGTTCCAAGCTCCCTAGTACCTTATATACTAGCCTAAACACCTTCCTTTGACCTAGAAACTAGTCTTAACCGATTGAAAACGAAAATCCTTCATCATTTCCTAAGATTTGAGAAAAATCCATTCCCTCAGAGAAATCTCTGAAACCTGAGTGTTGGCGAGAACCAAAGGCGCAGAACGGACTACAAAGCTTGGGAAAGCTGTCCTCCAGCCTTTTGGGTCGCCACTGAGGTAAGAAACTCAAGTTCCTTTGGGTAATTCTGAATTTGGAATTTCCTGAGTAATGTGACCCACAGTGAAATGGGGCTAGAATTAGCCCAGGGTCCTGTAGAGAAACTTACTCAGGGCAATGTAATGATGAAGGATTAGCTTTCAGTTTGTAATTCTGATGACTTTGAATTTTGGCTCTGTGTTATCTGTGTGACCTGTGTAATGGTCACTTATGATTATCTGTTGAGATACCAGAGCCTTAGTTATGCTTATGTTGAGTCTGAGAAAAGCCTTGTGTGGGCAGATATTGATTAAACCCTAGGATAGGAGATTTGAGATCTAATACATTCTGTAATTGAATGTTTGTGACATGGATTTTGATATGAAATTACTTATGCCTTGATTAGGCATTGATTCTGAGACTGTTGGCGGTGGAAGCCACAGACCTGGGAAGGAATTACTGACTGATACCTTACCAGGTAAGTTCTGAGTTCCTAGGGATTGATTCCCATTTGGTTGCACACCACACTCCTGGGGAGTGATGGTCATATTCATACTGCATGCATTGATTGTTGCATACCGATATGATGCTGTATAAATGAAATGAACTGTGTTGTGATCTGTGAATGGCATTGAGTGGACCTCTGCTATATATATATATTGAGGCATTGAGTGAATCTCTGCCAGACTCTGACGGCATCGAGTGAATCTCTGCCATGAGCTGAGGCATTGAGTGAATCTCTGCCAGATAGTTAAGGCATTGAGTGAATCTCTGCCATGTGAAACGGCATTGAGTGAATCTCTGCCATGGATGTGATATTAAATGGATATGTATGCTTGTCTGATGTTTGTGTTATGAATTGTGCGCCAGGGTGGGAAGGAATTTCCCAGGACCCTGAGCTTACTGAGATATGTTATCTCACCCCGTGTGGGGCTTACATGTTTTCAGGTGATAATTCTGGAAGAGAAGAGCAGTCTCAGGGTAGGAGGCCCAGTTGAGACTAGGCTAGAAGTTAGATGGCTCTTTTTGTTTGTATTTTGATGAAGAGTTCTGTACTCCCTCATGGAGGGTTGATATTCTTTTGTACCACCACAGCATGTGTGGTGTGGACTATGGACATTGATATGTACATGTACAGAACCCTGTATATATGATATGTGACTTTACCCTGAGTATAATTGTCTTATATCTGTTATCTGCCTGTATTATTAAGATGTCTGGTTTTGATATATGAATGGGGAAACTGGATCAGCATGGGATTGTATTGTGTTTTGTATAATTATAATTTCACAGGTTAATATTCCATACATAATGAATCAAGAAAAACGATTCTGCACTTCCGCTGAATACTATTTTATGATAATTGCGCGCTAAACTGATATTATTAATGTTAACGCACCGGAGGCCTACGGGGTGTTACATAGATGGAGGAAATGTCAAAGTTCAGAAATGAGGTTCGACAAGCCGGACAAAAGTGCGACAACCAAGAAGGAAGTATCCAGACCGACTCACACAAGTCAAACAAATAACACAAGTTGGACAAACGCCAACCTCTTTAAAAGGATCCAGGTATGAGCTCTACACAACCCTAATGACCAATCACACCATTGTTCAAGATGAGGCTTTCAACACAAAGGTACCTATAAAACTACCTTTGCCACTTTCTCCCAGGCCAGGTTAGATAGAAGCAAACACTGCAAATATCATCACAGTTATGGTCACAACATAGAAGACTGCTAGGCTTTAAAAGATAAAATCGAAGAGCTCATACAGGCTGTGTATTTATCTCGATTTGTGAAAAGGCTCGACAATTACCCAGCAGGAGCTAAACTAGTGTGACACCAAAAGGATCAACCCAAGAATCATAATGCCGATAAAAGAAGGGATAGAGGGAGACAGAGGCACTACTAGCCAAGACGCGAGTGTCAACCTCCACGAACATCTTCTACTAGAAGACATTCCAGAGGCTTGAAGTCTCATTAGACATGATCCATCATCACTCTAGACCTCTCCTTGGCTTTGCAGGAGAAATGGTAGAAACTAGAGGCTACATGGACCTCATGTCCACCTTCGGTTAAGGCCAGCTCTCAAGGAGCTTCATAGTCATCTATTTAATTGTCGATGCAGATACCTCTTACTTTTCTTTGATTGGTAGAAAAATGCTGAACGAGCTCGGAGCCATCATCTCCATGCGTCATCTAAAGATGAAGTTTCCAACCTTGATGGGATAGATCGTGACCGTCAAGGCAGACTAAAAACAGGCTTGACACTGCTATGCCAAGAGCTTGAAAGTGGCACGGTATCCTCCCACCAAGGAGCTTGGCAAACATCATCCCACAGTGGCTTGTAGCAGCTAAGTCATGAACATGGACGAAGGATCTCCAAACCAAACCCTAACCATCAACGAAGCACGCCAAGATGGCGTATTTGATGTGGATCCGCATGATGATACCCTCGCCAAAGACCTAAAGCCTATCGAAGAGCTTGTTAAGTTGCTGCTTGAACTAAAATCTGAGCAGTGTACGCAACTCAGTAGGGACCTCACCAGCCACAAGCACAGATGCTTAGCTGATGTCCTACACAGGAACACAAACCTGTTCGCCTGGCAGCCATTCAGTATGTTGGGTATCCACCCAAGCATCATATGCCACAAGCTGGCCATCTGGCCCAGGCTAAGCCAGTATCACAGAAGAAAATGAAAATGGGAGAAGAGCGTCGCAAGGAAGTCAAGGAAAAGGAGGACAAGCTACTTAAAGCTAACTTCATCAGAGAAGTTATGTACTCTACATGGCTTGCCAATGTGGTTATGGTAAAAAAAAGCCAACGAAAAATGGTGAATGTGCATTGACTATATCGATCTCAATAGGGCATGTCCTAAGGATGCATACCCTCTGCCCAGCATTGACAAATTAGTCAACGACGCGTCTGGCTTCTAAGTACTGAGCTTCCTGGATGCATGCTCTGGGTACAACCAGATTTGAATGTGCACCCCAAAGGAAGAAAAAACAACATTCATTATCGAGGATGCCAACTTCTGCTACCGATCATGCATTTTGGCCTCAAAATCGAAGACATCACATACCAACGATTGATGGACCAAATCTTTAAGCACCATATCAGACGAAATGTCGAGCTATACGTAGATGACATGGTCATCAAATCTCAAAGCATAGCCTAGAACGTAGCAGACCTTGAATAGGTGTTCAGAGAAATCCGCAAGTATGACATGCACCTCAACCCAGAAAAATTAACTTTTGGGGTTGGCGGGGGCAGGTTCCTGGTTTTCATGATCATACACCGGGGAATAGAAGCCAACCTCGACAAATGCATAGCCATACTGGAAATGCACAGCGCTACCAGCATCGAGGAAGTACTAAAGCTGAATGATAGACTGACGTCTCTATCTAGATTTCTCCCAAATATCACTAAAAAATTGAAACCATTCTACAAGTTACTTAGGAAAAATGAGCCCTTCCTTTGGGGTGAAGCCTGCGATCAAGCCTTCTTAGCATTTATAAAGACCATTGCCACGTTGCAGTCTTGAGTTGACCTAGACCAGAAGCACCCCTACTCGTATATTTCTCCGTAATTGATGAAGTTGTCAATCCAACCCTTGTACAAAAGGAACGGAAACACCAGCTCCTCATCTACTTCATCAGTCGCATCCTTCATGACATTGAGAAGTGGTACCATATGATAGAAAAGGTAGTGTTGTCACTTATCACCTCAACCTGACGCCCAGGCCATACTTTCAAAGTCATTAAGTGGTAGTCAAGACAAATTATCCCATCAAACAGGTTTTGCCGAAGCTTGAACTAGCAGGGAGGATGGTCACATGGTCTGTAGAGCCGTTGGAGTTCGATATCCAGTACGAACCTTGCTGTCCCATGAAAATATAGTTCCTGGTAGAGTTTATTGGCAATGACCAAACCACCTCAAATTGGTGGAACCTATACGTGGATGGAGCATCCAACATGAAAAGGAATGGGATAGACGTCATCCTTGAAGGTCCTGGCAATATCACTTTAGAACAAGCCCTAAAGCTCAACTTCAAAGCCTCAAACAACCAAGCAGAATATGAGGCACTTATAGCAGGCCTAAAGCTAGCAAAAGAAGTTGGAGCCACAAAGCTATGATGCTACACCGACTCACAACTTGTTCAAGGACAAGTTGCCAACAAATATCAAACTAAGGAGACAATACACCTTCGATATTATCACACTGCAAAATCTCTCGTTGACGACTTTGAGATGTACCACATACCCAGGGAGAGTTACACTAAAGCATACCTGCTCTCCAAGCTGGCCAACACCAAAAACACCAGATACCTCAAGACCATCATCCAAGAAACACTCCAAGCTCCCAATAAGTCATGGCAGGTGTAGAGGAGGAACCAGACTGGATAACCCCTTACAAGAATTTCCTAATTTGGGGTTTTGCCACCAGATGAGAACGAAGCCTGACTCCTGAAATGGAAAGTCAACTACTAAATCATCCTTGATGGCGAACTATTCAAAAAAGGGTTGACAACACCTTGCTCAAATGCATTAACAGTCAGCAAAAAGACTATGTAATGCGAGAACTTCATGAAGGGGTTTGCGACTTCCATACCGGGGGACACTTCCTTGCCACCAAAATAGTGTGTGCTAGATACTACTAGCCTACACCCTTGATTTCACTAGGAGGTGTAGAAGATGTCAAGAGTTTTACATGTGGGGAATGGCATACTGGGACCACTACCAAAAGCCCCATGAGCAATAAAATTCCCGCTAGTCGCCATAGACTACTTCACCAAATGGATTGAGGCAATGCCATTATGAGAAATCTCTGCCAACGAGGTAGAAAAGTTTACCTGGAAACACCTCATATGCACACATTGCCTCCCTTACGCCATTGTCACCGACAATAGTATTCAGTTCAAGGCTCGAACTTAAGAAGACTTCTTGACGAGGCTAAGCATCAAGCACCTTGTAACTTCTGTCAAACATCCCCAAATCAACGATAAGGCAGAGGCAGCAAACAAAGTTATCCTCGAGGCCTTGTGCACAAGACTTGACAAGTCCAAGGGTCTATGGAAGGAGGAACTCCCCAGTATACTCTGGGCCTATCATTGTTCACCCAAACGGCTACTAACAAGACTCCTCTTCGATTTACATATCGTACAAACCCCATGATCCCCTTTGAAGTTGGGGAACCGTTGACAAGGAGGTTATTGTTCCAGGAACAACATAATGAAGAAAACATGAGGGTTGAACTAGAGACAATAGCTGAAGTCCAAGAGATGGCCAGAATCAAAGAAAAGGCCACCAAGCTCCAAGCATCAAGAAGATACAACACTAAGGTTCAACCTTGAACCTTTCAACCTGGTGACCTCGTATGGCAAGTTCGAGGTGAAGCCAGAAAAGATCCCTGAGCGAGAAAGCTTGGACCCAACTGGAAAGGCCTATTTAGGGTCTTGGCAAGCCTAGACAACGTAGCATACAGGCCGCAAGATTTAGATGGCAAAGCAATTCCAAGAACATGGAACACTACCCATCTAAAGAGAAAAATTAGGGTTTTGGCTTAAGAGGTTTTAACGAGGTACGTCTAGGAATGAAGGGAATATGTACTCAATTTATGACATTGAATAAAGTTTATTTCCTTCCAATTTTTAATTCCTTATGTCAACTTCACAGAGGCTTGTCAAACCCTCGGTCTGCCGTTGGTGAGCTTCAACAAAAACTTGGACATACGCATGCTTAATCGCTTCTCCAAAGGCTAGTCAAACCCAAGGTCCGCCCTTGGTGAGTCTCGATCTCTAAAGGCTTTTAGAACCCAAGGTTCGCCCTTAGTAAGCCTCAAAAAAGCTCAGGATGGAGGCATGCCTTATTACTTCTCCAAAGGCCCACGAAACCCAAGGTTCACCTTTGGTAAGTCTCGGGTCTCCAAAGGCTCGTCAAACCCAAGGTCTGACCTTGGTGAGTCTCGGTCTCCAAAGGCTTGTCAAACCTAAGGTTCGCCCTTGGTAAGCCTCAACAAAACCTAGGACAGACATGTGCCTGATCATTTCTCCAAAGGCTCATAAAACCCAAGGTTTGCCCTTGGTGAGTATCGGTCTCCAAAGGCTTGTCAAACCCAAGATCTGCCCTTGGTGAGCCTCAACAAAACCTAGGACAAACGCGTGCCTGGTCATTTATCCAAAGGCTCATAAAACCTAAGGTCTACCAATTGTGAGTCTCGGTCTCCAAAGACTTGTCAAACCCAAGGTCCGCCCTTGGTGAACCTCAAAAAAACCCAGGACGGATGCTTGGTCACTTTTCTAAAGGCTCATAAAACCCAAGGTTCTCCCATGGTTAAACTCGACAAAGCCCAACAGACACATGCCTGGTGGATTTTTCAAAGGCTCATAAACCCAAGGTCCACCCTTGGTGAGTCTCGATTCTCCAAAGGCTCATAAAACCCAAGGTTCGCCCTTGGTGAGCGTCGACCTCCGAAGGCTTGTCAAACCCAAGGTCCGCCCTTAGTGAGGATCAGCAAAACCCAAGGCAAACGTGTCCCTGGTTCAAAGCTCATTAAACCTAAGGTTTGCCTTTGGTGAGCCCCTCTTTTGCCAAGTTTCGCATTCAAGAAAATCCCAGGTATGCAAGGTTTACCCTTGACAAGCTTTTCTATTCCTAAGTTTTACTTTTGCAGGAACACAAGGAACCCAAGGTCCACCCTTGGTAAGTAACACTCCTACAAAAACCCAAGGTACACCCTTGGTCAACCCACTTCTTTGGAACTACGACAAGTCAAAAGTCTTGGTATCACCAAACTGGTTTGGCAAAAAGAGATACCACCAAACTGGTTTGGCAAGACCTTCAACCAGAACTGTCAAAGTTGTGCTTTCTATGCTGCCAAAGATCTCATTATCATCAAGTCGGCCTATCCTTGCTATCACAAGCAACAAAGCATTCCATAAATAAAAGACAACATACAAAGTATACAATAGAGAACAACATAGAAAAATTAGAAAGCATGTGTATTAAAGAAGAAGAATTATCATAATTACAAAGTTGTTTTGGCGAAAGTCCAATAAAAAAGAAAAACAAAGAAAAAATGGCCTAAACACGTGCCCCATTGCCCCACTCCTTGTCTGCATCCTCCTCCAAAGCAACTATCTCCTCTTAGTCAAGCAGTTCACTGTCCTTCACATCCTTGAAAGGGGAAAAAACCCAAGTCAAGACCCATGGCGAAGAACCCGGCCTGTCTAACGGCTTTATAAAAACCCTTTTCATGCTGCTCCACGACCTCCTTCTTGTGCACCAGCAACTCCTCTTCAAGCTCCTTACCGGTCTCCCTCTCCCTTGACGCCCTAAGTTTGGACTCCTCTAACCTGGACTCTGAATCCTCGAACCAGGCCTCAAGGTCAGCCACCACCTTGGAAAGCTCATCCTTTTTAGTAGCAAGGCTCTCCACCTTGCCAGCCAAATCCTTCTTATCCCTCAGTAGGTCCTTACAATCGCTAGTCAACTCGTTGCCATCCAATCGAGTGCACAATAGCTTGGCAAGAACACTGCCAACCTTGGAAGATAGTTGGTGGTTCAACCTAGCCACCTCAGGGAATGCAATAGTGGCATTAGCCACCTTGGGATGCTTCACTCTCCAGACAGTCTGAGCAGTGGCTCTCCATTTGGCAACCTCAGCCTCTAGGGATGCCACCTTGTTTAGAGCTTCCTGCTACCGCTGACCATTCTCCTCCAGAATCGCTACACTTCTTTAAAGGAAGACCTTAGTAGAGTCGGTGGCACTCTAAATCTAGACGGACTGGATGAAGCTCTTATCAGAGGAAGATACAAAGTAAGTCAGAGTCCTCTGCTCTGGGTTATACCCCATGCTCCACAGCGAGTTAGTATGCAAGGTATAGACGTGATGAAGAGAGACGCTAGGGCGAGAAAAAGAAGATGACAAAGCGACGCTAGCACAACAGAAGGAGGAAGATGGCCAAACTTCTTGGGCACTAGTGGCCACTACACCAATTCTCATCAAGGGCACAGTAAGAGTGGATGAAGGAGCCACGATGGGGTCAGCCAAAGAAACAGGCACAGAAACCATATCACTAGGAGAAGCAAAAACCTCCTAAGTAGGAGGGGAAAATGGAGTCGAAGGAGCAGCAGTAGCCTAGGCAACCGACAAAGCTGATGGCAGACCCTGAGAATCAACAGTAGAAGGGCCACTTGAACCGGAGAGCAACCCGATAACTTGCCTCATTATGCGAAGGCTGAAAGAGACCCTTGACTTCTTGCGGCCTGATACCCAAGCACTTTCATCTCTCTTCCTCTTGGCCAAAACAGACGAAAGTGCGTTGGGAGAAGCCTCAACAGTTACAGCATCACCAGGGTCAATCCTAATAGTAGTTTGACCCCTTCTCTAGCAGGAAGGTCAACAGTGGAAGGTGGCACTTTCCCACCAATATTTGCTAAACAAGAGAAACACAACAAGTGTTAATTCAGGCTAACATCAAACACAGAGGAAGACAAGGCAAAACCTTTTACCATCTAAAGCAGCGAGAGGATCGTCCACTGAAGGAAGGGACAAGATGACTTGCACATCCAGCGAGGCTAGCAGTTATTCCAGAATAGCCTTGTCAACCCTCTCCAAAAGGGTCAACATATTCTCGTCGAAAGACTTGAACCTGGTGGGGTTTGACTCCCAATAGAATGGGAAGCGAGGCTCCCTATCTTGATTGAACATCAATGGAAACCCATCAGTCATGTCATCAGTAGCCAGGACCTTGAAGAAATGGTCCTTGAAGCGGTGAAACACATTTGAGTCAAATTCAAACAGCTTCTTGGACACATTGTTCTAGGAAACCCAGTCGATCTTGCATCTCAACTTCATCTGAAAGAAGTACAAGAACATTGACATGCTAGGTCGAATGTTGAAAAAAGGACACAATATCTCAAAGTCCTTCACCATAGCCTAACTATTGAGATGAAGCTGAGAAGGGGCCATATTCAAGTGCTTAAGCAATGCACATTGGAAAGAATTCAAAGGGAGAATTAAACCTAGCACCTCAAAGAGACATCAGTACATGAAAAATAAGGGCGGACAACCTAAAGTCACCCTCAGTCATCACTCCCGCAGGCCTGCACAACCATCTTGCAAGAGCCCTCAGAGTTGGCCAACCTTAGTTGACGCTTTTTAGCGGTGACACTTGCAACAAAAGTAACAGAGGAATGATATTTCAAAACAACGTCTCTCACCCATTCATAGCTAGCAACGATAGAGGGAGACGAAGGAGAGCCAACACTTTGGCTAGGTCACACATGGGGGAAACCTTAGTGTCCTCGCCACCACTCCTTCTTGCTCCCCAGAAACAAAAGGGGGAAGAATTGTGGTGACTGGCATAGGTTCCCTAGCCAGAGAGGTAGAAAAAGGCTGCACCCTCCTGTGAAGGTGAGAAGTACCTCTGGAAATGTTGTGCGAGCTCACACTCCTTTTAAAAGAAGAGGACTCGCTGTTAGAGACTCCATGGCGAGTCTCCTCCTCCGAGACTAGGGGCCGCCAATTGAAATGAGTTCCTTGTCTACCAGGGGTTGTTGAATCGAAACCTCAAAGTCACTACTGCCTAAACCTAGGAAATAATTAGAAATGAAAGACATGGCAGAAGAAAGAATACCTTGAGACGAAGAAGACAAGGCGAAATGAGAAATCGTAAATTGTAAAAGTTCTTAGAAGAAAGAGATATCAGAAGCTCATAGTGACAATGATAAAAAATGCCAAACATCCACTTCATTTAAAGTGGAGGCACGACTCTTCAATAACTAGCAGGAGCTTAAATGACACCCCAAAAGTTTGTACCATGATGCATGTAACACCCCAGATTTTCAGAGTGTGTTGAGCTGGATGTTTTGTGTGTAATGCTTGATTATTTGGTTTATTTTGGTAATTACTGTTTGGTACTATTTTGCCTTGGTATGCGTGCTTGATGGATGTTAGACGTAAGTCAACTCTGCTATTTTGTGGTTGCTGGCCGTGCACGTCAAGTGGACATGCCTTGTCAGCCGTGTTTATAAGCAACAGAGTGCGCAACAGAGGGTGCTTTCCTTTCTTCTTCCTTGCGTTTTTCTCTATTCTCTCTTTCTTCTTTCTAAACTTACCCAAAAACCGCTCTTCCTCAACCCTCTGTGTTACCTTCAGCCCTCGAGGACTACCATATCTGCCACGAACCCCCTTACGTTAAGAGGAACCAAGGAGTTTATTATGTTTGATAACAGCTTTAGATACCATGGTTGGGGGCCAGGGAGTCCAACCATGACGATAACTGCATGTCCCTGGTGTGTGTTGTTTTTCCCAGAAAAGCTATGTCTTTTAATGAATAGGACATGATGTGTGTTATGTTTGTTGGTTGGTGTTTGTGTGAAGAGTTTGAGGGTGTTCTTGCGGGGAGAGTTGATGCGTGAGAACTTTTCGTACATGCGTGTGAAGCCGGTAATTATGATTCTGTAAACTCCCAAAACACCTTTTTAGTAGTGTTTGTGAAGATGCCAGATACCGGGTTAGGTATGCCGGACTGAGTTCACTACGTACAATATATATATATATTCATATAGACGGGACGTGACTCTTAGCAGTCAATTGTTGGCGGATGTCAGATACCGGGTTCCTTACCGGAGGTTGTTTTCCTTAGAGCTGTTAAGCTCACTCTCTTCCTTAGAGATACCGGGTTTCTTACCCGGGGTTGTTCATTTTCTTTGGAACTAATAAGTTCAAGTCTTTCCTTGTGAACTACTGGGCTTCTTTACTCGATAGAGCTCGTATCTTTCCTTTGTGGGCTACTGGGTTTCCGTACTCGGTAAAGCTCTTACCTCTTCCTTGTGAGCTACCGGGTTTCCATACTCGGTAGAACTTGTATCTTTTCTTTGTGAGTTACCGGGTTCCCTTTACTCGGATGAGCTCGCTTCTTTTCTTTGAGAAGCTACCGAGTTTCCGCCACTCAGCTTTCGTAACCCGGACAACTTAGTGCAGGTTTGTGAAATTCATACAATCACAAGTCTTGCTAGTTGTACCAAGCAAGCACTGTCTGTTAAAATCAATTACAATGCTTATGTAATCAATTGCATAGTGCTGAGTCCCCCCTAAATATTTATAAAACCCAAGGACCGACCTCGTCCGACCTTGTCCAACCTTAACCACCCTTGTCCGCCCTCGTCCGCCCTTATTCGACCCTGTTCGGATTCTTACATCAAAAACCTTTATACCTAGGTGTCAACCCGGACACCTAATACTTCACACTGGCTCACTAGTTCATGTGGTGTTTGTGAATGACGTGTAAGGAATGTATGTGTCTGTATTGATAACAGTTGAGGTCTGCCTATGTGATGGCTTGAGATAATGATGTATGCATTGATACCATGAGGGGTGTATGACGAGTATCCTATCCAGGACATGTTGTTCCTGACTGGGTCATACATTGATGGCTCCCATGGTTATCAAATGCGGATGTTGTATGCATTGATACCATGGGGGGTGTATGACAAGTATCCTATCTAGGACGTGTTTTTCCTGATCGGGTCATACATTGATGGTGCTCATGGTTATCGAATGCGGGTGATATACATAGATACTACGGAGGTGTATGACGAGTATCCTATCCAGGACATGTTGTTCCTGACTGGGTCATACATTGATGGTGCCGTGGTGATAGGCTATGTATAGACACGCGAGATGTCAGGACCGGGTGGTTAACCTTGCAAGGACCGCGGTCAGTGCATTGATGAGCCCATGTTGGGGCAACCCGTGATTTTGATGGTATGTATGTACATGAGGGGTCCATGACGTATTAACCTATCCAGGACGATATGCTCCTGACTGGGTCATGCATTGATGGTGACATGGGACATACGACATTTGCATGACAGAAATAAGATGATTGGCTGTAGGGTACCAGGCTACTGGGGGCCACATCTGTTAGGAACTCCTTCTGACACCCCGGGGCTGATCACCACTGGGGGGAGCAGCCTGTGCACGACAGAGTGACCCTGATAAGCTATTGCATCATCAGGACCATAGGAATGGACTATTTCTGGGATGGTACCACATGGCATGCTGAGAGATGAGTCAGGAGCATGCATCATGCTAGGCATTATAAATTGAATTGTGGAATGTGGTTGAATGACTGCCCGTGTTGTTTGTGTGATGAAATGCTTGGATCTTATGCTAATATTGTGATGTTTGGATTGCCTTCCCTAACTGATGTTATTTATTATTTGTTGATTAACATGATAAACTAACATTTGCTTTGTTGTACCTTGTGGTTTGGTACCTGTGATGATCACGAACCGGGTTCGTGTGAGCAGACAGACAGCAGTAGGTGACCGGGAAGATTACCCCTTTTGGTTGGAGCCGCCGAGTTACTGGGATGATAATGGATCAAACCCCAGCCAAGAACTGTGTCTTTTTGAGAATTATCTTCGTTGTGTAATTTCGTGTTTCTTTTGAAAAGTTTACACACTTTAAACATGGACAACTGTACCTACTATTAAACTACGTTTTGTATGTGTACATATATATATATATATATATATATATATATATATATATATATACACACACGTATTTGAGATGTTTTGTACGTATCTTATTTATGTATTTACTTGGTGATGATGGGTATTGTGTGTTCGTGAAAAATTTGCTACTGTTTTCATAATCAAAAGAAAAGCTAAGGGGTTTTCATCTAAAACATGTAAATAACGTGATTAAGAGGCACTGATACAGTAGCGACGAGGCGGGTCGTTACAATGCAGCCCCACTCACCCACGAACAACGTCTCCAGTACATGCCCACTCCATTTTAGTGAGATGTATGATAGAGTACCGCGTGTACGCTGCACTAGTCTACAGCAAAGGACAAACGAAACATTTGTCTTCAATGGTCAGAAAATGACAAAGTTGTCCAACGCGGATGCTCCACTCACCTAACACATCTGACTTTGCCTATAGAAGAAAAACATGTCTTCCCTGGACAACTTAACAGAAGCAACCCGAACAACACTTGTCCAGACTAGAGGGCTTGACATGTTTGACAAACCTGCAACTCTCGCATCTGTAGAGGTTATCACCATCGATACTGGACAACATTTGTCCATGCACGGGGGCTTGGAAAACTCATGACCCTTCTACTTGTCAAGGCATACTATCTTCGACATCGGACAATCTCCCTCTATACAAAAAAATCTCTTTCGCCCGTAAGATGGCTCAGAGCTTGGGGGCTTATGTACTGTACAGGGTCCACAAAATACACGTAGCAAGTGACGTGGCGTCCCAACACACACGTCAACCCTCCATGTCAGTCCTGGCATAGGAGCATGGACACCTTGTCGTTAGCAGCCGGGCTACTGGGCTTAACAGGTTATCTCTAATATGCCCATATTTTAATATTATTGATAGTGTTGCAACCTCCTTTATCAAGTGGCAGGTACTTAATTATCTATCGACACTGAATTATCTATAATCCATTGTATTATTTACAAGATATAGATTATCTATTAGCAATTATCTATAAGCTACAACTTATCTACAGACTATTATCTACAAGCTAGTCATTATCTGCAAAGGTTGTTACTCATCGTAACAACTCCGACAAACAAGGACCCGAAGCTCCTATCTCACTCTACAAATACCAGGTTCCATCTTACTCTTTTCATATCTCATTCTCTACTAACTCACATACTTACTTAAGCATCAGGATCTTTTATTTTGCAGGTCCCCCTTCTTGTCCTCCTAACAAAAAGTACTCTCATTCCGACATGCGAGATTGTGGAACCCCTCTTAATCATGTTTATCCTGTCGTGGGACAACTTCAAATTTTAATAAGTACATTATATAAATATTTTAAAATTTAAATATATATATATATAT
>CM023947.1:17047030-17077046 GCA_013407115.1 Glycine latifolia
AAATTTACTAACGTCTCTTGTTTAATATTTAAATATATGTATATAAACAATATATTATATATTCTAGGGATTACTATGTATACATTATTGTTTTTTTAATATGAACACATTAGTAAACTATAATTAAATATTATCTTAAAATATATGAATGTATACCTTGCTAATACACACATATTTAAAAAACAAGGATGTGACGTTAGTAAATTTTAGTGAGATTTGCTAACAACCTAACATAAACACTTTTTATTTTATTTTTATGAATGCACCAATAAATTATAACTAAAAAATATTTTAAAAACACCAATATTAGTATAACTTACTAATATACTCATATATTAAAAAAAAATGTATACGTTAACAAATCCAACTATGCTAGATTTTTTATACACCCAGTTATTATATAACAGAACCAAAGACAAGATTGCGTTATACGCTTATTATTTATTGCTTCCTATATATCTCTTAATTTTACCTTTATACCGAACTAGAAATTAAGTTACAAGATGGTAAGAACTCTCTAACGATCATTTTTTTAAAAATTCTATGAAGCTGTACACAAATGAGAAAATTGTTTGATTAGAGTAGCCTCCTTTTTTCAGATTATATTTATGTTTTAGATTATATTCAGTTTATAAAAGTGTATTTGGATTCCATAATTTTGTCTCAATTTTGTCTTAAATCTCAATTTTATTTTACACAATATTTCTTTCTCTTTCATTTCAAATTGAGTTTCAAGACAAAATTGAGACAAAACTCACATTTACAAAGCGAATACAAATAAAAATCAAACAAAAAACATTTTACTTTTTGATGTATAGTAGGGATCGGACTTGCCAACTAAAAACAAACATGCCCGTGATGAAACTGTTCAAGTTCAATAAAATACATTTACACACAAACAAAATTCTATTACAGAATCATTACATCACAGATATTTAAATAAAATAATTAAATGTTAACAAGAATTATAGAATATAGTGGTAGTACATATCTTCCATATTCGATTAATTTTATGTCGAAATCTTTTTTGCTGCTTCCTTTATCATCTCAAGAGAATTCTCCAAACACGACTTGAATAATTGCTTGTCGATGAAGTCCTTCTCTACTCCAAATGCAATTCTTATCTTTCCCATGTAGCTCATGATCGTCATGGTGAGACTCTGCAACTCAGTCAATGTATTTATTATATTTTAAAATAGACAAATTTAAAAGAATTATATAGTGTATATATATTACAATGTTATTAGCGAGTACAAAAAAAAGTGTTATATATATAATTTTTATTTATCTCTTTAACTTTAATACTACTACTTTCTTTCCATGATGCATTGTATATTTGAATTAAAGTTTGCAAACTGAATTTGCAAAAGTAATCCAAGTTTTGCTTCTATAAAAATGAGTTTTCATCCAAATTTTTGATGTATAAAGGTACTTTTAAAGATAATCAAACATACCACCAAAATAAATTTACTCTCTCAACTGAATTTTAAACTCCCCAAACGAAAAACAAAATATAACCATAGATGTTTTAACCTTTTATATCCCAAAATATTTGATAATTTAGAATTGTAAAGTTTAATTAATTTTTTTCTCTCAAATATACCCTTTAATGTGTCACTATTCGTGGTGAAGGCATCAATTATCAACGCAAGGAATTTTAGTCTTTAATAATAATATTATGGAAAATGCTAATCAATAATGTCATGGGAAAGTTTATTAAAAAAAATCAAAAGTGGATATGTTTTTGTATATTAAAAAGTGTAACAGTGTATTTTAGTACTGTGATTTTCATTTTTCAACTTAAACGTAAAAGTTTTTCTTCTTATTCATTCCTTATTCCTAAGGACATTGATTAGACGAAACTAATATATTAATCTATATTACACTTCTTTATACATATCTTTATCTATATATTAATCTTAAATCTAAGGACATATTAAAAAAAGGTGGTAAAAACATTATTTGATCAATAAATTTGTCTTGTTTTTCCAATTAAAATTATCTGCTACAAAACAGATACAGCTTTGTTTTTGGTTGACATGCATTGATGATGCCAACTAACAAAATTCACCAACGAACAAAAATCAATGGGATTCATTAAAAACAATCAGACATAAGGTTGATTAATGGAAAGGGAAGTGTGCATATGGTATACCACATGCATCTTTTTGGAAACAAGATTACGCGTAAAAAACATACAAAAAAAGTACACAGTACATTCATACCTCAGGTGAACCAGCTACCATGAAGTAAAACCCTTTAATTGGATGATTAGCCACAACCATTTGCTCCACTGGTCCAATGATGTTTGAGATTGTTGTGCTTGAGTTTCTTAAAGTATTGCGCAGGTAGCTAGCTGCAGCCTAAAATTAAACCCCGTATTAAGATAAAAATGTAAATGATTATGCACAATTAAGGTTGTTCAGTAAAAATACTTGAAAAAAAAGTTACTGAAAACAAATAAATTATTTGATAGTTAAAATCTGTTAAGCTAGTTTAATGAATTATAAGTATTTAATACAATTGTCTTTTGAAGTGGTTGATAAATGTAAGTAATTATAAAAATAACATGTTTATATGAAGTTTTATATAAATTTTAATTTTATTATTTTATTGATGAAATATATTTTGAAGTATTATAGTTTTAGTTTTTTTAATCAATTTTAAATTCTTGTAATTTTTATTTATAGAATACTTAATTATAGTGTAATTTTTAGTTTCAATTATTATTATTAATTTTATATTGTGTATGCTACTATTGATCTTATATTACATTTTAAATTATAATGCTAAAATAATAAAACAAAAATTATAAACAATGTAATATTAGAATGTTAACAAGAGGAAGAAGAGAAATAAAAAATAAAATAAAATCTCATCTTAAAAATAAAAATTGAAGTAATATTTTAAAAAATACTATCAGTTACTAATTAAAATAATTTTATTTACCAAGCATGATTAATAAGGTCGAACAAATGTTTCAACTATAGGAGAATAAGGTGAAACAAATTTTTCAACTAATTACCAAACATAATTATAATAAAAAGGAAAAATTACTTACATAAATACACTAATTTTGATAATTGGAAGTCGCTTAAGAACATTAAAGTCACACTCCTTCAACTATGAGTAAGATTTACATAATTTTATAATTACTAATAAATTTTAATCAATATTAAAATAATAATAATATTTAGATATAATTCTTTTAAAAAATTAATACTTTTTTAATTAAATTAAAGTTTGATTTCCATAATCCATGTAACAAAGATTTACAGTAAAGATTAATATAAATTACTGATGTGAAACTTTAATTTAGTCTGAATGAAAAACAACAACACTAAAAAAATCTAAAAGTGTTTTAAAAAAGTGCATTAATTAGTATTAAGTCTCCTAGAACTAATAATGAAAGATGATAGCATTTAATTAAGCTTAGCTACTCACCTCAGGACCTCTGAGTTTTCTGAGCATATCTAGAAGCATGCCAGTGAGAGGAGTGGCCAAAGAATTTTTCTTTTTGGTCATATCCTTATGGGCTTCCCTTATAAACTCAAGTGGGTTTGCATATTTGGAGTCACTAAGCTCTGGAATTGGAACATGCAAAAAGGCATATTGATTCCCCCATGCAGAACGACTATTGGTCTTGTTAATCATCTCCTTAACAGACTTGTAACCTTCAATATTTCTTGTGTTCAGCAACACCAATGCTGTGGATTGGGTTTGGCTCGATTTCAGATTAATTTCTTGCATGTATAGCCGAATTCCAAAAAAAATGACCCCAGCAAGCACATCATTTATGCTCTGTAATTTAGTGACATAACCCAAAAAAAACAAATCAATAATCAAGATAGTGAGAATGAAGACTAAAACTAATTAAGTTACTTCTTATAATTTTACTTTTGATTTACCCTTCTAAAACATTTTTTTTTATGTCATCAAACTAACTCCATAATGTTAGGTTAAAGCAAAAACAATATTATAATAATGGCAAAAATCGTGATCAATAAACATAAAACCGTATCTAAATGAAGCAAATTTAATTGAATTTAATATGTTTAATTTTGATCCGTACTTTAAGGATTTAGTGAAATAAAAAAGGACTTAATTATAATCTTTTTATCTTTATACTCTTGTCATTTCTCAAATTTGATTCTTTCATTTGTTCAAGTTAATTTTTTTCATTATTTTAAATTGCGATTATTCTTGAAATTTAATATTTAACAGAAATGTTTGACTTAAATGTGTGATGTCACGTCAGTATTTTCGATAAATATTGGGTATCAAATTAACAAATGAATCAAAATTATACAATTAAAACAATAAAGCGTCAATTTTACAATGAAAAAGATTAAATTTGAGAAATAACAATAGTAGATAAACTAAAAATATAATTAAGCCTAAAAATAATATCTAAAAGGTAATTGAGTTTAAAAAATTAAAACTATTATAAGACAAAAGTGCAATTTATCCTTAAAATTATATATATATATATATATATATATATATATAACCAACATAATTTTATTAGAGTTATTAATTTGAGAGAGATATTTCACCTACCACTCCAAGTTTGGATTTCATTTCTTTGATAAGATCCAAGGAGAAGGTGACATCTGAGATGGTAATTTGGCGAGTCTTAAAGTCTTCCGCACAAGACCTTATTGGTGTTTGATCATCTTCAATAATGTTACTTTTCAAGAAACTCCATCCAAATTCGGATATGGTTTGGAAGAAAATGGAGGGCAATTTCTTGAAAACCCCTTTGGTGCTGGAAATTGACGCTTTGGGCCTTTGTCTTGATGGGAGTGTGAAGGGAAGAGACGTGTTGTCAGCTCTTTGCATGCATGAAAGAAGCGCACCCATGAGAGAGAAGCCATCCCCAAGGGCATGGTGGAGTTTGAACACCAAGGTACCCTTAGCATTGTTTGTGGGGTATTTAATAATGTGAAGTTCCCATAGTGGCCTATTATGTGGTAAATGTTCCACAGCTATTGTGGACAGGTACTCATCAAGGTACTCATCATATAAGAAGTTGGATGACTTGCCATTGGGAAATGTAGGAACTTTGATATGGTCCTCCAGCTTAACATCAACTTTCTTCCACTTTTTCTCCCCATTTTTGTCCTTAATCTATTAATTCAAAAATACTCCACAGTTAGTTTTTTTTTTTTTAAGGTCATTAAAATAGAAAAGGCGTATAGGTATGCCCAATTAATGATCTACTATATTTTATACATAGTACATGCATGTGTATAGCACAAACATTAAATGTGAATTTTCTGGTAAGTTGACCAAATTAAAGTATATAATTTTGGTGAAATGATATAATCGATATAATGCACTGCTCTTTTTTTTTTTGGTGTGTGTATGGATTTAGATCTCTCTAGCCACTTTTTCCTCCACCAATCTCTTGCCAAATCTAAGCTATTGATCTATTATTTTATAACAATTAAAATGGAGAGAGAAGAATATGTGTGGTCATGATTTTTGTGGAAGGAAAAACTTGCTGGAAATGTTGGAGAGGATCCTCACACGTGTGGGTATGTGTGCAACTTGTTATTTTTTCATCTAAAAAACTTGAAAATCACTCCTTATAATATAATAACACAGCAAAAAAGAAAGTGTAGTTAATATATTCGTCTGTTAAAATTTGTATCGCCTACTTTTTTTTTATTAAATATTCACTCACGATCGACATCGCAGCAATAATTTTTTCTATTAATTTTTTAAAGCAAATTTTAAGTAAAATTAGATGGAATTCTACATATTAACCCACTAAAATTAGTTTAGTACGTAGTAAAAGATTTAAATAGTTTGAACCGAAGTCCTTAATTAATATTCAAACCTCGTTGCTATCCTGAATTGCAATACGATAGTATTTATCTACATAAATCCTAATAAAAATGCAGCTTCAACCCATTTCTCTCTTGTCTCTTTGATTTCCACTCGTTGATAAAAAAATAAGTACAGATGACATGTCGGCACATGTTGTCACATTAATAATTACATTCCCACTTCTTAACTTACTTAAACCTAATTAATTAATCCTTTCATTAAGACCCAGATTTGGCCAACATCCCAAACATGAGTACGGAATTTAAGGCAGCAGCAACTACTCCAAACATTTTTCATTTAAAAAGGAAATAAAACAAACAACTATATATAAACTCCTATTTGAAACTGTACAAAAAAAAAACCCATATGAATAGATCGAGTTCTCAAATAAGTATTTGTAAACAATAGACAAATAAAATAAAATTTACTTATACATAAACTAATTTATAAATGCTCTTTGATTTAGCTTATATTAAAATTTATTTATTTATTTGCATAAGTTAATTTTAAATTATAACAGAAAATTTATTTTATTTTAACCTTTTATTTTTTACCCTATAAATATTTGTTGAAAGGATATCTAATAATAGGAGCTTGGAATAATTTACAGTCTTAGGTTCAAATCTTTTTACTATCTTTGTATACAAAAGAATACAAATTTATCATAACCAAACCGAAAACAATTGAGAGGGAGATTAGAATACAAATTAGAGGAGGGATCGAGTGAGTGAAGTCATGAACGTGGTTACCATGATGGACGAGAAACGTGAGTTGATGGGAAGGAAGAGATTCTGAAGCAGTGGCACGGTTTGAGAGTCATCAATGGGAACCTCACTTTCCAAGACACCAAGAATGTACACACTCAGTGAAGAGCTTGTCAAGTATTGCCCTGTTGGACTCACTGGCTCTTCAATTTCTTGTCCATCAAATCTTTCCATCCTTTCACTTATAACAAGCAAGAAGAAAAAAGCTAGCTAGGTTGGAGTGTGAGAATAAGTTTTGTTGTTGAGATTCAGTTTCTTGTGTTGGGGCCAGATATATACAATGGGAAGAGAGACTGTGAGAGAGAGAGAGAGAAGGGAATAGGGAAAGGACATTGTTGAGAGTACGTAATTAATTAAATATCTCAGTTTGTTTTGTTTTTTGCTCCTCTTTAATGGTCTCACAACTAGCACCCCCTACCCTTGGGCGGTTCCATAATGTTTTCTCAAATTATAGAATTTGTGGTAGCTTTATGGCATTCAATACTCACTCTGTCTCTGTGAGAAGGAAACTAAGATATATATGTATGTATGTGAGGGTGGCATAGGATTAGAATAAAGATAGTAAATTTAATTTGCCACCTAAACCAAAAAGTCCAGCTCCTATTCGGTTGAGATAATTAAAGTGGAGATACGATATATAAAGGTAGGTTCCAAAATGAAGAAATTATTAGATAGTATCAACTATGTATTTTATGGTCTTAATTAATCTTTTTGTGATATCAATTTATTTAAGTTTTTAATATATGAGAAATAAATAATAATAATTAACTATATACTAAGTACTAATTAATAGGACTCATAATAATGTCGGACTACCAAATCATTTTTCCAAAAATAGGGTTATATAGAGTGGAAAGAAAGCAAGATATAAAGAAAAGAAAAGAAGAAAAAAGCGAGAGAAAATAACACATGAAATAAATGAAGCGATCGATGAGGTTAAAGAAAGAGTGGAGAAAAAAAATACTGTATATATGTTTATATTATCATTTTTTAAAAGGAAACTCGGATGTGAAAAGGGTGGCGTAGGATTAAAATAAAGAACTAAATTTAATTTTCCACTTAAGCCAAAATTCCTATCTCGATTCGTTTGAGATAATTAAAGTGGATATTGTAATGACCCGTCTTTGTTATATAACCATTACAACTAATGATATTATTTTATTCAATTTCTAACTCTTTCATTAGTTTACTTATAAAAATATTGTATGAATCTTTCCTCGATTTTAAAATCAACAGTAAAACTCAAATCTTAAAATGCAACCCATGCATTTACAAAACTTAACCGAATCAACTTAATGCCTCATGACACTTCAAAAGAAAAGATAAAATTTTAATTACATAAAAATCTTTGGAAGTATACCAAAAGACAGCCCAAAGTTGATCATCTTTATACATAAAACTAAGCCAATAAAAAAAAAAAACGTAACATGGCTTCATTCCTGGCTCCATCTACCACGTCTCTAAGAGGTAGATCTATCCTAAAAGTCATATGCTCCACACGTATATCAGGCATAAAATTATTATAATTACAACTACATGTGTCACACATAGGGTAAACTCACTAAAATAAAACATACATATATAAATAAACCAAAATAATTTATGGAGAAAGAGAGAAAATTAGTTTTATATATTTCAAAAGTACTTTCTAAACCAATCATGGATTTATAAATAAAACCTAATTCATAAGCTTATACCGAAAATCACATCACATAAAAGATATTTTCGATTGTTCATCTATAAATTTTAATAAGAAACAACATCAAAGCACATCCATCTTAATAAATATATATATGAAGTTGTTAATGTACTGACACCTCTTTTTCAATTGGAGTGTATTAATAACTTATACAAAAACATTTATGACAAAATAACTAACTCCTTTATTTAAATTACTTTGTGCTAAGCTTATTATAGTAACTCAATGTTTAATTTAATAAAATATAAAGACAATTTCTCTCTCATCTCCCCATCATTCTTGATTCCACCAATTCCTTCCTTTTCTTCTTCATCTTTTATCATCTATCACCGTGGAGATGTCATTGGCTACAACAACAAAATCATGATTTATTTTAAAAGGATAACTAGGAAATTGGATAAATATATTGAGGATAAAAATGAAAGAAAATATAAAAAACTAGAAGCTAATGTTTTAAAAAATGTTATTTCAAGTAACGTTTCAAAAAAGTGGTACTTCAAGTAGCATTTCAAAAAATGCTACTTCAGGTAACATTTCAAAAAACGCTAGAAGCTACTAAAAAAACTTGTTTACCAAATAGTCAAACATGTTAGCTAAAATGTCTTGCCGAATATAGTCAAAGTTAGTAGTTTTTTGTTGCTTATCTCATATGTTTCATTTCTCGCTCCCACTATTTTCTTCTTGCACGCTTCTTCCCTTTATGACTCTCGTTTCTTTTATGGCATTTTTATCCTATTTTACATTGTGCAACTAAGTAGCTTAATTCACGACTTATAATTACAATTCACTTTCTTCTCACATAGACACATTTTGATTAAGCGGTGACAGCTCTTGCTTGAAATTTATAATTTTAACATTTGTCTTTATCTTCATATATATGGTAGTTTTTTATTAGAAATTTTTAAATACATTTCCCTTTCCCTGCCAGGTCCTAGATCTACCACTATATATATATATATAACATTTTCATAAAATATAACTCAAACATTCGACACTGTCTCTAATTCATGTAATTTCTACACAATATGAGTGAAGTGATTAGAATGTCACAAGAAAGGGAAGGTTGAATTGTGACTTTTCATACTTTTCTTGAAACTTTAACCTTTATGAAATTTTACTCAAAATTACCTTGATGATTAGAAATTCTTCACGTAGAGGTTTGTTAGGTCTAGACGACCATGCGTCTCATTCACCTTAGATTTTGATGTATAAAAATAAGTATAAATTATTGATATTCTAATGATTTTTTATGAGTGGACATGATTATTATGTTAAAGGAATGTACAACATTAAATATTGTCCACAACTATAGAGAGTATTCTTTGTTTTAACCTAGCGTCCAACACGCTATATTCGGTGAGCGTCCACTCTTGTGCATATCATTGTAACACACTATTATAAGGTAAACTCGTGCGTCCAATCTCAAAGACTGAGTATCATGAAAAAAGGAAGTGCACATTTACTGTTTTATTCAAATTCTATTTCCCTCTCTTACATTTGAATAGCTAAGACATTTGAATTTAAGAAAAGGATAATATAGGAGAGAATAGAAAACTTCCATGAAATTATTCCCTTGAAGGTTGCTTTTAGAGTGAACAAAAAGCTCATGGCGCTATCTGTACTTTATTTAAAATTCTTTCCATTCAGAGTTTGACACGTCACCTCATTCCTCTATGTGAGACAACGACAATTGTCAAGATAATGATGCAGATTCCATAATAGATACTTATCCGAAGTCTATAAAAGGATGTCTCCCTCAATGAAGCGATTGACGAAGAACGAGAAAGAGAAAAAACAAGAGCACAAGAAAAATACTTGAAATGGAACTCTGCTAAAAATACTAGACGATATACATTGTTTATCCTTTGAAGCAAAGTAGTATTGTATTTGTGTTTAATTGTGTATTCACTCTTTGAATGCTACGAATACTTGTATTCAAATTAAAAATTTGTTTTTGAAAGCCAGGAGTAACTTAGTGTTAAAAAAATACTTGGGCTCTTAGATTCAGGGGGAGTCTAAGAAGATATCAGAAGTAATGTTAAGAATACTTGTTAAGCCAGGAGTGGCGAGTTATAATACTTGTTTTGTAATCATTTTTGATTAGTGAAACCTATTACTAGTAATAAAGTAAAATTGGATGTAGCTCAGCTTGAGCGAACCAGTATAAACCAAATGTTTCTACTTTTCTCCTCATAAAGTTTTATTGAGTATTCTTATTATATTTTCTAGCATCACTTTACACAAGTGCTTATTTGAAAAATTGTTTTAAGAACCTTTTTATCTATCACTAGACTACCATTTTGTTCTTCACTACATATTATTTTTATCCTTAGTGGACGACTAGTATTTAGCACAATATTATCACATTATTCTTGTTATCGCGAAAAGTCTTTATATTTGATATACACACTATTCAACCCCCCCCCCCCCCAACCCACCCTTTTTAGTGTGTTTCTTGCAATTTCAAGGTTCAAGCACTTAGATATTTAAGCTCTCGAAGTGGTTTGTCACAATACTCATTATTAAATGTTTGATATGATTTTGAGAACCTAATGTTAATTCACATTTGTTCATGTTCATAAGTTTGTTACTTAAATAAAAGCATTTTTCAGAATACTATTATTATGAAAAACTCAGTTTATGTTATGCAGTACTCAAAATGTTGTGTTTAGAAACTATTGTTCAAAATGTTGTTTCCTGCTTTTCATGCACAAAAATGTATTCATGCTTTATGAAATCTTTCATACTTTGATGCATATAATTGAACTGGTTTAAATTAAATCTTGATATTACAAACATGATTTAGTTTATATGTGTGTGTGTGTGTGTGTGTTTTAGTTTACAAAATAATTATGCTTGTTATAAAAACCTTCTTATGTATGCATTTTGATATATGTCATTCTGATGTCGAGAACGTTTTGACGTAGATGCAGTCGATATGACAACAAATGACATAATGTAAAGAGGAAGGGGAAGGATGATTCAACACAAAGATTTTTATATTGGTTCACCCCAACCTTGGGTTAAATCCAATCTTCACCCAAACTAATGAGATTTCCACTAACACAACCAACAACATGCTGAATTTTTACAGCTTCCAACCACTTGTTGGACATCACAACATCTCCCCTCACCACAACACCACACCTTGTCTTAGCTTGGAGATAATATGTCTCAACCACAATACCATGGGAGAGACAATTCAAGTATTTTTCACCTTTTTAGGCGGGCTTAACCCATATAATGATTCTTTTCACTCTTAAGAAGCAAAACCTGCTCAACCATGACACCCACTTGGTCATGGGAGAGACAATACAAGTATTTTTTCCACCTCTCCAAGTTATCCAAATATTATTTAACTCTAACCTCTTCAAGTTTCCATCTTAGAGACTCTCTCTAAGCTACTCATGGGTTCTCCCTATCACTTTTCTCACAACTAAACTTAACCCATATGGCTAATTTGGGATACATACAAATTATACACTAGGAGAAGGTGTTTGAGGGGTTTTTATAGTTTTACAACACTCATTTGGAGTGACTCATATTTGAAGCTCTAAGCTATATACACTCCTGCTACAACCATTCTAAACTCAAAATACATCTAGAGTGGGGAAAGAAGATTAATCTTGTTTCTGCACAATGTAGGTTGTCTCCTCCTTTTTTCTCATGTTTTGTAGTTTTCCTTTGTCCTTTTATAGGCCCCACGTGTCAAACTAGCCATTATCTAGCTATATGACAGCTGGGTGACTTCTTTTTGAAGTCGATAGATAGCTTTTAACTTTATAGCTATCGCAACTCCTTTTTTACCAGTCTATTATGATGATCAAATTGTGAGCAACTTTCTGGAGGTATATTAGAACTGTATTTTGATGTTGCTGAGAAAGGACCTATTCTAATGTAGGTTCCTTCTAATGAAGATAACATCATATAACATTATAGATAACTCAACTCCATTAATCTAAACACTTCATTACAACACATCTCATTCTAAAGTAGCATAGTCCAATATAGGTAACATGTGAAGGTTGTTGTTGTTGTTGTGTTAGTGTTATGCCCTTGGTTCAGGCTTCACAAAGTCTCTTCAGTCTTGATTTTGGTGTTTGACACCAAATCTTTTCAAGAACATTCTCATATTTCAACTTGTGCATCTTCAATTATAGTTAGCATTCATTTTCTAATGTGACCTTAGTGTGCATGGCAACATATGGAAAGTGACATGCTATCAACCTCAACCTTTTGATGTGTCATCTGTATGTGTGGAAGCATATGGAAGACATGATGTTGTCTTTGATGTGTAATCTGGACCATTTTGAACTCCATTTTTGAAGTTCATTCTTTAGAGTCAAGATCTTTATCATTCTGATGTAGACTCTGATGCAGTTTATTATGATGCATAAATATTGCATGATCTTGACTACAATACATCATTGTGATGTAGTTATCTTAGAGTCTCTCTTGTCTTTATTTTGGTGTGTGATTAGAGTATCATTCTAATGTTTTCATTCAGAGAGTGCTAAATTGTACAATTCTTATGTTGACTCTGGTACAACTTCATTTTGATGTGGTATGCTCATTGTAGCCTTTGATACATCTTCTTTGTAAGGCGTTCTTGTTGTCTTTGCAACTTAGTAAGGTTGAGATCTTCATAGGGAAACGTTAACTTCATAGCACAGATGAGCTTCATTCAAATATTTTAAAGCTTCTCACTTTAAAGCACAATTGAGACATTCATTCTGAACTATGTTCTACTCTTTGTATATGTATCATTTGCATATATGTTGGCTTGCATAGATTTTTTGCATATGATATTCTTCTTTGAGAGAATTCTCTTATGTATATGGAAAGCCACTAAAATTTGTTCTTATAGGAATACTTTGATAAGAAGGCATCACAAACTTGTATTCCAAAGATTCTAGTGAGTTTGTTGTAGCATTTTATGCTTGCTACTGTTTTTTATTTCTTTGATCCTTTGAATGACCACATTAATTTTTTATGTCTTCATGAGAGTTATATAGAATTGTATCCTTGACATTCAATAACTAGTCTTATGTCATTTAGATCACTACAGTATAAGTAATATTCAAAGCATTGCAGCAGTTGTGTTATATTGTGAGGATAGAATTACATCTTTATCTTGATCATCAATTTCCTCCAAGATAAAAGTCATATTAGCTCATGAATTCTTCATGAAAGATGTAGATAATTCTCTAATATTTCCATAGACCTTGATATCATCTCAAGTTCACTTTTGTATCTCAAGATTTCTTCAAATTAATGCACACATATCAAGCTATCCAAGCATATCAGCATTTTCAAATTTAGGCTCAATTTTGTCCATGATACAAGTTGTATGAGACCATGAGTTGTTCATTAAAGTTGAAGATCATTTTTCAAGATTTCCATATCCACCAAGAACAACTCCTTATAATTTTTGGAACTCCAAATAAAATGTTCAGAATGCACTCATCATGTTGACAAAATTCCATTTTGAGTGTGTTTCAACAATGTTATTTTTCATGTCATGTTTATTGTGAAGATCTTCATGTCTGCAACATTCTTCTTGTCATTTAGTTGTTGATTACTTCTCATTGAAAAAGATGATGTAACTCACAAACCAAGAGGGGGCTAAATTGGTTATGAAAACAAATCGAAATTAAAAATTGAGTTTTGAAAAACTTTTTCTTCCAAGGATCGTATCACAAACTTTTTATTTAAAACCAATATTTAATCAATCACCTTTACACAATATCCCTTTTTTTAAGCAATTTTAAAAAAAATATCTTTAAACTCAGCAAATTGATCAAGAATGCAATGAGGGAGGGATAAGATTCAAGAGAAGATGAACAACAAGATTTATACTGGTTTACTCTCTATTTCTAGAAAAGCTACACCAGCTATCTAATTCAACCTGAATTAGATTTCCACTATGCCCTTTGAGATCTTACAAGCAATTACAATCAATCTCAGTTCCTACCCAGAAAAAGAGACTAAGGCACCCAACCCTAGGGTGAATGAAAGCCTAAGAGACACTACCCTTAGCTCAAACTAGAAAACCATATTCTAGCATGCTTTAGAAACTCATGCATATGTTGTAACAATATGTAAAATCATAGGAGAATGGAGTCAAGGAGAGACACAACCTTGTCATTCAAATGCAAGAACCAAAGATTGATTGAATGGATCTCTTCTTGATCTCACAAGATGTTAACAACTCACTTTCAACCTTTGAAAGATTCAAAAATGAAGACTAGAATGTGTGAGTCACAAAAGCTCATTCTTTTTTCAAATTGTTGAAAGTGAGAACACAAGGTGGCTATTTAAAGAAAAAATAATTATAACTGCCTATAATGGATTAAATTTCCAATGTAATTGATTATCTCGAAGAAGTAATCAATTGGATTCTCATTTCAATCAATTAAAGTGTTCTTCCCAAACTTGGATAGCTTTCAAGAATAATGTAATCGATTAGATTCTTGATTTAATCGATTAAAGTGTTCTTGATCACTTCTAGGAACACTTTCAAGAATAATGTAATCAATTACTATACACATGTAATCAATTAAAGCAAAGACCCTAAGAAAACAAACATGGTCTCAACAGAACTGTGTAATCGATCACGGATAACTAGTAATTGATTAAACCAGAATGAAGATATTTCTGCAAGCTTCTCAAAAGACTAGTGTAATCAATTATTGATAGTTGGTAATCGATAAAAATAGAGAGTTTATGCACTAAAGAAGTTTCTATCCTTAAAAACAATCTTCCTATCTCTACATGATGATGCATGATGTACACATAGATAGATTAAGACTAAAAGGCAACAATAAATACAAATGCCACTCAATTAGTTGGGCATGTAAAAATACAAAATCCTCCAAAGCTTGATCAAAACCCTGAGTTTACTTCAATTGTTGTTCTTTACAGAACTTATCTTTTCATAACACACTTAAGCAAACATCATGCACACAGTCTCATCTGATGTGTAGGTTCATCTCACTAAATGTACGGAATTCCAAATGTGTTGTGTTGTTGGAAATGTGATGGGTACACAGAAACATCCATGTTTCCATTAGGAATACGATGGGTTCACAAAAAACATTTCTTTTTTGCTGATGTATGGCGGATGCATAGTTGGTGCATAGACATAAAAGTAAGAACATAAGTTGAAGGTGTTGGGTGGCTCTCAACCTAATGTTGGAGGTTTCGTGGTGGCTAGCAAGAATGGGCCTATAAAATACACGAGTGGGTGAATCCCTTTGAAAGTAACATCCTACAAACCTTCATAGGTAAGCTACTATCCACACTCATTTATATTCGATAAAATCACACTTCCTCTTTAGGGTCAGCCCAAGATACTCCCTTAATGGTCAAAAAGTGTAACTATGTTAGGGAATAAGGCTCATAGTGGAATGCTCATTATTGAGTTCAGAGTCAGACTAGAGTCTTTAGAGCACTCATTGAGACCTTATGTCATATTCCTTAGTTTCATGTTTTTACAGGTTAAGGAGGTGAATGTGCTCAAAGGAAGAGATTGGACCATCGAGCTATTTTACATGGAAGAAGAATTTTGTAGTTTGTACCTTACAATGCATGAGAGCTAGTTTAAGTTTCATGTACCTTTGTTATGTTTTGTAAGGCACATGAATGTCAAGAGTTTTGTTTTTGACTTATTTATGTAATATATGTTAAAGTTTTAGTTTCTGCAAAGTTAACTTGATATTCTAATATTTTGTTTTTTCAAAATTTAATAATATAAGGAAAAAAATGGTAATATCCTCTAGGATGTTACATTGAGGACTACGCATTAACCCACAACTTACATGCCTACTTGTAATCACAGACATCATTGTGAACTCATACATGTATAATCGATCAACCTTAATAACCAACCTTTCGAGTTTTTCTCCTAAATGTTTAACATTTTTCGCCAACGATGGAATAATATGTTGAATCCACATCCCTGATTTTAATTATGACAAACCATTAGTAATCCAAATTGTACGGATAATGGGTTTTATGTGATGACTAACTTTCTACTAAAATGTTTCAGTGCTACACCTATTAAGAAGCATATATATGTTTATGCAATATAAGGTGCTCATATTGACACTCAAAAAAGTTGTCTCAAAACATCTATCAAGTGTAAATAACTCAGAAGATTCCTTGAAGCCCATCTCCATGATGAGGAATGTTTTCCTTTGAGTAATTAGTTTTAGCAAAGTTCAAGACATCAAGACCTTATATAGAAGACACATTGAATACTACATTGAGAGCATCCATCATCAGAATGTTGTAGTAGAGTCTACATCAGAATGATGAAGTACTTGACTCTAAAGACTGAACTTCAAAATGGAGTTCAAAATGAACATTAAGTACAACATTAGTTCTTCCATATGCTACCACACATAAATAGGACACATCAGAAGGCTGAGGTTGATAGAATCTTACTTTCCATATGCTGCCACACACACTAATGGAATATCAGAAAGTGATCGCTAACTGTATTTGAAGATGCACAAGTTGAAAGCTAAAATTGTCCATGAGAAAAACTGATGTGGAACATCATAATGGAAGACTAAAGACATTACACAATCTAACCTTAGACAGAACACTAACACACCAACAACTATACATTCACTTTAACTTTATGAAGCAATCTACTTCAAAATACTTTGAGCTATGAAGATGTGTTAAGATTGATGAAGTTGTGCTACTTAAGAAAGTCGTAATAGTTTATTTTCACCAAAATGATCTACTTCAAGTATGGATCCTTTCTCAGTTGAAATTAGAATCATTTTTCTAATGTTACTTCAAAATGCTCATAAAAAAGTTCCCAAGAATGAGAACTTCAGATTGACCACCTCAGAATGACTATGCTAGCTGTCATTTCATGACAACTGTCATTTCTGTATACTTCCTTCAGAAGCTTGTTAGTTGAGTGGATCCTACTTCAATGGTCTTTTTTGGAGCTTTAAGAGGTTATCAAAGAGTATGATGAAGTTAGTTTGAAGGCTTCCAAGTGAGAGAAATTTGAGCCAAGTTCTGCCATTGATGCTTCACCCCTCTCAATCGAAAAAGACCCACTTCTATTAAAAAAAAAGCTTGTAATTGTAATAAATCTAAGATAGAAGTGAGAAATTGTAATTTACTGAGTGAAAAGTCTCCTGTGAAGTCAAAAACATTGAAACTCTTTTGTTGTTGAAAGTCTAGCAGTGGCAGGAAAAGTTGCATCTAGTGGTGAAACTGGTATAGTAGTGGTTAGGTGTGAAGTCCAGTGGGGTTTCTAGCAAGTTGTTGAAATCCGGTGGATTTTTTAGTCCAGCAATGGCTAATTGTCTTACTGGAATCTCATCTTGATTGGTGAGGATTGGACGTAGCCCAAGGTTAGGGTGAACCGGTATAAAAATCATTGTGCATCATCTTCTTTCCCTATATGTCTGCACTAATTTTGTTGTTTGATCACTTTACTAGTTTTTGATAATTATAAAGGCAAAAAACCATTTTTACAAACATACTTAAAATTGAACCTTTTCATCATCTTTCATCCAAACATTTTTTTGAAACAAAGCTATGAGCTGTAAAAATTCTATTTCTAGAACTACTTGTATTTTCGTTATGAACTCAAAATAGTTATTCATTCTCAATTGACTCTTTCTGAACTTCTATTTGAATATACTTTATATTTTCCAAAAAGGAACTTAAAATTTTGTGAAAAAACATAATTCAACTCCCCTTTCCTCCCCCTTATGGTATTTTTTTCATTTCATAACGTGCGTTATAAAATTTTATGTAGAAATTTAAATCAGTTTCACTTAAATCTATTAAGTTTTTTAATTTAAATTAATTTTTTTCTTATCTAACAATTTCATGAAAAGAAAATGGATATCAAGTTTAAATAGATGTGAAATGATTAAAAATCACATCTGAAATGTGTAGTCGTGGGTTTAGTGTGTAGAGGGATGTGGTTGAGTGTTGAAGTGGAGAATGTAGTGATATAGATTGGGTGAGTGTGTGCATGCATGGTCAGTCATGCTTCCTGATTGGAGAGTGTGGATTCCATGCAATGATTGCTAAAAAGTGGTTGCACTATATAATAAATTTACATAGTGTAACCTTGCATTGTGAACAGATATTTCTCGCACAAAAAAATATTTTTTCTACTAACTTTAATAATTAAAACTAATCAAATGACTTTTTATAAGCTTAACACTTAAGGAATTTGTTATAAGTAAATTCCAAGATCCAATTATTTACTTTTTTTAAAAAAAAATATTAAATTGACAGCAAATTATCATACACAAAGTAATTTGTAGCAAACACTTACAGGTAAATAATCGCAGAAAAACAAATTATACAAGGACTTATCAATCACAATAAAATAACTCAACACTATAATTTTTAAATAAATTAAACTCCGCAGTCAATTCCAACACTGACAAATACTCAAGAAGGATTACTTACACACAAACTGCATTGTAATTTTCAGGATATTACAATGTGCAGCAAGAATCTCTGTAGAGTTTTTAATAAATTATGATTGAAGTGAGGCTCATTAGAGTTGTTTTTAGGTAGAATTGGTTGCTTTGTTGATTCGAAGTTTGTCAATGAGTAAACATCCTTAACATAGCATTCTTGTTTTTTATAGACAATGTGGATTTGGGCACATGTTGGAAATATTACATATTTGCTACCTCAACATTATGATCCCGGTATCTCATTACTACTACATTATTTCAAATTAGAGGCTAATTTTATGCACGTTTTCTAATTCTGTTATTATTTCAAGTGATTCAGATATTGTCAAGACCATACATACCGAGCAGTAGAGTTGTATCAAGTCCACATTTTTTTTGTCCTTAAGAAACTTTGTATGATATCTGTTGGGGTAATTTAGCAAAATAATACAATTTAATTAATTATTTAGCAAAAGGGGGCATTTTTCAACTTATTTAGCAATCTGGGGTCACCAAACACGCCCAGGCTAGGCGTGTTTAAACACGCCCAAGCCAGGCGTGTTTAAACACGCCCAAGCCAGGCGTGTTTAGGTGCCCTGGGCCTATATAAACCCCCTGAAAATGACATTTGGTCCTTCCGCCTTCTCTCTAGAATTAGCTCTGCCTTCTCTCTAGATTTTGGGTGTTGATTTGTCTGAAGCGAAGCCCTGCCGAATTCGAAGCGCTGTGAACAAGTAAGTCGATTTAACTGATTGTGCATAGTATTTAGTTTGTTATATTTTTCAATTAGAAAAATGTTAGGATCATATGAACTTGTTAGCGACATATATATTAGGTTAGTCATTAGGGTTTTAGGTATGCCAGTGTAGTTTTAGGGTTTACGATGTGATTAGGGTTTGGTGTGTGGCCTAGTGATTAGGGTTTAGGGTTTAGGGTTGATGGTTTAGGATATTAGGTATGCCAGTGTAGTTTTAGGGGTTACGATGTGATTAGGGTTTGGTGTGTGGCCTAGTGATTAGGGTTTAGGGTTGATGGTTTAGGATAATAGGTATGCCAGTGTAGTTTTAGGGGTTACGATGTGATTAGGGTTTAGGGTGTGGTCGAGTGATTAGGGTTACGTAATTCAGTGTTGTATTAGGGTTTACATTGTTATTAGGGTTCATGGCCTGGGGGACATATGTAGGTTTAGGGATTAGGACTTAGGCTGTGATTAGGGTTGAGGGGCTGGGGTAGTGACGTATGTGTAAGGTTAATGGATTGTGGGTACAGATTGAGGGTATATGGGTATCGGTTGAGGTTCCAGGGCTTATATTGTGATTAGGGTTTAGGCCCTGAGGTAGTGATTATGGTTTATGTAAATTGGGTTTAGGGTGTATGGTTGACATGGTGATTAGGGTTTATGGGTTGGGGTACAGAGCTAGGGTTTGTGTGTGTCGGGTTAGGGTTTAGGTGTAATGTGGTGATTAGGGTTTAGGTCTTCAGGGGTTTACATTGTGATTAGGTTTATGGCGCTAGGAACAGACCTAGGATTTAGGGTTTAGTTCTGATGTTCTGATTAGGATTTATGTCTTGGTTTACAGACCTAGGGTGTATGGATTCCAGTTTAGGTTTAGGGTTGATGGTGTGACGAGGGTTTAGGTCGTCGGTTACAGACTTAGGGTTTATGGATTCCGATCTAGGTGTAATGTTGTGATTAGTGTATAGGGCTTGGGTTACAGACCTATGGATGATAAATTGTGGTTTAGGGTTAGGTCCATGTTGTGAGTAGGGTTTAGTTGTTCGGTTTCAGACTTAGGGGTTATGGATCCCGGTTTAGGGTTTATGGCAGTGAATAACCTAATGAGTGTTACATACACTTCACTAATATGGATTGTGGCTATAGACTTAGGGTTTATGGGTGACGGTTTAGGGTGCAGGGCTTATGTTGCGATTAGGGTTTAGGCGCTGTGGTACATACACTTCACTAATATTGAGTAATTAGTTTTCCAATTCAAGTTTTGCCTTGGCAAACAGTTCCTTTTGAAAAGATGAAGGGTTTATGGGTGTCGATGTTGTCTGTTTAGGAACAATTATTGGATTATAGAATGAGAAAACGCGTGTGATGATGAGGGGTAGAATCAACCTGAGGTCTTTAGTGTTTCAAGCTTTGTGTTGGATTACGGTTTAGTTTGAGGGCTTAAGTTGTGATTAGGGTTCAGGGCTTATGTTTTTTTTACTTAGGATTTATGGATGTCGGCTAAGCTTTCGGGCTTATGTTGTGTTCGTGTATTTGGTTTAATGTATTTGATACATATGAAAATTTTGTTCGAATGATTTGTTAATCATCAATATTTTGTTTACCGTGATTTTAAATTTTTGTGCATGAAGATACTGAATAAATGGCTGATTCATCCTCCACATCATCATCGCGATCTGCATCCGACCATGAGGCTGAGCCCATGGATCCCACTGCCTACGTTGTCCCTACCCCATACAAGTGGGGTACGCTACGTAGGCGTATTCAACGCACGCACGTTTCACAAGTTGTGTGGAACGGTGGGGTGCCACCTCGGGTATTGAAGACTCGACGTGGTAAGGTGAGCGGTGGACCAGATGCGGATGATATACCCGAGGTTGTTGCCGACATGTTGCGTGATGCTGGGTTTCTTCATGTCGCACGCATGCGACATATTCAGGTATGCAATGATGCAACTATGAAATGAGTTAAGACTGGTTAATTTGATAAATTAAGTTGTTTAATAATTTTTATGTATTTCAGATGGATGCTCCGCTTATTAGTGCTCTGGTTGAACGATGGAGGCCAGAGACTCACACCTTCCATATGCCGCAGGGTGAGATGACCATCACGTTGCAAGACGTGGCTGGTATTCTAGGATTGCCCACCGAGGGCAATGTGGTTACCGGAGTGACGGTTGACGAGTGGGCGACCGTCATTGAGGAGGTGTTTGGTCAGGAACCCGACGAGGAGAACGAGATGAAAGGTGGATATTTGCGCCTGTCGTACTTTGATAGACATTTTGCGCATTGGGGTGAGGTGGTCCCCGACATTGTCCACGTGACGCGGTTCACGAAGGCCCACATCGCACGACTTATCGGATCATGGCTGCTGTGCGACCGATCTGGAGGTAGCATGATTGCAGCACGATACATGTCGTTGCTTGCAGGGGATTTTGTGGACATCGGTCAATATAGCTGGGGCTCAGCCGTCCTTTCACACTTGTTCAGACAAATGTGTGAATGTACAGATCCAGGCAGGAGTGACATCGGTGGGTGTCATATGCTTCTTCAGGTGTGGGCGTGGCTGAGATTCCCACCTATTGCTCCAGCTATTCCACTGCCTACGCAGCCGGATTGGCATTTCGGACATCGGTATGTGTGGTTATATGTTGTTCTTGTTTGCAATTGTAACAATGAAGTGTTATACTATACTAACATTACTTATTTTGAAATTAGGTTTAACGCTTTAGGTCGACTTAAACCGCATGAACTGCTCGTGTATAGGATGGCATTGGACTCCCTGACTCGATACGAGGTACATATAGTAGTTTTTCAATTACTTTACGTGTGCATCTGTGGAACATGCTGTTAACTAATAAAGTGTTATTTTGTTGTGTGCAGGTCGTTTGGCAACCATACGGGGACTACGACTTTCTTGGTGCTTCTGAGCGTGAGCGACTTCTGTGGATGGCAACTACGCCTATCATATGCTTTCACACAGTAGAGTATTCCCAGCCGACTCGATGCATGCGGCAATTTGGGAGGGATCAGCCAATCCCACGCGCTCCCAGGAAGCTGAAGGGTGTGCATGATCTTTCACTCCGGGGGAAACGAGAAGACAACTGGGTTCGTAAACTCAGACCATTTATTTCCCGATGGGAGGCTAGGGACCAGCACATTGAGCTCCCCCCCTTGATTCAGGGGTTGTTGTCACCACACCATGAGTACATGGTTTGGTTCAGAGAACACGGGAAGCGGTTCATCACGAAGAAGGGCGCGAAGGCCGGTCGTGGTGTAAGTTTTCTTTACATCCTCATTTGTCTATTTAAATTAATTATGCTACATGACATGCTAGCTAATATGTGTATACATTTAAAATTGTAGGCCGATGGGCTGGAGTCTTTGTACTTCGCGATGATTAGCCCCAATAAGGAGGGCTTCGACTTCGAGTGGGCGAGTGACGAGCTCGGTCGGTTGATGTCTGTCTTTGCCGAGAGCTGTCGCGTGGAGGAAGCAGGCCCACATGCTCCCGAATCCCAGCTTCAGGCCGACCCAGACATTTCAGTTGCAGTAACCCGACGCAGAAAAGAGGGTCGTGGGCTAGAGCGTCGGCGGAGACCGGTGCAGCAGGTTCCTGAGCCCATTGTTCGACCGGGGCCACGCACGGAGGGTTACTTTAGGCCTGTTGTCATTGCATCGACATATGGGACACAACCCGTATATTACGAGGCTACTGCGCAGGGGGGCCATGGGGGCGTGGACTATGCCGATTTCAGTACCGAAGCCCAGATGCCTACACCAGGCCCATCGCAGACCCATTCCGCACATGTTACGACTGCAATGACATGTGCAGATGTAGATGGCGGGATCCGTGTTGGAATCAACACGGAGACCCAGTGGAGTGAGGCAGAGTTCGACGACATGCTGTTGAACATGGATTTTAGTGCAGGAGCCTATGCCCCTTGGCAACCACATTCACCACATGCCACCGACGATCATGAGTGCCCTATGCCGGTGTATGCAGAGCAGGGCACGGCATGTCGATCTACTCATGTTCATCGGTATGATGCTGGCTCTTCTTATGCAGGCCCTTCTTATGCAGGCCCTTCTCATGCAGGCCCGTCCCAGCCGGACCATTATCAGGCAGGCCATTCTCAGCCAGGCCCTTCACAGCCAGCCCCGTCCGAGCCAGGCAGTTCTCGGCGACCACGAAGACGAGTACAACCTGATCGACAGGCACGTCATGTGCCGTGGCCACCGCCCTCACTCTGATTTATTCGTAGTTACTGTTTTATATTTTTTTGTTGAACAAAGAATCGATTGTATTTTGTAAACTACGCCTAGCTTGAGACATTTATGTTTATGATGCTCGGTCTAACTATTATTTGATCACGTTAACCCCGCAAACCCTAACAATAACAGGAGCCGTCAAAACATAAAAGAATAACAGACACGATTACAATAAAAAACATAAGGGGGAAAATGCATTTGTAATGATAACGATAATTTGAAAACAACATTTTCGGCGTACATGTGTTATTCCATATCGATTTGTGGTTTGCTAAAAATGGCTAAAATTTCAATTGGACCATGACGTTTCCAGTAGTTGGATTCCGCTAGCATCCGCAACACGTCTTCATCGCTTACCAACTCCTTTATGTCATACTGGATTGTGGTGTCTGAGTATTGTGAATGTGTTGGACGACGGAAAAACAATTTCCTTACCACCTGTGACATGTGAATTCCATTAGGGGGAACCCCAACAGGCGCAACTTGTTTGATGACGGCCTTAAGTGTTTCAATGGTGCATGCAGAAGGAATTTCAAATCGGATTGGGTTTGTTCCAGTAAAGGAATAACCCAAAAAATTGCCTCTTCGTGGTATGTTCCAACTTCCGTTGTAGTATAACATTGCATCATGTGTGGGGACGATGGTCGACTGAAGTAGGTTGATTATCCCATCGGCTGTTCTGTTTACGGTGCATAATATTTCTATAGGACCAGCAGTGGACATTTGGTCGTGACACCTTAACATTCTGCAAACATCATCATTGTTTGTTAGTGCGAGAGAATGAAAAAAATAGTGCTGACCTGCGTCGAGGGATGGTTGTCGGTAGTAGATGTTATCCACGAAATGGCCATCGGTTAGTTGAAGGGTGTGGTGAATCCTACTCTGAAGCGTCTGAAACGAACACTCGTTAGGAACGCGCATCGCTATTGGAGTGGCACCCTGAAAACAAACACCCGTGTTGTTGTGGTTGGTATATCCATTTGGATAAATGAATGCTAATTTGGAGTTACCAATGCTTTGGCTGCTTGTTTCTCCTAAGAAGGCCATGGTATGGAAAATGAAATTTACGGGGCGACGCATCTTGTGTCCGAGCGTGTACCTTATATAGGGGTAATCGCGCCCAAGTTGGGCGTGTCTAGGCACGCCTAAATATGAATTGGGCGTGTTAAATCACGCCCTTCGTTGGCGTCTTCAGTTAGCTGTAACAAAATTAACGTGGGTACGTGTAACGTAAATCATGTAACAAAATAACTTCACTTCTTATCCATAGGTCAGTGCTAGTGTCAGGTACAGTAATTTTGGTACAATGTGAATTTATTTTATTGTTGTGAATTAGGACTTGATGAGAAATTCGAATATTCATATGTAAATGAATTACTTCAAAATAAGAGATTATTTAAGAATTTCATAATTATATATATCTTTGTATCAAGGAATGTTACACACGTGTAACATAATTTATACATATATTTAATGATATAATATGAAAAAACATATATTTTATTTTCTATTGGAATCGTGAGCACTTACATGTCTAGGCACATCAAAAACTGCATCTATGAAGACGCGGATATGCACGTGTACTTTCTCCCTTTTATCACATGATAGATCTTCTAGTTACAAGTAACAGTGCCTTCGCGGTTGTAGTATAGTAATAATGTTAAAAATACAGTGCTCGTTTATTATTTTACCATACTAAGTTATTATTATTATTATTATTACTCCGTTCCGTAGATCTTAAAATATTTGATAATTTTTAATTAGTTAAGTTTCTGAACTAATTTTTCTTTTTTTAATTCAGTCCATTTGTTTTTGAATTAAGTCTTCTATTTAAATATTATTACAAAAAAAATAAATCACACATTATTAATCCACCGATAAGCAGATTGGGATTAGTACAAACCAGAACTGCTCCCTTTCCAACATTATTCCCCCCTCCCCCACACATGATTGATGGGAATAGGGATATTCATAATTTGTTGAACACAATCTTGAGGAAGGAGTTAATTCAAGTGATTCAACCTCCAACTATTATTCTCCTGCCACCTTAAGATGTGTCCCAGAAATATGAACATAATCCACTTTGTTACACAGCTTTCCACTTCCCATCCAATCCGAGTACCAAAGGGAAGATTGCCAATCCCCCGAACAAGTTTGGAATCCCTTCAGCATGTATCCCGAGCTCTGGGTATCGTGATGCAAATACTGTTACCTTTATTTGGCTAATATTCTAACATTTTTATGCATGGAATGTAAGTTACTCATTATCGGTCCTACATAACGTCATACATTTAATAACATAATCATGAAACACCACAACGAAACCAGTTATCGTCATACATGTTACGCAACATTTTTTTAAAGTCAAATACATTTAATCGCGCACTTATCAACAAAACATAATAACAGAATCATGAAACACCACCCCGAGTAGGACAACATGTACGAGTATGTCCAACTTGCTTGCACAGACCGCATCTACGAGCTCTACGAGTTGTTTCGACTTCGTCCATCTCGTTATGTAGTCTAGTGGACCTTGGACGACCCTTTGCACGCAACATTGACCTGTCAGGTATGATAACAGGATCTTCACTGGGGGGAATGGCAAGTTCATCACCAATAGGCTGCCAAGGTAATGAATAAGCCTCAATCAAGTTGCTTACGAGGAAGACATCATCCACATATTGCAAAGGATTCTGACGGATGGATAAAGCAGCAGCTGCGGCATGGCTACAAGGGTATTTGAAGGCCTTAAACTTCCCACACTGACAAAAACGGTCAGTTAGGTTAACTGAATATAACCTGTCCCTGCCATCGGCCACTTCAAACGACGTTTGCTCAAGGTTATAGGTGCGTACGTAGTGGCCTGTAGCAATGTTTTGATTATGCCTCATAGCATCAACTACATTTTTACAATGTCGTTGTGATTGATGCAGCTGTGCAGTGGCCGTGTGACCCCTTTTCACAAAGTATTCAACCAATCGACTGTATGTGTGCTTAACCAAAGCAGTAATAGGCATGTTCCTTGCTCCCTTGAACACCTTGTTGACTGATTCAGACAAATTTGTTGTCATATGGCCATATCTTCTCCCATCGACATCATATGCACGAGTCCACTTTTCCTTAGGAATGTTGTCAATCCATTCTGCAACCTCAGGACTAGTATCGCGGAATCGTTCATACGATATGTCAAAATCGACCATACAGGGAGTATAACCTGCACAATTATAATACCATTAACGTTAGTTGGGTAACACATTTTATAATCAAAATAAACTACTGGTAATTGTCAACATACCCAAAGTCATGAGGCTCTTCTTCAGTCTTGCACTCTTGAATCTTTGATTGAAATTACTGGCAATATGACGAAGGCAGAAAACGTGATGCGCAAAAGGTGGTTGCCAACCGGCATGGTTCTGCACTGCAGATATAATGCTACGGTGCCGATCTGAAATGAGACATATATTTTGCATTTGGGTTACGTGGAAACGAATGTTAGCAAGGAAATATTCCCAAGCTTCCAACGTCTCCCCCTCAACAATGGCAAATGCCAATGGCACGCATTCATTATTCCCATCCTGACTCGTGGCGATCAACAATTTTCCTTTATACTTGCCATATAAGTGAGTCCCATCAATTTGAATGACTGGTTTGCAAAATTTAAAAGCCTCGCAACACTGTCTAAAAGTCCAAAACATTCGCTGAAACACACGCTTCCCTCTGACCAGTCGATGTGCCACAAAATAATCATTGGTTTGAATATCAAAAAAAGAACCTGGTGAAAACCGAAGCATGTAGCTGCACCACCTCGGCAAAAATGCATAAGATTCTTCCCAATCTCCATAAATCATTGCCATCGCTTTCTGCTTCGCATACCATGCCTTACAATACGAAATATTAAATCCGAAGCTGTTGGTGATCCTCTCCTGAACCAATGCAATTGACACGCCTGGTTCCTCCTTAACCATTCCTGAAAATGACATTGTAACATACACATTAACAAAAACCCTTAACACAATGTAATAATTTTCAAAAAAGCACAAATTCTTAGATCGTACCTGCCACAATTGAAGCAATGATATCAACATCAAGTTGTCTATGATCCTGTGATATATGGTCGTTGAGGCAATTGTGTTTTCCACCCCATCTTGAAACCACCCACTTCTCACGGTATAATGGTTTATACACCCTAACCCTCCAAGGGCAACCATCCTTGTGGGCAACACACTTCATGGCAAACTTGTCAGGCTTGCTCTCAACCACAACTGCTTCTTGATGCTCCCTCATCAGGTTACGCTTAATTGCAATTTGTGCCTCCTTTTTGGAAGGGAATTCCTGTTCAACAAACAAATCGTCCCCTATTTGCCAGGGACCTTGGACTGAACCCGATCCTGAAGCTGAACCGCTAAAAGAATCTTCTTCGCTTGGGTGATTCCAATCGATATATTTGTAATGTGGAATCCCGTCCCAAAAAGGAATAACCGCACCACCTTTAAATACAACACAAATTAATAAGCATGGGTTTGCAAAATATATACATGAACAACAATTATATGAAATGACTTACCTTCAACTGGTTGTTCTGATTGTCTCGGTCCAACACCCGCACGGTACCGCATTCCAGACGACCCCACATCAGTTTGTTGCTGGAATGCATTAGCATCCACACCAGCATCTTCATCATTATCAGACGCACTTGCATTCTCCTGAAGAAGACGATCTTCCATCGCTATATTTTCATCATCATCATCATCTTCATCGTCATCCATAACCCAAGTTGGGTCATGTGAATCTTCCTGAGAGATGTTTGCACCTACAACATCATATTCAGGTGCAGCATCATATGATGCTGCAATATGTGCAGAATTACAACCAACTGACCTCCTAGGTAAAACAGCTTCCTGAAGTACGGTGTAATCCACATACAACTCTAAAAATTTCTTCCGTGCCTGATTACAAAATTCGTCAATGACCATTTCCAATTCTTCATCATCCTGTATTGGAAACCCCACGTATTCTTCTTGCTGCCATATTCTTGCCGTCAGCAATGTGATACAAATGTTTCCATCCACACCCAATTTTGGACGTATCTTCTGATGCAAATCAACCAATGTTCCATTTCGGTTGATTCGTGTCATCCTTTTATCCCCTTCGAAGACAAGACCTGTTTCCCCTTCAATTTTTCTTCCATTGAAAAATAACACAACACGAACAACCTCCGCACCACTTGAACTCATTTCCTGCAATCAACATAAATAAACGTTTGAAGCACACAAACTTCTCACCTAAATTGTGTATCCCAAGACCTACACACTAAACACACCCTAACCCACATAACAACACGTCCTGGTAAATCATCAAATGCTAAAAGAAAGTCAATATTGTCAAACCCAAAAAGGCATAAAGAAGTGGTTTTGTGTACAAGACAACCTATACTCTAGGTCCAGTGACGCCAAGCCCTAGGACCTAAACTCTAAGCCGGAACCATTCAACCCTAGGTGTGTACCCCATGCCCTAAACCATAATCCCCCCATAAAACCTATACCCTAAATCCTAAACACTAGACCCTAGGTGTGTACCACAGGGCCTACTCCATAATCCCCCATAAACCTAAACCCTAAACCCTGAACCCTCAGGACATAAATCCTAATCCACACATGCGCCGTAAACCCTAAGCCAGAACCATTCAACCCTAGCCGTGTTCCCAACACCCTAAACCCTAATCCACCCATGCGCCCTAAACCCTAAGCCGGAACCCTTATATCCTAGGTGTGTCCACCAGAACCTAAACCATAATCCCCCCTAAACCCTAATACCTAAGACAGCACCCGTAAACCCTAGGTGTGTACCCTACGCCCTATACCCTCATCACAACATAAATCATATACCCCAAGACGGACCCATTAAACCCTAGGTGTGTATCCCAAGACCTACACCCTATTCCACACATGCGCCATAAACCCTAAGCCAGAACCATTCAACCCTAGCCGTGTTCCCAACACCCTAAACCCTAATCCACCCATGCGCCCTAAACCCTACGCCGGAACCCTTATATCCTAGGTGTGTCCACCAGAACCTTAACCCTAATCCCCCCTAAACCCTAATACCTAAGCCAGAACCCGTAAACCCTAGGTGTGTACCCTACGCCCTATACCCTCATCACAACATAAATCATATACCCCAAGACGGACCCATTAAACCCTAGGTGTGTATCCCAAGACCTACACCCTATTCCACACATGCGCCATAAACCCTAA
>CM023947.1:17077056-17185029 GCA_013407115.1 Glycine latifolia
ACAGGAACCCTTCAACCCTAATCCACACATGCGCCATAAACCCATAAATCCAATACATTAAGCCGGTACCATTAAACCCTATGTGTGTAACCCCTAAACCTACATATGTCCCCCAGGCCATAAACCCTAATAACAATATCAACCCTATTCCAACACCGAATTACGTAACCCTAATCACTCGGCCACGCCCTAAACCCTAATCACATCGTAAACCCTAAAACTACACTGGCATACCTAAACTCTAAACCCTAAACTCTAAACCCTAATCACTAGGCCACACCCTAAACCATAATCACATCGTAAACCCTAACGCTACACTAGCATACCTAAACACTACTCACTAACCTAATATATATGTCGCTAATATAACAAACTAAATAGAACGCACAATCAGTTAAATCGACTTACTTGTTCACAGCGCTTCAAATTCGGCAGGACTTCGCTTCAGACAAATCAACACCCAAAATCTAGAGAGAAGGCAGAGGTAATTCTAGAGAGAAGGCGGAATGGACCGAATATCATTTTCAGGGGGTATTTATAGGCCAAGGGCACCTAAACACGCCTGGCTTGGGCGTGTTTAAACACGCCTGGCTTGGGCATGTTTAAACACGCCTGGCTTGGGCGTGTTTAAACACGCCTAGCCTGGGCGTGTTTGGTGACCCCAGATTCCTAAATAAGTTGAAAAATGCCCCCTTTTGCTAAATAATTAATTAAATTATATTATTTTGCTAAATTACCCTATCTGTTGTTGCCTGTTTCAAACATGGTCAAAGGAAAGTTTTAATGTAGGCTTGAACTATCTTGGTATTGGAGCTTTAAGCAATTTTGACTAATTTTTTCCTTTCTCTTGAAAGTGGTATTGGGATAAGCTATGTAAATTATTAACATATAATGGAATTTCCATATCCAACAAGCAATATTGTGCTGTGTTGATTCCATATATGACAATTAATATCTCCAACATCATTCTCTTTACCTTGGTTGCTTGTGATTATACTTATCAACTTTAATATTTTCCTTTTGTAATTAAACTTATAAGCTTTATGTTAAACTTATAAAATAATTTAAGAAAAATTAATAAAGATAATTGAGTTATAATTAAGTTAGGAAAAAATAATAAAAAAATAAATTATAAAAATCTCATAATAAAAAATTCATATGTCTATTAAGAAAAGAAAAAGAAAAAAAAACTTATGTTTTAGTGTTCTAGTTTTATAATAATCAAAATTCAAAAATAAAATTTTGGGTGATTGAATCTTAAATCCAAATTTTCACTTAGTTAGAGGTATTTTTTTGGGCAAAAATAGTTGACCAAATCTCCTTCAGAAATTTGTCAAGGGATTCCTTAATCAATTTTGAGCATTTTGATATACTATAGGCTTCAAATGGACATTTCCATCAAAAGTTATGATCGTTTGAAGTTTATATGTTAAATTAAGTGTGGATTCGGGTTAAAATGTAGACCGTACCCAATAGAAACATCTAGCTCATTAATTATCTATTCTTCTTCTTCTTATTCTTATTATTATTATTATTATTATGCATCACATGTGCACCGCATTTTCCACACTTCACAGTATTCTCTCCAAAAAAGAAGCAGAAAATGAACAAAAACCCTCCAAAATGCAAAACACTCTTCAGTATTCTTTTCACTTCCAGTTCCCACTCCATTTTCTTTGTGTCTCTCAAAGAGAAATCATGGCACCTCCTCGCACTCCTCCTTCGAATCGTCCACGCCACAACGCCTCGTTGTGCAGTGTCGTTTGTTTGCTGCCTCACCGGACTTCGTCTACCATGTCGACAATCTCCCCAGCTCGCCGATCTCCGTCACTGACAATGGGAGCTTCTTCTCCCTCCACTTCTCATCACCGCAGCCAAAAACATACCATTTCAGGAAACGTGACCGCAAACGTACCATTTTGAAAGCTTCTTCCTTTGACTCTCAGATTCAACCTCCATATGTTGCCGTTGTAGTTCCCATGGATGGTTTTCATCTTTATCGTTCTGAACTAGATGCAATGGAGGTTAGTGTCCTTCATTGAGCAGGAGATGATGATTTTGAGCCATTGGTTGTAACTGAGTTGCAAAAGGTATGTTCAAGAATCGAAGAGTGGTGGAGGATTCTAGTGCAGGAAGTGACAAGCTTTTCAAAAAGCCCATTTTCCATAACTCTCAAGGTGCATATTCATTAATGCTACATGTTGTTGGGTATGGTTCATACTGTGTCTTTAGAAGATATGCACCGGGGCAATAGCTACGGTGCTTAGAGTTTCTAAGCCTATATATTTTTTTGTAATTTGAGTGCATTGTACGAGTGTGTGAGGAAATATAGTGAATAGTTGGACGTAGCCCACATTGGATGAATCAGGGTAAACTTTGTGTGCTATTTTCTTCTTCATTTCTCTCTCCTTCTCCTATTTCAATTATTGTGTGATTGTTCGATACCCAACACATGTCTGTATATTTCAATTTGTTTTGATGGTTCATTGTTCATTCACATTTCACAACATTGAAAATAACAGATTTTATGTACTGTAGTTAGTTATAAAGCAGGAAAATTGATAATTAATCCCTTGTTAATTTCTTTTCCAGCACCATACGCTTTTAATCATGTTAATATATACATCATTTGGACCATTATTTGCAACTTAAAAAATCTTGAAATATAAATCTTGATTGAATGATATGACAACCAATTTTTCTACTTGTTAAATCCATCACCACTTATGCAATTGTTGCCATAGAATGTGGTTTCAGTGGATAAAGAGAGAATCTCAATGAAGATAAAATAAACATTCATCAAAACTACTGATAGCTTTGTGACGGATGAAAGAGCAAAAAATATAATAAGAAAGGAGAGGTTACTGCTTCCTTTTAATTGTTGCCTGTGACATACTCTGAAGAATATGAATAAGATAATGCGTTAGGGATGTTAGTGTTGGATCTAAAGTAACCAGGGATTGATGTGGACGTGTATGGAGTTGGGGATCTTCTTAGGTCAATTGGTTGACCCACTAAAGCTGATAAGCCAATAATCATAGAGCTAGTTGGTGTTCCTCGATCTGCAGACCCTTTGCCTATGTATCTTTTAATCATGTAAGTCATTAAAATCATACTCTTTCACAGAAGCTGAATAAAAATAAAATGATTTATGCCTTATCTTCATCTTCTTCTGCATTTATGTTGTGTGTAATTGTGTTTGTTGGTTTTCTGAGAAGCATCTTTTTTTGTATGTCTTGCCTAGGGACTGCAATAAATATATCCTAGCTATTATATCTTTAGTTTTACACATGGGTTCATCTTACACTATCTTTAAACTTAAAGTATAGCTTCATGATTTGAACTTCATAACTTATTTCAACTTTAGTAAGTCCTGTACTCCTCTAACCCTGTAACCAATTTTATTTTTAACTAACTCCTGCACTATCCACCCTGTTATAAGTGCTCACATGTTTGGTAGTTGAGAGATTTGGGTAGAAAATTTCACTTCAAACTATTGTTTTTGACAATAACTTTCTAGTACCGCTTTCCCTACATCCTAAAAAACATAATAATCATCATTCTTAGTCCATGATCCCAAATTCAAACATATTTATTTTACAATAACTAGATGATATTCATATAATGGTGTCCTAAAATGTTCTTCATTTGATTAAGGGGAAAAATGATGATGTCATGGCCTTATACTATTTCTCAATGCTGCACAAATGACACAACTTCATAGATTGCAAAGCTTACCTGGTTGTATTGGATCTTGCATGTGTCCAAAGAAGTTTGTGAAAGTTCAGGATATCTTTGCTTCCGGAAAAGCAATAAGGATTCAGCTCTCTCGACTAAGGTGTAGTTTTTGTCCTTAGAGTCTGTATCTTCAATGAGATCCTTTACTTTGCTCCATGATGACTTTGAATGGCTCAGACAAGCTTTGTGTCTCCATGTATGCATCGATGATTCAACCATGTCTGCTAATTGAAGTGCTTCATGTTCAAAATTTATTTTGAGACAGTCAAGAAGTTGTTCAGGTGAGAACTTGTCTACAGTATGCATGTAGTAGTAAATTGAGTCCCCTACACTTGATCTTCCACTCTGAAGAAATTCATGTTTGAAAAGAGTAAAAGAAGAGTTTAGTCATTTTGATAAAATTGACGTAAATGCATATACTATAGTAACATGAAAGCAATTCTTCTCCTGTATTAACTTAATCAGTACGTCATTGGATTTTATTGATTAATTTCAAGGGAATAAGCATAAGATTAATCGATCTAATCAGATTTGATTGCTATTGGTACCTTAATTAAAACTATATCATCCCATTTTCTACAAAGACTAAGTTGCTATTATTGGCTTCCATAAAAGGTTTTTGAAATTTGATGAAAAATTCCAAGACATTTGCTTTATGGGGTCACATTTTATGGAATCCTCAATTACTCCAAGACACTAGTATCTTATAAGGAACAATTTTACTATAATATCCTTCCTCTCTTAATTTCTAAAAATACATTACTAAATATTTCAAGACATCAGTGTTGATTATGGGACAACACTGGGATAGAAGTTTTAATACTTTATTGAAAATCAATTAACATGAATTTTTTAGAATGCTAAAACATCAATCAATTTAGAAATGAGGGGTTGTTTGCTTAATTAGTTATTACTTGATTGATGCGTATATATGATTTGATGTAATTACCTTTACTTATTCAAGCAATTTTATTTTTTCTCTTATCTATCTTTACTCAACCTTGTTTCATATTACAAGACTCACTTTGAGATTTCAACATAAAGTTTCAGACTGAGACTTCTAGAAACATATTATATTTAACAATATGGATTACCAATGAGTACTAACCTTGGGAAGATTATTTATTTATTTTTCTGGGATGTCTATTTCTGCAAGAACACTGTTGTTTATTACCATGGTAACCTTATGAATTTGATTATCACAATCCCTTTTACTTTCTATGATCCAATATTTAGCCTAGTCTTTCACTGGTTAAATTGTAAATAAATTTTAACCATTAGAGTGTATTCAGCTAAGAAACTATGATATTATTATGCACTTATGTTTGCTTCCTTTTTCTCATTCGGGTATTTGGAATCTTTCTTTCCCCTTAACTTCATTATTGATGAAAAAAATATTTAAATTGCAATGACATTTTTTTTTCATATAGGTAAAATGTAAATGACACCTATCTTTTATATTTATTTTGTGTTGTGCGTTTAGTGTTATGATTAAGAAAAGGAAAATGGGCAGTGTCCATTATTTGCACAAAACTAGAAAGTGAAGCAACTTATTTGTCTTAAAAAAAAAGCTATTATTGCGTTCAGTTTCCCACTTATAATAGAAATCAGAATCAATTCTTTGTATGTAATCATTTTGATATTACTAAAATTAATTTACTATATGATAGGCGTAATGGATTTTAAGAAATTGATATTGATGCTCCAATATATACATGTGATTTTACATGTCCTCATAGTAATGCTCATAAAAACCATGTAAATAATGAACGAAATATGCTCGAGTGTTTAGGGTACGTATAAGACATAATAGTACAATATTTGTTATATTTAAGCTGCAATGCATTCTGTTATTTGTTGATATTTTTTCTTATGTTACAGTGGTAAAAACTATATAATAAGGTACAAGGGCTCTTTAAAAAAATGGCAACATCGACTGCTTTGTTTTAGAACATGTTGACCATGATAGACCTGAGCTAATTGCTGAAGCTGTCTATAATTTATATTTTCTTCATCGGAAAAAACTTTGTCAATTTCTACATATAATTTTTTAGAAAAATTGAATCAATGAATCAAATTCAGGAGATGAATTCCCCTTTTAGCCTTTCCCAATGTTAAACTGGTTAGCTCTTGAGAAGAACCCTAACATTCTCTGGAATTCCTCTTTAATAGGGCTAATTTTACTTCTTGATCTTTAGGTTTTGGAAAAGATATGCAAGAAAGTTATTTCTTTTTCAATGTTTCTTATTTTAATTCAATTTGGCTCATGATAATACTCTAAACTGCTCTACGTTCATGTTTAATGGAGATAATTTTCCCTTCTCAATTTATAAGTTTTGAAAAAAGAAATTGATATAGTTCAACTTCAATGGTACTAGTATTGCATGTTCAAGGCGCTTTATTGCTTACACAGAGGTATTTTCCCCCTTGCAAGATCAAAATCTCATGTGACTTTGGCTAAAAAGACAACAAGTACAATTGTTTTGAGTAATTTGAATTCTATCATAGGGAGTTGTTCACAGAGACATTAAACCTGGAAACTTCCTTTTCTCTAGAAAGTTAAGCAAAGGTTATCTTATTGATTTTAACCTTGCCATGGTTAGATTGCTTCACTTTCTTCTTATCAAGAGTTTTGACTGTGATTCTTTTAATATAAATACTAATGAATTTTGATATTTTCTTTCCAGGATTTAAAGCAGAAGCACAATGTTGGAAGTAAGATTTCTTTTCACTTTGTTGCTTATTCTTTTGAGAAATAGAAAAATTGGCTGAATATTTGGTTTTCTTATGACACGATGACCCCCAGCGGAGGTACTCTGCAAATGACTATTTTAATTACTCACTTAGCAACACAAAATTACTATGAACATATTAGACATTGTGCTTTTATTTTAGATTTATTTTGAATTTAAGTCAATTTGTTTTAACCTTTGTTATGGATTTATGAATTTGAGTATTTCATTAATTACATTGAATGTGTTAATTTCAATATCAAGATTAAATAATATAAATGAAAAAATATATTTGGTAATAATAGATGTTAAATCATAAAAATAAAAAATTATTGAAAATAAGTTACCAACGGATTTTTCTATGGCAAAATCCGTTGGTAATTTCCCATGGCAAAATCCGTTGGTAATTTCCCATGGATGAATTTTCAACGAACATTTTTGTCCGACATTATAGACGATCAATCCGTGAAAAATTGCCGATGAAAAATCTGTCGGTAACTTCCAACATAACCTACCAATGGGAATTTCTGTCAGAAATTACTGACGGATAACAAAATTTCGTAGGTTTAAATTTCCTACAACCATTTTATCGACAGATTTTTGTCCGTCGAAAATTGCAAGTTATTGACAGATTTTAAATGTTAGCGACGGATTTTGATTGTTGGAAATACCATTTTGTTGTAGAGTTGGAAACTTCTTTGTTTAGGATTGAAAGATTTTTGTCCGTCGAAAATTGCAAGTTATTGACGGAGTTCGATTGATGACATAGTGTTGGTTGTGTATGTGTGTGTGGTATTAGTTTTTTAATGATTGAGTCATGATCCTTTTCATTTCTTAACAATTGAAAGATTTTTGTTTCCTTAGCAAGTACTAAATGAAGAAAGTAAAATATAAGACCACCAGGCCAACAACTAGAAAAATAAATGCAATAGCTAAATGATGGTGTGCAATATCAGTCCAAAAAGCATTAAGGCTGCAATTGTAATTCACTAGTTATTCTATTCGAAACTCAGAAGAATTACGGGAAGGGGTCATTGAACAGTTGGAAGCCCTTAGGGTAGTTTTCTTTAAAAAAAATAATTAAGGGATTATTTATTTATTTATTTATAACAATAACCTAATTTTGTAATTTTTTCAAAAGCATTTCAATCATTAATTTCAAATTATCCAAGCATTAAAGTTAAGGCTAAATTGCACATTTGGTTCCCCTAATTTTCAAAAACTGTGATTTAGATCTCCCTCAAATTTTATTAAGACATTTGATCCCCCTAGTTTTCAAAATTCAGGATTTTGGTTTGTCCATTACTTATCTTGTGCTAACTTACAGTATGGAAGACATTGACTTAGTAATGGATTATGTGGCACAATTAATATGTGTTTACTAAAAAATAATTATTTCTAGTTAGGTTGCTTAAATTAATTAAAATATAATAAAAAAACAAAGTTTATTAAAAAGAAATATTTCAAAGCTACAACCTTAATCCCTCTTCCTTCTTCCAATCGTTCTTTTAAGCTAATGTACGACAACACAAACCAATGTAGATCTGGTTGTTTTGGAGTTTTGATTCTGGGTCTTATTTTTTTGTTGTTTAGGTTTTGATTGTTTGCAGATTTGGTTGTGGTTCTTTAGAGAGGAAGAGCCAATGTAGATAATAATGATGATGTTTTGCAAGACCAACCGACGTGGAAGTCATGTGTTGTTTATGTAAGGAAGGTGTTGTCAGGTTGATTGAGCTTGCCAACGAGGGTGTCAAAGAAGATAGAGGTCAAAGCCGTCGGGAGTGGTTTTTAAGAGATTTGACCTCGATATTTCCTTTGTTCTTATTTTCTCAATTCTTCATCCCTTCTTTCACTCTTTTTTTTGTTGCTAATTTTGTTTTTGTGAATATATTTGTTTAAGTTGGGATTTAACGTCTTATTGTGTTGTTGGTGGTGTTGTTATTGCCATGGTCATGACATGACAATCGATGAAGGAGGTTGATGGAGTAGGGAAGAAAGGGTAAATTACAGGTGGGTGGGATCGGGGATGAGAGAAAATTGGGAAAATGAAGAAAAGATAGAGTAAAAAAGAAAAAGAAAATGACATAAAATGAATTGGTGACACTCAACATAGCATGGTTAATGCTATTGTTAACGGTCAACGAAATGAATTTAACGGACACACCAAAATCCTCAATTTTGAATACTTAGAGGACCAAATCAACATCAACAACACCTTTAACCCAAGTTAATTGGGGTCGGTGGTAGATGAACCCAATGATAAATCGAAAATAAGACAAAAGAGAGAAAAAAAAAGCTAAAATAAAAGAAGGGTGAAAGGAATAAGGGAGAAAAGAAGAGGAAAAGAACTAAAACAAGGGAACGACTGGAACATAGAACTACTAATGAATTTAACCATCCACCAAGCTTATAGCTTTTTTCCACTTCGTCCTAAAACATGCCCGCCAATCTATATCTCACTCCATTAGGTCTTGTTTCACTACCTTTCCCCAGGTAAGTTTCGGTCGACCTCTACCTCTCTTTGTGTCGAGCTCTTGGTAACAAACTCTTGTTCTTACAGGAGCATCCAGTGGCAGTCTCATAATGTGCCCAAACCACCTCAATCTATGCTCCATCATCTTTTCACATATCGGTACTACTGATACCTTTCATCGAATATCCTCATTTCTTATCTAAACCATCTTCATATATCCACACATCCACCTTAACATCCTTATTTCTGCTACCCCTATTTTATGCTCATGTTGCCTCTGTGCTGGCCAGCATTCTGCTCCATATAGCATTCTGCATCATTTCATACACCTTGCTCTAATTCTATGATTTACATCCTCATCAATCTCACAACCTTTTTGCAACATTGATCCGAAGTATCTACAAACATCTTTCTTGGGTATCTCTTGACCAAGTAGATGCACTGTGTCTTGATCACCATCTCTTACCCGCGAAAACTCACACTTCATATACTCTGTCGTGCTCTTGCTTATCATGAATCCTTTAGACTCCAAAGTGTTTCTCCACAATTCCAATTTCCTATTTACACCATCTTTGGTCTCATCAATAAGCACAATATCATCTGCAAAAATCATACACCACGACACTTCCTCTTGAATATCTTTCGTTAGTTCATCCATTACTAAGGCAAAGAGATAAGGACTAAGAGCTGAACCTTGGTGGACACCTACCGTGATAAGGAAATACCTTAATGTTCCATTGCAGGCTTTCACACATGTGGTATCCCCATCATACATATCCTTGATAGCATTAACATACTTTAATGCCACCTTTTTCTTCTCAAGAGTCCACCATAAGACTTCTCTTGGGACTCTATCATATGCTTTCTCAAGATCTATGAACACCATATGTAAGTCTTTCTTCTTTTCCTATACCTTTCCATTAATTGTCTCATCAAGAAAATAATTTTCATGGTACATCTTCCTGGCATAAATCCAAATTGATTTACGGACACCTTGGTCTCCCTCCTTAGGCGATGTTCGATAAATCTCTCCCACAACTTCATAGTATGGCTCAAAAGCTTAATGCCTCTATAGTTAGAACAATTCTGGATATCTCCCTTGTTTTTGTAAATAGACACAATCATATTTTTCCTCCAAGCATCAGGCATCTTATTTGTTTGAAGAATTCTATTAAAAAGGATGGTGAACCATTTTATTGCCACATCTCCCAAGCTTCTCCATACTTCAATAGGGACGTCATTAGGTCCCAAATCTTTATTATTCTTCATCCTCTTTAAAGCCTCCTTAACTTTATGTGTATTAATTCTGCACACAAATCTTCTATTCAGATCATCAAAAACGCCCTCCAAATCCACCTCACTCTTGTCGTCATTCTCATTAAAAAGTTCATTAAAGTAGTTTAGCCATCTTTCACTTACATCTTCATCCCTTACCAAAAGTTTTTTATTTTCATCCTTGATACATTTAACTTGGGTGAGGTCTTTACTCTTCTTATCCCTCAATTTTGCAAGTTTGTAAATACCTTTCTCTCCATCCTTGCTCCCAAGATTTTTATACAAAACGTCAAAAACTTTGCATCTAGCTTCCCTCATTGCTTTTTTGCATCTTTCCTTGCTACTCTAAACTTTTGTAAATTCTCATCATTGAGACATTTATGCAAAGATCTAAAGCATTCATTCTTTTGTTTAATAGCCTCTTGCACCTCTTCATTCCACCACCATGTTTCCTTTGTAAAAACTTTGTTTCCTTTGCTTTCACCTAGCACCTCCTTCCCATATTTTGAACACACATAGTCATCTTATTCCATATTTCATTAGCTTCTCCAGTAAACTCTCACAGTCCTTCGCGCAACATGTTTTCCTTAAACTTTATTTGTTTCTTCTCCTTTAGCTTCCACCATCTTATCCTTGGGTTTTGAGCCCTCTTCCTCAAATTAAGAACTTTTTTTAACCTAACCTCTAGAACTACCAGCTTATGTTGTGTCGTCACACATTCTCCAAGGTAGACTCTGCAGTCAATACACGAATTTCTATGTTCCCATCTAGCCATAAAGAAATCAATTTGACTACGATTTTGGCCACTATGATACGTGATAAGATGAGACTCCTTTTTTCGTAAAAAAGTGTTCGCTAGCATCAAAACATAAGCTAGTGCAATGTTCAAGACATCTTCTCCAGTCTCATTTCTCATCTCATAACCAAAACCACCATGAATTCTATCAAAACCTCCTTTGTTTTTACAAACATGCCCATTTAGATCTCCTCCTAGGAAAATCTTCTCCTCTAGTGGGATCCCTCTCAGAACCTCCTCCAAGTCTTCCCAAAATTGGTTCTTTTCATCTGATAATAATCCAACTTGGGGTGCATACACACTAAGGGTATTTAAAATAAGATCCCTTATTACAAGCTTAATCATCATAATCTTGTCGCCTTTCCTATTGACATCAACGACTTTATCTCTGAAACTTCTATCGATCATAATTCCAACCCTATTGCAACTCTTGGTTGTACCTGTATACCACAACTTGAAACCGATGCCCTCCACTTCCTTGGCCTTTTCTCCAACCCACTTAGTTTCTTGCAAGCAAACAATATTCACTTTCCTTCTAGAAAAAAAATCTGCTAATTCCCTCAGTTTACCTGTTAATGTTCCTATGTTCCAGTTTCTCAATTTCATCCTAAACCCCTGGGCGGTGTTTGCCCGCCACGCTCGCTCATCTGCATGTTGGGACCTTGCCTTTTTGTCACCAAATCCGAGTGAAGACCTGACACCTTGCCTTTCGACATGGACCTAGCTCACTTATCACTATATCTCGGGATCAATGTAGCGCCTTATCTTGTGGCAAGCACCCTACCTCATTTTTTGATACACCCGGAACCCGATGTAACACGTCGCTATGAAGGGTACGCCCCAACGAAATATCATATAGGTTCATTACATAAAAATAGCTGATTTTTTACAGTCGATTCACAACTCCTGACGTCAATCCTCCCCTTTCTGCTGGCTTGGGACAGACCATACATGTAAACACACATAGGCGGAGTTACTTAGAGGACCAAATGTCTCGATAAATTTTGCGAGAACCAAAATCATGGTTTTTGAAAACTAATAGGACCAAATGTGTAATTTAGCTTAAATTTAATAATTGATAATAACATGAGTATAAATTAAATAAAAAAATGTAATATATCTTTTTCAGATTTATTAAAATTATGTTATTTATTTAACGAAATAAAAAATATTTTTTCTTATGAATTTACGTATCTATTTTTCATGAAATCTGACTCAGCTGATCATGAAGCCGTTAGATTGACCTCAACTCTTGGTTTGGTGGATCATGTATATGCCTCTATTTTTCTGGATTATCAGAAGATTTGCTTCCTTGCCTATAGCTTTCTCAATTAGGCATGTTCTTAGAAGTCAAATTATAGCCGCGGATTATATGTTGCTAAGGATGCCTCGTGGATAGTGCAGCAAGTGGTTATCTTAAAGATCCTCCTCCCTTTATTGCTGCTAGTTTAGCTTCTGATGCAGTAGGCATTTTGCCTCTATTGTAGTGTTTTTGTTTCTTCTGTTTCCTTGGGCTTTTGCCCTTATATCAACCAAAATCAGAAAGATCTTATTTAGTATTTTTTTAATGAACCCATAAATTCTCAGAACTATCCCTGCCTTGACCCATTCCGTTGTCATGACTAATATGGAATATAAAAAAAATATATTAAATGCAGGACTAAAATGAAAACATGGCAGAGCTTTTTCACGCATCAGAAATCTATTAGCCGTGTTATACTGTTGTAATGATGTTATAATGTGGTATAACAAAAAGTCATTATAACCTTTTTTTTCATGTCGAGATGAAAATTGAAAAGATGAATCTACAATTAAAAAAATGTTTTTGTTATATAAGATAATTTCACATAACAATATACGTATTCATTTCTTTTAAAAAATATTAAATAAGATTATTTAATTCAAGCAAATATAATTAAAAATTAAATGCAATCAATTAACATTAATATAACATATTCATTTTAATAAATTAATTAATCAATAAATTAATATAATAAATTAATTACTATTAATTTAATTATCAATTTGGTATCAATATATAAATTAATTTGATCAATTTTGATAATTGATATATATACATACACACACATATATATATATATATATATATATATTACTTATAAAAAATTTATACATGTCACGAATTATATGAAAAAAATATATATAGAAAAATTGTTAGCACACTTTCCAACATTCAGAATAACTGATAATCTCGTTATATGAAAAAATATATTGATATATATGAAAAAGTAATTAATACTAATAAATTGGTATTTGATTGATAATCAATTAATGACATTTGATATATTTAATTTCAAAATTTATATATTTAAATTAATTATCACTTTAATAATTTAAACTTAATTCAATCAAATAGAATTTTTCTTATCATTATATTTATTTCGCATGTGTTGTGCCTATCTCTCCTATTTTTCAGTTTTATTTATATTCCAAAAATAAATTATCCACAAAAAAAATTGATAAAAAATATATATTCAATATTTATTCTAATTAAATATGTATCTTAAATTTTAAATTTTGATAAATTTTAAAAATTCTTATTATAATAAATTAAAATATGAATCGAGCAATATAATTATTAATTTAATATATAATATTTGTTAATGTTTTTATATTAATGCTCAACCATTTTATTACAAAATTTAGAAAATATATTTTATCTTTTATTTAAAATATTATGAAAATAAATATATAGTAAATTGATTCAGTTCTCCTGCAACAAATTTGTCACCACACTTTATCGAAGGTCTTCTTATGACTTTTTCCTTAAAGGAGGCATTCGTATCTCCTCCATCAACTCCATATGGAGGTTTTGGGAGGAACGGTGGCTTCAAAGAGATTTTCCATCACATTTTCAGGATCCATCACAGTCTCATTTTTTTTAAATGCTTTATTATTAGCTACTATTGAAATTAGTAGTTGTAAGATAAAAAATTAACTAACGTCTAATTTTTTTCATTTTATATATTACTTAAAGAAAAAAAAACAATTACTTTATATCTTTTCCCAAATTTTTAAAGTCATTTTTAATTTTAATTTGTTAACTAATTTTGTAAACATGTTTGTACTTTTATTTAATTGTAAAATTTACATTTAATAATTTTATAAACAAAAATAACTATTCTCAAGTTTAATTGTTTGTAATATATTCATCAAATATAATATTCATTTGCTAGACATTTTTAAAAAATATTAGGGGGTGGTTAGGTAAAACAATGGAAGGATATTAGGTGTAAGATAAGTAAATCATAGGGGTCAATATAATTAACTCTTTAAATTATTCTATCATAGTTATAAATTTTTTTATCTTAGGAAAATAAAAAATAAATGTTTAAAGGAATCAAATATGTAACTTTTTAATTGTTTTTTTCTTTAAGTAATATATAAAATGAAAAATTAGACGTTAGTTAATTACTGGGTCACACCCAATGAATTCATTTAAAAAAAAAGACATGTTGAAACTCTTTGGAATAAAAGCATTTAAATTTTTTTTATTGATAAATATTAATTGTTAGTTTTTTATAAATAGAAGGAATAGAATATGTGACTTTTTTCTCCTTCTTTTTTTTCTTTACTACTCAATCAACCTTATATCTTCTAATAAAATGACTTAATTGAAACACTTTTAAAAATTAGAGAACCTAATTAAATAATCTAGTATAGATCCTACATGGACGGTAGTTAGAGTGGGTGGCTCTCCTAGGTTTCCTAATTTGAATCCTGTAAAAACAAATTAAAAGACTAAAATGTAAATTAAACATCTTTTGTATAAAAAAATAAATTAGCATTGTTATATTGAATAATTGGTTCGTTGTTTGCATTTAGTGATACGTGTTCAGTGCTTTTTCCTTTTTCTTTCTGCAAAATTGGAAATTTTCAAATTTACTCTTAAAATATTACATCCCACGACACATGAACAAAATAATATTGGCCAGCTTAAATTTCGAGTAAATTGTTATTTAAAAGTTAAAGTTCTTGCAAGAGATGTGTTATATCTATATTTGCATCTATTGGCTGCTGAAAAAAATTAGTATGACAAATCAACAAGCATCCAATCATCAAATTTTGCATTAGACCTATTGACTATTGTCCTTGCTGGAATTATCTTTCTATAGAAATAAATTCATGAAATTTTAGAGTAAGGACTACCAATTTGATTAATAATTTATCGTGGATTTTATATATTGTCAACAGAAAAAGAATTTGAGAATTGAAACTAAAATCACAATTAAGACTCGACCACACATGCTTCAACATTTTTCTCAGATATTTTAGTTACCTTAGCACATTACGTTTAATTTTCCCCAACAAAGAAGTTCTAATTAAGCATTACATTTTTCATATGATTGAATTAAAATCCCCACGAAGTTTGAGGTGCCTAAGCACGCAACGTGTAAGATTAATTTAAAGTGTCAAGTATTGGCTCACAAACTTCGCATATCTCTTGTTGCAAAACATGAATGGCTGAAGAGAGATAAGGCACAATGACTAGAGAATTAGTTGTCATTGTATATCATTGTCAATGTCAATTAACAACCACCATGAAGCCTTTTTTACCTTATACAGTTAATGGAAGTACTACGTAACAAACTCTCCATGTGTCCTATGCAATTCTCTAGCTTATAGATATATGTCTTAATTACACAAATTTGGCATTGTAGTAGCACCTTATTAGACTCAGGTGGGTAGGTACAATAACCTTTCATTTTTGCCTTTCAGTTTCAGATGGCTCCGTTCTATTACCATTTCTTGCACTTCGGTAATTTTAACAAGTACCCTTCTCCCTCTATTTTGGGGTAGGAAGTTAACTTTCATGTTGTCTAGTGTTTGTTTCTTTCTTCGTCATTTCAGTATGTTGGTTTTCATCATTTTCAAAACGATAAAACAAGGCCTTACGGGAATCTCCTTCTGTTGCTTTAGGAATTTATAAGTTTCTGTATGCTAGAAAAGGCTATTTATATTTGGTTGCACAAGCTAATTTTAGTGTAAAATTTGAAATAATACTATACAGTTCTTGAATTAGTATAATTTTACATTATGATATAAGTGTAAATATTTTGGGGCTGCTTAACAAGCGCTAATAGTCTGAAAAACTGTGTTACTATTGTGATTCTCCTCATAGATTTTCAGAACTGTAACAATTGTTTTTACTCTGAACACTCTTTTTTTCTTTTTGTACGAACTTGGTCCCAAGAAGTTTGAAATGATTGGTTTCTCTCCACTGTCTTTCTATGCACGCAGACCCAATAACATGGTTTTCATTCTTGCTATCTGACAGTTTCGTGCTTAAATGCGTGTTTGCTTCAATATGGGGTCCACATTTATGAGAAATTCATGTAAAAAACAATCCAAAAGCAACTAAGCTGAAGTCAAGGGTACTACCATAGAAAATAGAAGATTTCTGTTTTCATGAATAATTACAAAAATATACTTTGTTCACACTTTATTTCCTGTTTTTACAGACTTGTAGGAAACAAAGTGAATGCAAGGTGACACTTTTGTAATTACAGAACATTTTTTAAACCAAACAAAACCTGGTATAACCTCAAGGTCTGTTTTTGATTGTGGTTCATTGACTTCATTCCTGCAATGTTATGAAGATCATGGTTTATGTTTGTCTCACATACTGTAATTTTCAAGATCACAACAATGTTTTCTTCCTTTAGATGTGTCTCATCCTTTTCTTTTGTTTTGTTTTCGTTCAGGTTTTCATGGCTGCATTTCCTATGTTCTACAAAACGCCTTACAAGGACCAAAATCTGCCAACCCAAAATATAATGAGGCAGAATGAGAAGAGGTTTATGTTTGAGTGTGATAATATGAATAGGTCCATCTCTTCAATTCCTGGTCAAATTTGCAGGAGTTGCCAACCATGGAACAACGTCAACAATGTCCTCACAAAATCAAACAAAAAAGAGAGGAATGTTCCAAGGAGCGTACTTCATGATAGATGTTCTTTGCATAAGAATGTGACAAAACTCTGTGGTTCAGACAGTCACCTAAGCCTCATTCAGGGATGTTATTCAAAGACAGAAAACCTTTCCAGAGTTTGGTGTTCAGCAGGTTCTAGCTCTACTGAGAAGCAACTAAGGTCATTAGATTCTTATTTTGGAAAACTCCAAGATAATGCAAAATTGTGTACATTTGATTCATCACACAAGGTGATACAGGTGCATCACATAGATGATCATACTAGATCAAAAACTGGACTGGAATCTCTTGATGAGTATCTTGGCAAACTAAATCATGGTAAAGTGTAGTTACTTTGATCATTGTTATGCCTTTTCATTCAGAGTCTAATTTCTATTCACTATAGTATATAAAATTTTACACGGGTAACTAATCAGAAATTACCATTGGTATTTTTTTTAAGAAAAATACTATTATAAAAGTCAACAAACTTACAATACATGGCGGTTTTTTGATTGGATGATAATGTAAAATTCTTTCACATTGTCAATGCATAGACTATTTACTCTCTCTTATTATTCTTCTCTTCTAGCAGAGTAGTTCTTTTCAAATCTCAACCACTTAAACATTGTGTTTAACTGGGAAAAGAGCAAGTTTGTTTCAAAGTTGAATGTGTTAGTATTTTTATATGCAGGAGCAAACCAAGAACCTTGTGTGCCATCGTATGTCGAGAATCGTAGTGAAGAAAATTTAGCACCAAAACGATCTCCTACCAAAGACATTGAAAGATCAAACTTTAGGAAACGAAATGCTTATGTGGATATAGGAAGACTAAAAGGTGTGCATGGTCCAAGGTCTGCTATAGATTCACAGCAGCATGTTGAAACCTCCAGTCTCTACCTAATGTAAGTCCTGCTCTGTCATAGTTCTTATTTTGTCCTTTCAATGACTATTCTTGATGCTATCATACTCGCTTTAGTCATATTATTTGTGTAACATTTGTCATATTATAAATATAAATTTTAATCCTTCTTTTTGGTGCAGTGGCATATTGGCTTCTGTAAACATTGCAGTGTTTCTATTTGAAATAGCAAGTCCTATAAGGAATTCTGATTTAGAGCTGTTTTCTATTCCACTACTATATGGAGCAAAGATAAATCATTTGATCATGGTTGGAGAATGGTGGAGGCTTGTAACACCAATGTTTCTGGTACAAGATTGAGAATTGGGTCTGTGTTTCCATTCTGCAGATAGAGAGCATTGTTTACATGACACTCATCATCGTTTGGCAAAATTACATGCTTTAATTTCTGATGTTTGATTTAATTTTCGGGCTAAATATTTTTAATCCCTGCAAATATGGTGAATTTTGGTGATATGCATCTAGGCAAGTCACATTAGCGACTACTCTGAGATGACATGTGGGAAGACATGTCTAGATGCATGTCATGTCATCAGGAAATGGTGATAAGAACCATGTTAGAAGTTAATTTATGAGGACCTATATTAACAAAAAAAAAAAAAAAATTTGACAGAAACAAAAATTTGTCATATTGGCCGAGACTAAAAATATAAACTCTAAATTTTCGCTGTGTTTTTACACTACATTTACTTTTGGAATTGACTATTTTAAAATTTTAACTTCCAAACTAACCGCATTAAAATACAACCATTACAGTCTAGAATATACTTGCATGGAAAGAATGGAACTCATTGCTTAAAACTATCATGATTAGTATCGGTGGTTATTGTTCATCACATATGCAATCTTGATATCTAGAAACACTTTGCATAACCAAAGTGAAAAAGTGTCCTCTGTCTGTTGTGTAAGAGACAAACTTTGTTGCAGATGCTAAATTAATCTCCTGTGACTATGTTTCTTATGCCTGCTTGATAGTAATTTTTTATATGCAGCATGCAGGAATATTTCACATGGCTGTCAGTTGTTGGGCCCTCTTAACATTTGGCCCTCAAGTTTGCAAAGGCTATGGTTCATTTACATTTTTCTTGATCTACATACTGGGTGGAGTTGCTTGCAACTTCACAAGTTTTCTGCATACACCAGATCCCACTGTTGGTGGAACAGTAAGTATCATGCTACAATTCTAAACCATTGTCCTTTTGGTTCAACATTTTTTTTAGTGACTATGCTATAATATTTAATTTTTCAATTATAATGAATTCTAGAGAATTATATTTTAATGAGTTCTAAAACCAAGGAAAATTTTTCCGTTTCACCCATCATGTTTAATGTTTGTGAACAACCATACTACACCAATTTATTAATCCCAAATTCCAATTATAATGGCTTTGAATTTCACAAGTTATAAGGGTATGAAGGAAATCAAGTGAGGATCATTTTTGTTAAATTAAGTATATATATCTGCAAATGATTAGTGAAGGTGGATTAATTTTTGCAACACCTTTCTTTCTGTTTGATCTCTTTTGTTTTGTCTTCAAATCTCTTGCTAACTTCAACTTGTAATCAGGGACCTGTATTTGCAATAATTGGTGCTTGGCTCATGTATCAAATTCAAAACAAAGATGTTATTGCAAGTGATGCTTCAGAGAAACTGTTCCAGAAGGCAGTTATTATGACAGCTCTTATTTTCATATTAAGCCACTTTGGTCCAATTGACGAATGGTATGGCATACATTATTCAGAAAATTAGTTTTACTCATGAAACTCAAACAAATATGAAAGAAACTCAAAAAGAAATTGACATGCATGTAAATGATTTGATCTCATCCTATGAGATCAAGTTCACTTTTCATATCAAGGTTATGTGAAATAGTTAAGCTTGGCATGTCAAAAATATGCATGAGAGCCAAAATAGGAGAAATTATTGTATGGTCCGGTATCACTATGGTCCTGGCCAATATTCACGTGATATATAACCCAGTTATTAACATTTTCTTGTAATTTGAAAAACTCGGTTACATGTCATGTGGAGATTGATCAGGATTCAAGATCATAGATACGAGGTGGAGTCACACCATACAATAATTTCTCCGAAAATAGAGAAATGGAAGAAACATATCGAGGAAAAAACAAGTTATATTTCTAAAAAAAATATTCTTTAAATTGTAAAATTGAAACCTTTATTTGGTGGCTGACTGATTTGTAGGTCACACTTTGGAGCAGCCTTCTCAGGCATGGCATATGGCTTTTTAACTAGTCCAATACTTCCGTTGAATGATTCATCATCAGGAACTGGTCACGAAGAAGGACTTAAACTTGTTAGAAAATACGGTGATTCTTGCAAATCACTATTCATATTCACCATATTCATCATTGTTTTAAGCTCATTCCTTTTCTTCATGGAGCCCCCACCAAATGCACTGGCATCTGTCAATGCAGCAGCTGTTGATGCCTTGGAGTATATGTTGATATTTGGCTGATGCAACATGTCATAAGGTTTCTGAAGCAGATTTACCTTGGAAGGAAGGCAGTGGCAACTGCCCTACAAAGACATGTAAATTGTAAAAAGGAAGTAAAAAGTGAGAAGGGCATTAGAGGCACTAATCAGTGAGATTAGGCTCTACTGTTTCTTCTAGTATAAAAATATTATAGGGTTACAAAAGTATAATTGTGTCAGCTCAGTCCCCGGCCCAATAAACTAAGTTACACAACACTAATATTTTCAAGATTAGAGTACAATTCTCATACTTGATATATAGATGCTTAAAATAGAAAGTTATTTTCCTCCATTTTAAAAAATTACACACTCCAAAATTGAGAGATTAATATGTGCTATAGTCCATTTTATTGTAAATGAGCTGTAAAGACAAATTTTTCTGTCTAGGATGCTGTCAGCACATGCCTCGGAGTTTTCACTGATTGTTCCGAAATTCCCAATTCATCTCCTTAGTGGCAGTCTAAAAAAATTAGTTGTGGGGACAATACATATGTATAAATTTGTGAGGTTAATAATATAATATACTGTCATTAAAAGTACAAACATTCCAAAGTCCCCAATTCATCTTCTCACTGACAGATCTAGAAATTTTAAGTTGCAGGAACAATACATATGTATAAATTTGTAAGGCTAATAATAACATATACTATGATTAAAAGTACAAACATATATCACTGTTACTGTCTACAAGTTTTCATATTTTGTTAAATATTGAATAAACTTTTTCATTTTGAATACTATCAAAATTTTCTCTTTGTACTATATGGTTTTTGATCAGATTCTTAATGATATTCATAGTGGAAAAAAGGTCGCTCTTAAAGATATTGAACAACAAAAGTGAAGAATGGGCATTCAGTTTTGCAATTATGTTTTCTAATTATTAATTTATTGTATGGTCTAATTATTATATTCATTATTTATTTGCTAAAATACACTTTTACTTCTTTACATTTTTCATCATATTTAATTTGATCTCTTATCTTTTAATGTAAGTCAAAATAGTTCTTCCAAAACAATGATTGTTGTCAATTTTGGAACATGATTTTGAATATTTAAGTAATTAATTTAAAATGTGAAACTTATGAAAATTTGGAACATGGTTTTCCACTAAATTAATTACTTACATAAATATTATGAATCCAAATGGTGTTCAAACCAAAAAGAGACATAAATCTGGTAAAAATTGTGTAAAAAATAAGTTTCACAAGCAACTAAAAAATTATATTTTTTTCTTAACAATCATACCACTTTAAATTTGAGTAGTCCTAAATATGTAATTGTATTAAAGACTTTGAGGAAACTCAAACATATTTTTTTTCTCGTAAAAAATACCTAAAACATGTACCAAAAATCATTTCAATGTTAAAAACTTAGTTACTATTCTTAAGTATATATTTAGTGTATGGCCTTATTCCAAATAAGATTGTTGATAAAAAAACACATGTAGAAAAGAAAAAATTTCAAAATACGTAAATTATTTTCAAATTAAAGTGAGAGAGTGAATCCCTTTCAACAATCTATATATTATAAATAAAGTACACTCATTTTTAAAATAATGATTATTGTAAAAATTAGGGGTGAGCAAGGTGAGTCAATGTGATCCAAAACAATAATTTTTTTTTTTTTTTTGCATTTTGGGTGGTTTTGGGCAAGTCAACAAGTAGGGTGTGTCAGGAACACAATGATTAGATTTGGCCAGAAACGATTGTCATCTTTTGACCTATTCATAAAACGATCAAACCTGAAGGTAGTTAGTTAAACATAAACTTAGACTAGGCCCATTTGACTAAGTCAAATGCCTCCAAAAATCAAGTGAGTCTAGTCAAGATACATGACCCAAATCCAATTGCTTAACCCTAAATCCAATCCATATAACACATTCACACTCACTCATGATCACAAAGTAGAAATCCTAAGAACTGGCGTCATTGTTGCCCTCTCAAATCGAGCTCGCGTTGTTGTTGATTCACCATCATCATCTTAAATCAAGTTCACATTGCCATTCGTTTGACGTCGTCCACTCAAATGGATATCGTAAAGTCGTAGCTTTTTTTTTTGCTTTAGGTTCACCATTTTGGGCATGTATTTTTTTTTTCATCTTCGATTTATTCTTATTGTTTCCATTGTAAATTGTGTTTTCTTTCTACTTATGAATTATTTTTCCAATTTTTATGTTGACTTGCAAAAGTTAGGATAGTGTACCTTCAGGTTTGAATTGAAGGTGGATTACGAGGCTTTTTGTGAATCGCCAAGGCTCACGATCTATACTTAGTGTGTTTGGATAGCCTCTAAAATCATGGTAAACCATGATGAGGTGGGTCAATCTTGAATTTGACCAAAATTTGCATGTTTGGTTTGTTTTCAAAATTATTGTAGAATCAATTATGATGCATAAAAATCATGGTGGCGTTGAAGCAAGTAGGAGTAGCTTCTACTTCTACCAAAATCAATTCTACAAATAATCAATTATGTAAAATTAACTCCATCAAAATCAATTTTGCCATTACCAATCTAAACTCACACTTACTTTTTATTATTTTCTATGGACTTGTTTTAATCAGTAATTATTTTATGAAGTGAGATCCTAATATGCAATGCTTTTTTTTTCTTTTATGATCTAATTTTTTAGGTGATGTGGTTCATAATCATGATGTTTTTACTGTGTGAGGTGTTTTACTCAAACTAGAAAAAATAGATATGTACTTTCAAGAGGTTACTTTCAAGTATATACAATGTCTTACTTTCTCGAGCATGCAACATAACATTGTTTTTTCTTTTATATTTTAAAAAGATCTTTTCTAACTTGCTAAATGAATGAACTTATTATTATTGTGTCCTTATTCTTTGTTAGTATAATGTTAATGTGGATGTGGTTTTCTCATGTTTTCCCACTCTTCCTTGCCTGGAATCCTTCCAAAGTTGGGATTTTTACTATCATTTTGTAAAAAATAGTTTTTTTAATTATTAATGTGTATTTGCTTCAATAATGATTATATCCATATTTGTTATTGCAATGTACTCTAATTATGCAGACAATCGTTGGTAATTTATCAAGCATCATCTTGGGGCCAAGACTATCGACGAGTGAATCTCCATACCTTATAATGATATTGAAGATTGAGAATAGTGGTGCTAGCCACCAAATAGGTAAAGATGTCTTTCCTTACGAGATTGTTTTAGTCAATGCTTAAAGAGATTTATGTGGCTAAAGTTTCTTCAATTTTACTTTGGTATAATACCTCCTAACATTTGTCTTAGTATAATATCTACATTTCTCTTTTAAATTTATTTTTTGTTTACCATACACAAACCCTCAATGTTGATGTAATGTGTAACTTTTGCAGTCTACAAGAGGAAAGTAGAAAGGAGGAAAGTAGAAAACATTTGTCTTAGTATAATATCTACATTTCTCTTTTAGTATAATATTCTATGTTATTTACCATGCACAAACCCTCAATGTTGCCAAAAAGTGTTGTTTCGGATCCCTTGGTAGAGGTTGGTCATATTCAGATCCAATCCACACGTCGCATTGGTTCCAAAGGTAATATGAAACTCCACATGAAAAAAAACAAATGCTTTCTACTTTCCTCTTGTAGACTGCAAAAGCTACACATTACATCAACCAAATTATGTGGTATGTTCCTCCTTACTAAATCTTGCTTTGTTTGTACCCTATTCAAGACCAGTTTCCACATGAAAGCATTGACTTTGGTTGGTATCGGTATTTCCCACGTAACATTTAGTATTGTTGTGTCAACAACACTTGTTTCTTGTTTAATAAGTTGATCATATATTGTCCCTACCTTGTAAACCTTAGCTGCTTCCCCTATCCAACTCCATGCATCCTAAAAATTCTATTTTCATAACCACACCAAAATTAGTTTTCAAAATCCTCCAAAGTTGCTTTTTCACGTTCATGTCACCTCCTTCTCCGACTAAACAATCACACCCATTCCCCCCTCCAAAACCCCATCTCAAAAATCTTTCAATGCTTTTGCTTGAAGCTTATGTATAGTCTATTAAAAGCCATATTCAGGGGTTTTCCTCCCAAAAAAATTTCTCTTTACCCTCCCTAACCACTTTTTGGATGTTATTTGAGAACCACTCCTCCTGGCTTCGTACATCACATATTTTTTGCATGTCTTGCCACCAAATGGACCTAAATTTAACATTTCTTTCATTGTTGCTCCTTGATTTCAACACTTGAACCCATAAGCTATTTTGTTCCACCAACATCATCCATTTTCATTTCCCTACCAAAGCCACATGGAAAGTCTCTATGTTCTTTATTCCCAAACCACCTCTTTGTTTTAGCAAGCATACCTTATCCAACTAACCTAAGCCAATTTTCTTTCCTCCTCATTTTCGCCTCACATGAATTTCCTTTGGATTCTATTAATGGTCTTCACCACCAACTTAGGGACTTTGAAGCATAATAAAAAAAATAGGGGAGTAGATTTCAAAACTCACTTAATAAAAAAATCCTACCACCAAAAGATAAAATGCCTATGTTTCTACATTGATAATCACTTTTTCATTTTAATAATAATTGGATGTCATGTCCCTACCAACTGTGGATTTTCTCCCACAGGAATCCCCAAGTACACAAAAGGAATCTTGAGTTATGAGGAAGACACCATATGTAGCAGTGTACTAAGACATTGTTGCCTGAAGTGACAAGCTCTTTAGAAGACATGAATCAACTTGTAGATAAGAAAGCTAGTCATCAACTACAAGTCCAATATAAGCAAGGAAACTTGAAACAAGAAAATAAGTCTAAGAAATTTACCTACATTCCTTTTGCTTGCAGATGTTATGATCAACAATTTCGGCCACAAAAACTTATTTTTCTGAAGTAGCAAAACCCATTAATATGTTGGAGAAAAGAGAAGTCATGAGCCACTAACAATAAAAAGCACCAACAACCATAATTTCAAATTTAAATTTGTGCAAGTTGTTCCAACTAAGGAAGAAGGAGGAACTAGCTATATTGACGGAGACAACTCACGATGGATATCCTTGACCTCCAAGCCTCTCAAGAAAATGAGGAACAATCATTTTCAATACTTTATTTAAGGACAATGAAGTGCAACTGAAGTTCTTTGCTAGGAAGGAAATTAGGATAGAGAGTGTATAGATCAGAAACCACATTGTACATGCATATAATATTAGTCTTCCTTAGCCTAGACTCCCTAAGACTTTAGATCCAAATCCATCTAGCCTTAGAGTGCTTATAAACATCTTCTACAGAGGAGCTTACTGATGAGTTTTACCTAAATGATGTATATGGTACAAGTTCCTAAATAGAACCCATTTAGGATAGGGAACTTGAAGAGAGCAATCAACGATTGTTTCTTTTGAAGGTTGAGTGAGCACAACAAGGTGATGTGTGAGTCAAGTACTAGTTTCTACTTTGGGTTTGAAGCCTAGAGAGACTTCAGAGAATACAGGAGGTAAAGCCTAAAGAGGTATTAGAAATAATACTTGGGTGAAGTCTGAAAAAGCTTTTCAAAAAAATACTAAAGGGGAGCTTGTAGAGACTTGGATCATACTGGTGTAGGAGCCTATAGGGGATTTAGGAAAGAAAGATTACCATAATTGACGCTTGTGTTAATGGAAATCCAATAAGTGAAGAACTGAACGCAACCTAAGGTTGTGGGTGAACTAGTATAAATTGTTTGTATGCTTTATCCTTCTTGTTTCTTCTGATTTGTTGCAATACCTGAATCTTAACTTCCTCTTCCCCCACCTTGATCCTAGAGTATAGCTCTTTGCCACAACTTCACTCATCAATCCATTTATGACTTTCACTACAATAAGAAATAGAAAAGGGTGTCAATGGATCTCCCTGTATTAAGCATTTTCTTATTGAGAACTCTCGTGTTAGACTTCTATTAATCAAGATGGAAATTGTTGACGATACAAGACAACTTCTTATCCAACCTATTAATTTGCTTCCAAAACCCTACCTCCTCATCGTATATCAAGAAAACCCATCTCATCGACTCATGCATGCACCATCTCAAAGTTCACCTTAAAAATCAATGATGATTTCCTTCTTCTTTAAGCATCTTCCATTATTTCATGTTCTATCAACACCCCATCAAGCATGTTCCTATGACCTAGAAACACGAATTGACAATCATCAATAACCCCACTCAAGGTAGATGTGACTTTCCTAGAGAGTAGCTTCACAATGATCTTGTACAAACATCCAATCAAGAAAATAGGTCTAAACTCACCTAACCTTAAGGATTGTCTACTTTTGGAAAAGAGAAACAAATGAGGCATTCACCAATCGTACAATGTCCTCTCTTCCTTTCTTTTGAATTCCCAACAAGACTTGATGAAAATGGAAATTGTAGCAATCAGACCAAGAGCTTTATTCCCATCACATTCCCACACAACTTATTTTATTTCCTCTTCTAAAAACATAGTAGTAAGTCTTCTATTTTCCTTAACCCTAATAATTCTAAATGTCGCCTCATCAAGCCCCACTAGTAATCCCCCATGTCTCTAAACCTATCTTCAAAGAAATGTTAACACCCTTTCTGACCCGTGCTGGTTCCTTAATCCATTCTTTGTTTATTGTAATGCCTCTCAACATATGACTTCTCCTTCTACCTTTCATAATCAAGTGGAAGTACTTTGTATTCAAGTCCCTTCTTTGAGCCATTCGCACTAGCCATCTGGGAATTATGTATATATAGATGTTCCAGTTGCAAGTGTTTTTTAATTTTTTTTATAAATACATTGCATTTTTAATTTCTTATTCATTTGAAGCAGGATGTAAATTCATTTCTTGGCGTCAAAGATCAAATAGCTCTTGTTTTGTAAAGTACATCGTCTTCTACTTTGGATGCATCTTCTTATGTAGTTTATAGCTTTACTGTTTGACATTTCTCTTCCTCTTTCTCTTTGACATATCTTAAGAAGAATATTCATACATTTCCTGCACAAAGGATAAAAAACACATAGAGCATTAACTTGGTCTTAAATGCTACAGATGTCAACAACTTTATTGATTGTGGCCCTAAATGTATTAAATCTAAATCTAAAATTTAAATAAATGCTTTATTTGGAGGGTATATAATGTTGGTCGGTGTTAAACTAACTTTGATTTTTTTTTCTTGTAATAAGACACTAAAAAAGAAAATATTAATAAGGGTGATGGCATGGAATTTTAATGCTTGTTTTGGGGGGGAGGGGGGAATTCCTCCTTCAATTGTGAGGTTTCAGGAACACAGAAGAGTAGGAAAGACACTTAAATTTTTATGATCAAATTGCAATATTGGAAAGTTTCGTACACACACACTCTTTCTCTCTTCCATTATGAATAAAAAAACTTTATTAATTTTGACCATAAATGTTTTAAATATGAATCTAAACATTAAATAAATGTTTAATCTAGAGGATATAAAATATTGAATTAATCTTAAAATAAATGGAATAAAAGGGAACATATTAAGGAGATTCCCAGTGGAATACATTAGACTAAAATATAATTTTTGTTCCATATTTTTACTAAAGATTGTTTTGGTTCTTTATCTTTGAAAATATTCAGTTTTGTTTTTATCTCTCATTTTTGGATCAATGTTGTCCTGTTTGCAAACTATAGATAACTTTGTTTCACAACTACATAAACCAACTAATGTTTGAACAAAAAAGGGTCATAAACATGGTGACCATCGTGTGAAAAGTGAGTCTGGTGCCCTGAGCAACTAGAAAACTGGAAAATTTAATACAAAGTTCTATGCTGGTAGGCTTACTCTTCAGATGATTTTCACCATATTTATGGTGCTTTAGTTTTAGCATTAGATGGGATCTATAGTTTTTATATAGGAGAATCTATCGAGACAAGTTTCACGTTTTATATTTGTCAAAAAAGGATTCAAAATTGTACCCAAAATTGAAAAAGATCATTGTTTTGGAAGGACAACATTGATCCAAATTTGAGAGATAAAAGACCTAAATTAATCTTTTAAATGATAAAGAACCAAAACCAATTTTAGTAAAAAGATAAGGAACAAAAAATATATTTTAGTCTAATATCTTCGACTAAGAATATCATTAATAACTTCCCTTTTAGTGCATTAATTTTAAGATATATTCTACATTTGTGTATCCTCCTAATAAAACATTTAATGTTTAGATTCATATTTAATACATTTTTTGCTGTTATTTATATGGCTATTTTTATATTTTTATATTTTTTCATTCATAATGGAAAAGAGAGTGTGGGAAACCTTCCAAAATTGCAATTTGATCATAAAAATTCAAAAGTTTTTCGCACTCTTTTATGTTCTTGTCACTTCACAATTGAAGGAGGGAATTTATTTTCCCAAAACAAGAATTAAAATATCACAACATCACCCTTCTTAATATTTTATTTTTTCAATATCTTATTGCAAGAAAAAAAATCAAAGTTTGTTTGAAACCAACCAACATTTATATATCTTTCAAATAAAAAATTTATTTAAATTTAAATTTTAGATTTTTCTCTGAACCTATCTTCAAAGAAATGTTTAACACCCTCTTTGACTTGTGTTGGTTCCTCAATGCATTCTTTGTTGATTGTAATGCCTCTCAATATACGACTTCTCCTTCTACCTTGCATAATGGGGTGAAAGTACTTTGTCCAATGAGTTGTTTGGGCCATTTGGGAAATTACTTTGAACCATTTGGGAATTATGTAAATGACGATGTTTTCAATTGCAAGTATTTTTTGCCAACGAGTTGTAATTTTCAGGGTGTTACAATTTGTCCAATGACTTAACAACTTTGTATTTTCATATCATAATATGTTTTGCTTTGTAATACTTTATAACTTGGTTAAGCTTAGGGGTAGGTATACAGACAAACTTGTTAAGCTTATGGACCTAGTGGAAAACAAACCCTTCTTTTTAAATAAGCATAACCATAGGCGATTTTAGACCTAGTTCGTGAAATCCATGGACTTTGCAGGCTTAATCCGTAGGTTCATCGGGTAGTCCATGGACTTTAAAATATGGCGTATTTGAATTTAATAATGCTTTATGTTTATTTTTAAGACATTAGCATTTCAATATTTGGTTGTGTTTTTTTTCTCTTTTAAATTGTTAAGACATTAAGACTATGTTTAGTGGGTGTATATTTTCCATTTGAACTATTGTTAAGACATTTTGATGCTTTTAGTATTGATACTATTATAAATGTTATAATATTTTAGTCTTAAAACTTTAAAATTTAGTATTTAAGACTATTACAAATGTTAGTACATTTTAGTGTGATATATTTTATCTTAAAAAAATGAAGAAAATAATTCTTTTAATTTTATACATTTTTTATTTTAAAAAAAATAATTTTTTTCCAAATCATTATTTTGGTAGACTAGATGCGAACCTGAAAAAAAGCCAATTTATTTCACAGGCCAAACCTATCTAACCCATATAAAATGGGTGCTTCACGGTTTGGGGGCCCTAGACGGGATTGAACTGGTTTGTATACCCACCCCTAGTTAAGCCACATCATGTGCTCTAACCTAAGCTTCCTTTTTAATGAAATTCATTTGGCAATGCGGATGGGCCTCCTTGCTAGCCCACCATAATTTGACAGGACGGGGTGGAGACTTCAGCCCACCAACCTACTTTGTCCCACCCCGCCTGGCTCGCCAACTTGGTGAGTCACAGGCGGGGCAGGGGTTGGCTCACTGACCCACTTCTTTTATTTAAAGTATGTATATGTACCTTGCTTCTACTTAAAAAAAATAACAACAAATCACTAAAGATACTATACCATGTATATGTAACAACTATACTGTATCCTACAATTCATGTTCCCAGCATAATGAAAGCATGCATACTTAATAATGCATTAACTTGTATGAACCCACAAATGACTTCCAACCACTTAGCACAAACGCATATGGCCAAATATGAAAACTCCAGGGATAGCTTATACTAATTCCTCCTAAAATGGGTGACAAGAATGAGTTTTATGTAAAGTGAATCCTTATCTATTTTTGATTGGGATGTGTGGGGGTTTGAGATAATGATATATTAGTCAACCAGTTTTTGTGATTTTAATTTTCAACTTTGTCACTTCTTGTGCCAAAGATCACTCTTAATAATACTATTATTTTTTTATGATAAAAAAGGTACTTAGTATTTTGCTAAGAAACGTTAATATTAAAAATATGTTTCAAGATTTTTTTTTCTAATTAAATATAGTTTTATTTTCTTTTTAAAAATATGACGGATCAACCTGTCAACCCACCCATAAACACAACTTCCTAAGGTGTCTAATCATTCCCATCTTGCTTTTGGTGGGCTGAAGGCGGGGTGAGCCAAAGCAGGATAGACAACCCTACATTGTCATTCCTAGATACATGTATACCCCTTTAAAAAATAAAACATAATTATTAAATACCTTTTAATATATATTGATATTATTGGATTCTATTAAAATAATTTTTTATCTTCTAAAAATATCATTTACCATTAATACATTACTTTTCAATATCTTTATATGACAAAATATTTCTAAATCACATTTTAATTTTTTTATTGATTAAAATATTTTTTTGAATCAATAATATAGAAGTTCTTATTTATTTAAAAATTTATAATTAATACTTAATTTTATTTAATTACCATTAAAAAGAATAATATTTATTAATCACATATTTTTTTTGACTGCAATCACCTTTAATTTTTATTAATTAGATATTTTTTGGCCTTTTCAAAATAATTTCTTTAAATGATTATATTTTAATGCATTGTCAAATAAAAAGAAGGTCAAAACTTAAAATAAATTATAAACTCAATAACTTAATATTATTCCTCGCTGAATCTCAAATTAAGAACTTTCCTTTTACTCAGTTAATTTTAAGAAATTTTACATTACATCCTTCAAATAAACCATTTATTTAAAGTTTAGATTTCAAATTTAATATAAGATGAATCTCCGATACATGATTTTTTTTTTTCTTTGAATGGGTCTCAAATGTATACATAATTCGTTTTACCCTTTTTAATTTAAACGTCTCATAAAAATAAGTTTAATGTTGATTCTCTCAAACTCAAGGAGATATCTTATATTAGATATAATATTGTATTAAATCTGAATCTGAACTTTAAATAAATGATTTATTTGGAGGATGTATAAACGTAAAATTTATCTTAAAATTAATGGAGTGAAAGATCGTGGCAAGAATTTTATATTAAGTTATTTTCTTTCTTTATTCCCTAAACCATTTCCATATGTTTTTAAAGGACATGATCTTTCATTTTTTAATAAAAAAGAAGGAGAGAGAAGAGAGTGAACGAAACGTTGAAAAAGTGAAACCCTTCGAAAAATGCGAAATTCAAATTTGGCCACGCAAATTCAAATTCATTTCGCACTCTCCCTGTTCCCGCCACATCAACGTCGAAGGAGGGAAAAACAGAAGTTCCCAAACCGAGCGTTTAGAATTTTCACTACATCACCCTTATTAATCTCCGCTGCTGAAATGTCTCATTGTAAGAAAGAAGTTTAGACTTAGTTCGAAACTCACTTGCAAAAAGAGTCTCTGTTGGTGGGTCTCTGTGTTGTTCTTAGTTCTTACAACTGTAATGGCTATTACAGCAATCTCCAACTCGAGTCAGAATATGAAAAAGGTTGCTGCCGGTGGCGTGAAACCGAAGCGTTCCAATTCTCGCGGAGTTCGAGTAGTGGGAAGCAGGATCTACGATTCTGCCAATGGGAAAACATGTCACCAGGTACTTTTTGTTTTTGAGATTTTGAGAATACCCGTTTCGTTTTTTCTGGTGTTTTTGCGTTGTGGGGTGTGCTGGTTTGTGGAGAGTGCTAAATCTGAATGTGGGTATGTGAGGGAACGAGGGAATTATGTGAAAAGTGGGAACTTTGGTTGATGTGTGGGGTTATATAGTAATGGTGGTTTATGAAGTTGTTTCGGCCGAATGAGTAGTCTTGAGTTTTGAGTATATGTAGTTTGGTTAGATATTCGGAAGGAGAACTTTGTTACTCAAAGTGAAGTAGGGTTGTTTTTCGTAGAGGGTATATTTAGTTTTGTACCAAAAGAAAATAATGACGATGTTTGTGATGTTGTAGATTTGCTTTTACTTTGTGTTTTGTACTGTTTTGTGTTGTGGCGTGTCGTGGTTTGAAGAGAGGGCTCAAAGTTGTGAAACTCCATTGAATATCAGACAAAAATAGAGTTGAAGAGAGAGAAGGAAAAAACCAGGGAAAACCTTGTTCTATTAAAGTCTATCAAAGATGCTTCATTCTAGAATGAATCATTACACTATGCGTTTGGTATTTATACCAAGTCTTTGGTAACTCCTTAGCTGAATATCAACGAATTTGTTGAGCTGAAGAACTAACTTGCTGTCATGGATAACTGATTCTGTTGAACCAGTTGTTACACACTGGATATTAAGGGTGAAATCTGGATGTGGGAATTGTGTGAAAAGGGGAAACTGTGGTTGATAGGGTTGTATGATGATGATGTTTTCAATGTTGTTTTGCTTTTACTTTTTGTGTATCGTTTAGTTTGTTTGTTTTTGTTCTAGATTTTGAGGTTTGTTTGGATGATAACATTTTTGTTTGCTTGGTTTTCAACGTTGAAGTGTCGGCAAAAAACCAGGGACTTTGCTGTTTCTTGTAAGAATATGAAGAATGGGAAACCTTGTCCCATTAACTTTTGCCACAAGTGTCTCTTAAACAGGTTAGGTTCAGGAATATAAACGTTGCCCCCCCCCCCCCCCCGCATATTTTTGGCCATGTTTATAGCGAAGACTTTCTTGCTTTACAAGAGTGTCCAAAGATTAATTGCTTTGCCACAAGTATCCAAAGTCCAAACACACATGTTGAAATCACCAAAATGTGTTTTACCTTTTGAGGATTTTTTGTGGTGAATTAGGTATGGGGAGAATGCAGAAGAGGTGGAGCAGTTGGGTGATTGGATGTGTCCAAAATGTAGAAACTTTTGCAACTGCAGTTGTTGCCGGTGAGTTTCTTTTATCTTTGTGAGTGTGTCTTGAGTTGGTATTGTATCCGTGAGTTCATTCTAATAGAGGAATGATCTTTGTAGGAAAAAACAAGGTGAACTACCTACTGGTCAATTATTTCATACAGCCAAGGCGTCTGGTTTCAAGTCAGTGTCTGAAATGCTTGTTTCAAAAACTGCTGAATCTAAGGATTTGGTATTGAACAAGGTGAATAGGGTTTTGCCTTCAAAGGAAGCTACTGAGGAAAAAGTGTGCTATTTTTCTTTCCATCCCCCATCCCATATATCTTGTGGTTGACAATTAAGTTTACTTATGTTTGCTGGTTTATGAAGTTCCTCTTCACATATGCAAATTTATGATTTGTTAATGGTGACAGAAGCAAAAACGTGTAAATAAATCAAGTTATGATAAGGTTCCTGTGAGCAAAGATGTTTCACCTATGAAGCTAATTGCATCAGAGAAGGTACCATAGTTATTTTATTTTGGTTTGTTTGTCTTAGTTATTGGCATATAAGTTTTACTGATTGGTGCATAGGGTTTATATGCATATATGCATGTGTGGTGTATCTAGTGAGAGGAGTTAATTATTATACATATTATACATAATAGTTGAGATTGTTTTACTTACATAAACTTAAAATATTTGTGTTAGTTGTATGGTCTAGATTGAATTTTGTTACCTATGATGCACCCATACTTTAAAATGTTTGTGAATTATTTACTGTTGTGTGTCATATAAGACCACACAAAATACTTTTATTTATAATAAAAGGTTTACCAAATAAGGAAACTAAATAATGAATAATAAGGGAAGTAATCCCATCCTACTGTAATTAAAACATATCAAATCATATATTTCTTAATCCTAATAAAGGAAATAATGGAAACAAATAAACTAATGATATTCTTAATAGTTAGCTACTAATATTCCTTGATTTTCTACAGTCCCTCTTAAGTTGGGAGGTAAATATTGATCATTCCTAACTTGTCAATCAGAACTTCAAATGTTGGCTTAGGTAGACTTTTGGTGAGGATGTTCACAGCTTGTTCCTTGGTTGGAATGTATGTCATGCACACTTCTATCATCCAATTTTTTCTTGATGAAGTGGTGATCAACCTCAACGTGCTTTGTTCTGTCATGATGGATTGAATTCTAGAGAATGTTGATAGCTATCTTATTATCACAATACAATCTTATGGGTAGAGAATAATAAATCTTTAGTTCTTCAAGAAATCTTAGCCAAATTCCTTCATAGACACCATGAGTAAGTGTTCTAAATTCTGCATCTGCACTGCTCCTTGCAACCACATTTTGCTTCTTCTTCATGTTACCAAGTTACCCCATACATAGGTATAATAACATGAAGTGGATTTTTTGTCCACAATAGAACCTGCCCAATCAGCATCAGTGTAGATTTCAACCATCTTGTTATGCCTCTTTTTAAAGAAGAGTCCCTTACCAGGAGTACTTTTGAGGTATCTCAAGACTCTATAGATAGTCTCAAGATGTCTCTCCTTTGGTGAGTGCATGAACTGATTAATCATACTTACTGCAAAGGCAATATCAGGCCAAGTATGAGACAAGTAGATCAATTTACAGACTAACCTCTGGTACTGCTCCTTGTTCACATCCTTCCCATCTTCAATCCCCAACTTGATATTGGGTTCCATAGGTGTGTCTGCGGGCTTGCATCTCGACATACTTGTTTCTTGAAGTAAATCAAGAACATATTTCTTTTGAACAATAGTGATTCCAGTTTTACTCCGTGCAACCTCCATACCAAGAAAGTACCTGAGAGCTCCAAGATCCTTCAATTGAACTGATTCGCAAGATAATTTTTAAAGGATTGCAACTCTTCATAGTCATCACTTGTAACAATTATGTCGTCCAATTAAACAATAAGAACAACAATCTTACCATCCTTAGAACATTTGTGAAAGAAGGTATGATTGGTTTGAGCATGTAGAAATCCTTTTCCTTTAATTGCTAGAGTGAATTTTTCAAACCATTCTCTTGGGGATTGCTTAAGTCCATAAAGAGACTTTCGGAACTTACACACTTCACTGACTCCTTTCCCAAAATCAGGTGGAGGATCCATGTATACTTTTTCATGCAACTCACCATTTAAGAATGCATTTTTTACATCCAACTGTTGTAGAGACAATCAAGATTAACTATTAAGGACAAAAGAACTCGAATGGTTTTGAGTTTAGCTACTGGTGCAAAGGTCTCCTGATAATCTATCCTATACGTCTGGGTGAATCTTTTCGCAACCAATCTTGCCTTGTTCCTTTTAATATTGCCATCTACATTCAATTTAACAGTGAATACCCACTTGCAACCCACTGTTTGTTTGCCTCTGGGAAGTGTCATAGTTTCCCATGTTCCATTTTTTTTCCAAGGCATCTATCTCTTCAGAAACATGTATCCATTTAGGATCATTAAGTGCCTCCTGAATATTTTGTGATAACCTTGTGCTATCCAATGTTGTGTTGAATGCACAAAGACCTTGGGATAATTTATCATAGGAGATATGGTGAGAAATAGGACTAGCAGTGCATGATCTAGTACCTTTTCTTACTACAATCGGAAGATGCAGGTCATCGGAGTGCACAACTTCTGGTTCGATAGAACTGGACTCGGGAGTGGATTCTTGGTAGTGTAGAGGTTTTGGATTAGTTACACTTTGAGGATGATGTCTTCTGCTATAAACAGTAACTGTCATTGTGGTTGTGGCTTTGCATCTACCCCTGTTTTTGGATGGAGGGAAGGATCCAAAGGAAACACTAATTCAAGACAATGATGTAATATTGTGAGTTCCTTAGGTTCAACAGACTTATCTTCTTCGTCCATCAAAATCTCCCCCTAAAGAGAAGGTTGGAGAAAGTAGGATTGAGTTTCAAAAAATTGAACATCCATAAACACAAAGACTTGATGCAAAGTTGGGGAATAACATTTATAGCCCCATTGGGTAGGAGAATATCCAATGAAAATACACTTATGGGATTTTGGGTCACTTTAGACCCGTGATGAAGAGGTGTGTGAACAAAAACAATATAACCAAACACTTGAGGTGAAAGGGATGAGATTGACTGAGTAGATGGAAAGGAGGTAAGAAGACATGATAAGGTTGACTTGAACCCTAGGACATGGGAAGGCATCCAATTAATAAGATAGGATGCAGTTAAGACAACTTCCCCCCCATAAGTATTTAGGAACATTCATGGTGAACATAAGGGATCAAGCAACTTTTAGTAGGTGACAATTTTTTCTTTTTGCCACACCATTTTGTTGAGGTGTGTGAGGACAAAAACTTTGGTGAAGAATGTCATTATGGGATAAGAATTCTCCAAGGACAGAGCTCAAATATTCTTTAGCATTATCCGTATGGAGGATTTTGATTAGCTAGAGAATTGAGTTTGAACCATGGCATGAAACACATGTTTAGTGTATGATTTTTCCTTCAAGAAATAGACCCAACAAACCCTGGTATGGTCATCAAGCAGGACCCCATATGTCACTGTGAATTAGGGAGAAAGGGGAAGATGTTGTATAGATTTGGGGTGGATAGGTGACCTCGAGACTGCTTTGCAAGACGACAAATGTCACAAGATATAGAACTGATATTTTTATTAACGAAAAGACTGGGTAACAAATTTGAAGATAAGGTAAACAAGGGTGGCCAAGCCTACGGTGCCACAACATTACATCAGTGCTAGAATTAGAAACAAAGATAAAATCATTCTCCACAAAGGCTGCTTGAGACTTCACATTCTCGAAGTAGTAAATTCCTCCTTCTCTAGCACTACCAATAGTCCTCCCCGAATCTTGTTTCTGAAAAACACAGTTGTGAATGGAGAACATCACATGACAATTGAAATCAGAAGTCAATTTATTGATAGAAATAAGATTGCAAGTTAAAGTGGACACGTATAACAGAAGGCAACATAATATTCTCGGAGAGTTTAATCGATCCTTTCCTAGCAATCTGTGTGAAACTACCATCTACTAGTTTTACCTGTGAGGTCTCATAGCATGGAGTATAAGAACAAAACAATGTTGGATTACCTGTCATGTGATCAGACGCACCAGAATCAAGTATCCAACGAGGGCTATTGTGGACATGAAAAGTCGTACCCTGTTGGGCTACAAGGTTAATGGTGGTGCTAGGTTGAGAGTTAGAGGACTGATGTAAGAACTACTGGAATTGATCATACTGGGATAGAGGAATGGTGATGCTACCAGAGTCACCTGCAGTGTGACATTCTTTAGGTTTGTCTTCAACGAAAACTTGATAAGCTCGACCTTTATTAGATCCTTTTGGCTTCCAGTTAGCTGGTTTGCCATGAATCTCCCAACATTTTTCACATGTGTGACCAGCCTTGTTGCAATGATTGCACCAAGGACGACCATCTCGTCTAGAGTCACTAGGCATGGTCAAGAGGGCCTTTAACCGCAAAGGTTGACACATCTGTGGATATCTTGACTTCATTTTGTTCCTTTTCTCCGAGCATCACTCGTCTCCTATTGGCTTCTCTCCAAACTTCTGCAAAAGCATTAGCAAGGGTAGGCAATGGCTTTTGTTTGAGAACTCGGCCTCTAACCTGATCAAGTTCTCGGTTAAGACCAACAAGAAATTCAGAGTCGTTCTTTCTCTAGGTGTTTCTTGAATTTCGCATTAGCAGCTAACTCTCCAAGGTCATTGGAATAATGAAGATCTAATTCCTGCCACAAATTTTGGAACTCATTAAAATATTCTGTGACAGACATACCTCCTTGATGTAGATTCTTTAACTTATTTTTCAAATCAAACACTTTAGAGGTATTCTTCAAATTAGATAGTTCTGATTAATGACATCTCAAATCTCCTTAGCAGTGTCCAAGAAGAGATAGGGACAACTAATTTGCAGCTCCACTGAGTTTGTCAACCATGCCATCACCAAAGCATTGTTGGTCTCCCACACATCATAATCTGGATGACTCTCAGTCGGATGTTTGACTTTTCCAGTGAGGTAACCCATCTTGGGATTTACCCGAATAACAAGTTTAATGGATTGAGACCGTTGATAGGCTCTTACCAAAAGATGGAGCATTGTTGGTCTCCCACACATCATAATCTGGATGACTCTCAGTCGGATGTTTGACTTTTCCAGTGAGGTAACCCATCTTGGGATTTACCCGAATAACAAGTTTAATGGATTGAGACCATTGATAGGCTCTTACCAGAAGATGGAGCATTGGGAGCAGTGGACGTAGTAGAAGAAAGTGACGAAGCCATTAACACAAGGATGAAGAAAAAATACCCACAAACGAAAGTACCTAGAACAGAGATTTGGCCCCCAAGACAGGTACAAGAGGCGACTATAGTGGGTTCTGGAGAATCGCACGGAAACAGAGGTCAAGAAGGTGGTGCGTGGACTACCCGCACTGGAAGATGGCGGCGCGTGAGAAATAGGTTTCAGCTTAGGCTGAAGGTTAGGAACGAAAACCTGCTCTTGATACCATGTATGAATTATTTACTGTTGTGTGTCATATAAGACCACACAAAATACTCTTATAATAAAAGATGTTTACAAAATAAGGAAACTAAATAATGAGTAATAAGGGAAATAATCCCATCCTATTATAATTAAAACATATCAAATCATATATTTCCTAACAAATAAACTATTAACATTCTTAATAATTAGCCACTAATATTCCTTGATTTTCTACAAAATGCACAATGTATTCATATCATACTTGTTGGATATTGATGTGTACTATACAGTTACATTTGTACCAAAACTAGACTCTTTAAAACTTTTAATGTATATTTTTTCCTTGCATAATGAAAGGATCAATATCATAACTTGAGTATGATATTTTGATTTAAATTTCATTGTGATTGTACATTTCTAATAAAATTTTCAAGTGATTAATTAAAGACTAGCAATAACATCCTGATGGTGACAAACCAAAATGAATACAAGCTATATGAACAAAAATCAAGAAAAAAAAGTTAATAAAATGTAAATAATTTACAAATATAATTATATTTTATTTAACATATATTGTCATATCCATATTCTTTTTCTTTTTAAATTGTCATATTTACTTATAGCATTGGGTCTAGAACCTGTTTAGATACAAGTAACAAGTGCTTTTGAGAGTTTTTCTATTGGAAATATAAAGTTTTTGCCAGTAGAGAAACTTTCAAAAACACTTCTAGCCTTATATCCAAACAAGCTCTTGATGTGATACTTGTACTTTTGGCCATGCATCATAGCCTCTTATATGCTCTTATCGATTTTAGTTGAAATGTATTGTTTGTTATCTCTTACAGGAGCTTGTAGTACTTCTCTCAGTAGAAATTGGAAAGGAAAATTCTTCAGATGGAAAGCTTGACCCTGTGATCAGTCAGAAGACATCAACCAAAAAATCTAAGAAAACAAAGCGTGAAGAATTAAAGGAAATATCTAATGAGAACAATGTTGAGAGTGCTGGCAAAAAGAAAAGCCTGAAAAGGCCTAAAATTTGCAAAGTTCCAAGTGAGGAAGCAAAAGGAAAAGCGAATGATGACACTAAAGTTTGCAACAGAGTCTCTAAAAAGGAAACAAAAGTAGATAGAAACCATGATACTGCTCATGTATTGATGGACAGTGCAGAGGCTCAGGCGGCAAATGATCTTTTAATGTTTGGAAAATATGCCAAAGGCAACCCTTTCTCTGAGGTGCAACCACAAATACATAGAAATCCTGACACTATTTTTGAAGATCCAGCAAATGATCCCATTGTCCCTGTCACTTTGGCTCCAAAACATTATTTATTCAATTCTAAACTTCCAGATATGAAACATATGCATGGTGAAAATTGGAACAAGACTGTACTTGTAGATGGTAATGCTGGTGCCAAGTTACAAGTAGGAATAGCAACGTTCCCAAATATTGGTATGAATTTAGTGGTGGAAAAAATTGAAGAGGAAATTCCTTTGCCACCTGGAACTGAGTTAATGGAAATATTGGACATTGAGCTCCCACCTGAAGATGTTGGAAATGCTTTGCAGCTTTTAGAGTTTTGCAGAGTGTTTGGAAAGGTTTGCCTTCATGTTAACTCTGTTGACAACTTTCTTTCAATTTTTTGGCAGCCATTCATAATTGCTTTATCAAGTGCTTTTTAAGATTTATTCCTGTGTATTATTTTAATCAGGCTCTTGATCTCAAGAAGGGAGAAGCTGAAGCCATCTTACGAGAATTAGTACGTAAACAAAATTTGCGTCGAGGACAAAACACTTTAGTGGTTCAGTTTCAAATTCGAGTGTTGACCTTGATACTAACTGATTCAGGAAATGAGTGAGTTATCCCTTATAGCTTTTATTTATTTGTTTGTGTATAGTTTTGGGGGAAATAATTTTTCTATGATATACTTGGAATCTTGGATTAAGGTTGCCATATGGATGACTTTGGTGGGTGTAGGTTTCCATCCATGACTACTAGCAATGGAAATAATTCATGGTTGAAACCATTGGAGGATTTAATTGCTGAATCTGATCATATATTAAAAGATTTTCCTTTGGATTGGCTTCAAGAAGGCGTTAGTGGATATTACAATTTGGATTTATCTAAAAAGCTCACACTGCTGAATTTTCTTTGTGATGAAGCTTTAGCTACTGAGTAAGTATTTCAAGTCCAATATTAGAATAGTTTTATTGTGTATTTTGCTGTTATTTTATTGTTTTCATCTCTTTATCCATATCTTTCTTTTTTCTCGGTTGTCTTCATAATCTTATTTTAAGTGGTTGGAAACTTGCTTAATATCTCCAGCAAACTGAGGAGTTGTATTGAAGATCAAAATTCAAGACATGCAGAAGAAGTGAAGGAAGCAAAAACCAAGATTGCTGCAGCTAAGGAAAAGGTAACAGCAGACAAGGTGTTATGTTCTTTGTATCTGGATTGTCCTTGCTGTTACATTTTGTTCATAATTTTGTATGCATGTTATCTACAGGAAAAGGGTCTTAGGCAGAAGTTGCAGAATGAGATGGTTAAAGCTGTTCTGTCAAATGTGGCTCCCCTTCGAATGGAGAAGCATGATGCTCTTCTTAAAAAAATGAAAAGTGAAGTGGCTCAAGCTCATGCTGTGGTGCTTAAGTTAAAGGGCACAATTCCAAAAGGTACGTTATGAATTACGATGTTTATGAATTATGCATTGTGTATGTTATGAGGTCTGAAGTTCTTCAATCTCATTCTCTAATGTCAGAATATTTAGCGGATGGTACAAAATTCTGCAATTTGGAAGACTATCCATGATGCAAACAAGTAATAATTTACACAGGAAAATGAAAAACTATTTTTTTAATGATTACTCTAACATGAAAAAGAACTAATATCTGCTTATATGACACACATCTCTTAGTATATCATATAGTTACTTAGATTCTACTAGAATTTTATTTGCAATATTACTGATCTTCAATGCTATTATCATTTTGCCTTGTTTCTTTCCTCACACGATAGTATATTCACTTATGCAACGCCCTGCAAAATGTTTAATTCCAGTTGGTTTAAATTCATCTATTTCTTATGAAAAATTGATTGTTTGCGTCATGAGCACTTATTTTCATAACATCCAGACTGAATAGTGGAATTGGTTTTGTAAATAAATAAATAAATGCTCCTAACGAGGCCAAAATGGAAAGATTTAGTATTTACGGTTACTTTCTATCTTGTAAGAATTTACTGTTTCTGCTATTGTAACAGTTGACATTTGTTCTTCTAATATTACAGGGAAACATAGTTCTGATGCTATAAGAATCGAGCCTGAGTGTTTGGACAACAATGGTCAGGTGTTTTGGAAGTTGAAAAGTTATAATAATGAATGTGCTGTTCTGTTGCAAGGTAATTTTTAAAATGCATTAGCTTAATTTTTCTGATTGATGATACTATTGTGATTTGGGTTCTAGCAAGTTTTCTTAAAGAAAGCAATGTGCAGATATCAAAATTCAGGATGAAACTGCTGCTGCACCTGCTGAAAAATGGTTTGTTTATGGTCCTGAAAAGAAGGATGAGGTTGATAAGTACATTTCCTCAAGGTGAGCTCTTTTATTAAAGTTGAAGTGGATTGTTCTAAGGGTTTTGGATATGGTACTTGATATTGGAGAGTTTGCATTCTTAATATCTTTCAAGAACATGATGGTAAATAATAACCAAAGCTAGCTTCAATGAATATGTTGAATATGTTGTTGAGAGAACAGTGATCACTCATTATATGCTCGAACATACAAAGAATGGGGAATATAATGAAATAGAGGTTTTATAATGATAATTATTTTAGCTATTGATAAGAAATATAGTGAAATATGAAAATGGATTGTAAAAGATCATCTAAGATACTTTAAGGAGGAGGGATTAAGTTGTTCCAGAGTAACTTCTTTTAATTACTCTCCATCTTCACCCTTAGTTTTCTTTAAATCTAATGGTCGGAATCAGGTTTTAATATACACAATTTAATGCCTATTTGGATGTTACTTTTTAGTGCATTACATTTATCGACAATGCTAGCAGCCGTAGATACATGTGTGGCTATGCAAGCACAAGGGGGCAGGGGAAGGGACCATGAGGCTAAACATCTGTGAATACAATAGTTATAGGAGTGCTATCTCTCTAACACTCTTTCTAACACACTTTATGATTGGTTGAAATTTATTGAAAATCATCAATGTTGCTAGGTTTCACTTCTCATTTAACGGTTCTCTCTTGATTTAGAGGTGAGACATCAAAATTGGTGATTTTCAATAAGTTTCAACAAATCATAGAGTGTTGGAGAGAATATTGCTAGTATTCGTCCATTAGTTATGTTAATGACATTGTAGTTATGCGTACTATAATTGATGCTCGACAAGTGCAACGAGTTAAGAATATTTCTTTTATATCTTGGTTGCAGGTCTAAAAGACTTAAAAAAGGTCACAAGGTTTCTTACATGCTTTCGCAGTGAAGCAATATGTAGAGGATGTTTCTGGTTAGTATTGTCATCTTTGATCAGGAATTTACAATTGTGACAATATCTATTATTGCTTCAAGTGTATATATATATCCAAATTACAAGAGGAGTGTTAATTCTTTATAGTAAAGTAAATGTTAGCAAACACACTCATGGTTAGTGAAATTGCATATGGGACTTCTCACTAATAATGTTGTTATATTCAGTTAGACTATGCAAATTTATCTACCAACAGTGTGTTAAAAATAGTGTGTTGCTAACATTATTTCATTTTGTTTGTTCTGGACTTGGATATGATTAACATGGAAATGTTTTTTTTGTTTTTGCAGGTTTTGGTGGGAATCTTATTCTCTCCGCTTTTTGAGTGCTGTGTACAAAAGGAACTTCATTATTGTGGTCAACAATCTACATATAGGAAAATTCTGAAGTTGCTGCTGATGATGTTAGAACATAAAAACAAATATTGATTCCTTGTATCTTAGGTTTCTAGATTTGATGTTTAGCTTCCAACTTTTTTATGATAGTGGTCATTAGGTTTCATTGTAATTACTTTTCATGGTGTAATTTTTCTTGATTTGAATTGTTCGTATGTGCATTGACAGATCCAATTAATTCGAAAAGTGATGTCTTCTCCATATTCCGAAGTTGTTCAATTTAATTCTTGGCATTCTAAGACTCTAAATCTCACATCTTTGCCTGTTTCAACAGTTCAAAATCTTAGCAAATAATTGAATTTGTATATAAATAATTATTTACAAAATTTAAAGGTATGAGTGAGGATATCAATATTATTACTACTCAATCTTATGCAAACTCATACTCGTGTAATGTATTTATTGTTTTATAACAAGATTCTAAGTTTTCAATGATTTTCTTAAAAAAATGATTTTCTTTAATTAAGTTAATAGAATTTTATTCGGGTTGAAATATTTTTTTAATCAAGTGTTATAATGTCATACTTAATTCTTCTAATGAAAGTAATGAAAATTATTAAAAGGTTTACGATATTATCTAATGAAAATGTAACTTGAGTGGATTCATTCTCATAATTTATATATTATATTTCTTATAAACAATAGTGACACTTTTTTTTAATATTTTTTCGTAATTGATATTAACAATTATTAATTTTAGTGAGTCATGCATTTCATTTGATACGTTTAATCAATGCATTTAAGTAAAAAATTTACCTGCATATATTTTCATAAAATAAGTCACTTAACTAACAAGCTTGCGTTAATTATATTGAAGTTTATTTTTTAATGAAATATTTTATTAGAAATTATAAATTGATTCTATATCATCAATGTTAGCTGAACTTTGAAATCACTTCATTTTAAAAATTAAATATATTAAAATTAATTCAATTTTATTTGTCAATCATTCTAAATGAAATGCAAACCTTATAATTCAAAGCTTATTAAATTCTTTTAAAATTAATTAAAAATACCATATAAAAAACCCATGATATCATAAGTAACATTAAATTTGGGTTAATTTTGTTTATGTTCATGCATGAGACAACAATATAAACACGTCTTGAGGTTTGGAAAACAATGACAAAAAGATTAAATTTCAATTTGTTAACTATCTTTTATTACATATGCTTTTTGAAGTTAAAGTATTTAAAATAATATTAAAAAATCGCATGAACTATTGTTGGAATACAAGTGTGAGGTGAAAACTCACATTAAGTAAGAATGAGAAGATTGAGCACCATAAAAATAAGAAAAAGATCCACAAACTTGAACCTTAACATTTTGGATTAAAGTATGTCGATGAGTATAATGGGGTTGATAGTGGAACCATGGACATGGATATCCCTTATACTGAAAGTCTTTCTGGCGGGTGAGTCCATGCGTAGAGGTCAGCCAGCGGGTCTCATAGGTGTTGCGACAATGTAGGGTCCTATATTATGTTGGCGGCAATGGCTAGATGATGTTGAGCTAGCCACGATTAAGCTCCAATGGCCACCATTAGATACTCGTGGATTGTAAATGACTTCCGCTTGATGGAAGAGACAAACACTTGAAGAGGAGATTGTTGGAGTACAAGTGTGAAGTGAAGTCCCACATCATATATGAATGAAAATATTGAGCACTATATAAGTGAGAAGACCCACAACCCTGAGCCTTAAGATTTTGGGTTAACGTGTGGTGTCAGGTTCACTTATATGGTTGCTCATGGCCCATTGATGTAAATCTATTCGGTGTTTACCCCCCTTCATTTTCCAACAATTGGTATTAAAGCCGATGACTTGACATGGTGACCAGCTCAGACGAGTAAGATCACGGTGGCGGATCCATGCACATGGAGATTCCTTGTATCAAAAGTCTTTTTGGTAGGTGAGTCCATGCATGGAGGCTAGGTAGTGGGTCTCGCAGGTGTTGTGGCGGTGCAAGGTACTAAAGCATGTTAGCGACAATGGTTAGGTAAGCCATGGGCAGTTACAGTTAAGCTTTAAGGGTTACCATTGGATACCCGTGAATTCAATAGGCTTCCGCTTAAGGGAGAGACCACAATGTGAAAGAGATTCATAATTGAGGAGGAGATTGTTGGAGTACAAGTGTAAGGTGAAGTCTCACATTGTGTAGGAATGGAAATGTCGAGCACCATATAAGTGATGATAAGGCCTATATGTAAAAGATAGGAACACTTCACACTTAACCAAGAGGGGGGGGGGGGTGAATTGGTTAGAGTTGGTAAATTAAAATTCTGTTAGCAAAATCAGAGTTTTCCCTTAGGATCTTTATCACTTTGAAAACAAAAATGTTTATTCAATCACTTGCTCAGTCCAAGGTATGCAATTATTCAAAGTTAAAATGATTAGCAAGATAATTCAACAGAGTATATATGTGAATGATAGGCTAGCTCTAATTTAAACACAAGACTCAAAAGATTTATACTGGTTCACTTCAAACACTATGAAGCTACATCCAGTTTTCTTCCATTCAACACTAGAATGGAGTTCCACTATTGCAATTTTCTGTCTTACAAGAATTTTACAAATCTCTTTTTATCAACCCTAGATAAAGTTCAGAAACCTAAGACACTATTAGGTTCTTAGAGATCAACCCACTGAGAATCCTCTCAGCACTCCCTAGAGAAACCCTTCCTCTAGATTACATGCAAGAACCCCAATTACAATAGTATTCAATTACAAACAGAAAAAGTGTACAACTTCAAAGTTAAGGAAAGATATCACCTGATGATCCAATGATTAATGATGCAAATGAATGAATGAATCAGGTTTAAGAATCTACACAAGACTCAGAAAAGCACAATCCTTAAGCTTTGACAAGAACTTTCTTGCTTCAAGACACAATTAACAACCCATATGTATTTTGATGTAAGCAAGAATACCCAGAACCCAAAGAACCTTAGGAAAGTATGTAGAGTGCTTTAGTTTAGCTCAGATTTCGAAATTCTCAAGTCTGCTATCTTGCACAGAATGAGTTCTATTTATAACAAATGTTTCTAACTGCCTGTAATCGATTACAAGCGCCTAATAATCGATTATTTATCATATGTAATCGATTATTTATCATTTGTAATCGATTAATATGTTCTATAGGCTTCTGGGTTATGGCAACAAACTAATTAATCGATTATTCCGTAGCGTAATCGATTATCACAGTGAGTTTTAGAAAAACTTGAAGTTCAGAATACAGTTGAAAAGTACTGTGTAATCGATTATGGTTTTGTGGTAATTGATTATGGCAGAGAGCTTCATAAAACAGGTTTTGGCCAAATGAACTATGTAATCGATTACGGACTTTGGTAATCGATTATTTTATAATAGATAGTGCAGCAGTGATGTATAATGTAATCGATTACAAGTATTGGTAATCGATTAGGGCAGTGAGCTTCATAAACCAGGAGTTTTCTATTTGGCCTTTGTAATCGATTACAGTTACTTGGTAATCGATTAAAATGTTTCTCAATGTTGTTTTATAAGTAAGCTAAGGTCAAATAATCGATTAATCCGATATGTAATCGATTACATTGTTCTTGAGAAGTTTTCTAGAAATAGCTAAGAACAAAGTAATCGATTATTATGCCTAAGTAATCGATTAAATAGTGTAAAACAGTATTTTTCCAAAAACCTTAGTTTCAATTTAAACACTGAATCAAATTATCAAAGCCTTGTTAATTCTATGACTCTATTTGAAACACTAAATGCATGATATGAATGCTATGCACTTGGATCACCAGAGATGCTTCTTCCTTTACAATTAATTACAATTTATTCTTCAAGTCTTCAAGGCATGTTGAAAGCTCAAAACCAAGCTTGATCTCTTGTCCACTCTTCAAGTGCTTTCTTTAAAACCAACACTATAAACTTGAGCCTTAAGATTTTTGGTTAAGGTGTTGTGTTAGGTTCACTTATATGGTTGCTCATGGTCCATTGGTATAAATCTCTTTGGTATTTACCACCCTTGATTTCCCAACAATTGGTATTAGAGCCTAGTTTGACTTGATGATCTGTTTAGATGAGTAAATGGTGCGTTGGATTTATGGACATAGAGATCCCTTGTATCAAAAGTCTTCCTGACGGGTGAGTCTATACATAGAGGCTAGGTAGCAAGTCTTGCAGGTGTTGTGACAGTGCAAGGTATTAAAGCATGTTGGCAGCAATGGTTGGACGATAAGCTCTAAGGGTAATAATTGGATATTTGTGGATTGAAAATGGATTTTGCTTAAGAGAGAGACTAGCATGTGGAAGAGACTCACACTTGTGAGGGAGATTGTTAGAGTACAAGTGTGAGGTGAAGTCTCACATCAGGTAGGAATGAGAAGGTTGAATACCATATAAGTGAGGAAAAGACCCATAAACCTGAGTTTTAAAGTTTTGAGTTAAGGTGTGATGTCAAGTTCATTTATGTGGTTCATGGGCCATTTGTGAAAATCTCCCGAATGTTTACCCCTTTGTTCCGCAATAACTATTTATTATAAAAAATTCTTAAGAACTTCCTCAACACCGACCTTCTAGTTTAATCCACTACTTCCTATTGAAGGTTGACAAATCAAATCATATTTGTTAAAAGTATTTGAAGAATGAATCACCATATATTAGTTACATATGAAGAATATAGTTATGTTTGAAAGGTTAAAATCATTCAAAACACATAATTAAGGTTTATTGAAGAATCTACGACTAAAAAAGGTTTATTGAAGAATACATTTAGCTAAAGCAAGAATATTAATCTCCTCAAGAACTCGATAAGGGACTTGATGACCCTAATTCAAGTTCTCCTATTCTGCTATGATTAAAGTATTTAAAAAGCCAATAACATCATATATAAGACCATTCCAATGCTTCTTTGCTTAATACATTAGGTAAATTACATAAAATTGAATAAATCAGTGACAAGATCAATTACAACCAAAAGTTTCATTATAATTATAACATTAAAACTACTGTCAGGCATAGTAAAATAATAACTACTTTGCATACATGCCAACATCTAAAAGAATTTTGAACGAAAGATATATGCACTTGAAGCCTCTATTGCCCTTTAACAAAGCCTGTTACGTTACTCAAATAAACCAATAAAAAAAAATGACTCCCTCTTATTATATAAACAAAACAGCAATACCTGAATCTACTAAAACACAATTCTGATTTTCAAGTTGTTACGTATCTGAGCATGAGAACATTTTAAGAATCCAAACTGTTTTTTTATTTTTTATTTATTTTATTTTTTACTTATATCTGTTGTATCCACAATACCAAAACAGATGTCTCTATAATTGTGATAGAACCAATAATTCAACGATATGCTTTTTCTTCAAAATAACCTCTGCTCACCACATATTTCACAGAATTTCTATGCATATCAATATGTGAGAGAACCATAATTAGGTAGTTTATGATTCTAAAAATCAGATGAAAAATATTTCACGAATAAAAACAAATCTATGTAGTTAAAATAAGAGAAGAAAATGCATTATCAACTTGGATTGGTTGTTCATATTTGAGCTCCTAGTTGCTTTGCTCAATGATCACTATTACATGCAAGCAACCATTTCTTTTATTGTTACACTAACTTCAGAAAGCCACTTACTTATTTAAGAATCTTTTTACAATTAAATGTTATTGACAAATACTTAATTTTAATATTTTTGAACATATAAAATCTAGTAGTTTCATATACTAAAGCACAATTAAACAATGAAAATCATGTTGCAAGGAGTAACAAACATAACACAATAAAGGAAACACGCAACTGAAAATCAATCTGGTGATTTATGGTCCCAATTTTGCTAAATGAAACATTCATCACATGGGGTATTATTCCTGTTTAGCATCCATTTTCAAAGTTAGTTCCCATGGTCTACATTGTCCTAGAACCTATATGCAGTGAAGTGAAAGTGTGTGTCAAATGCAGAAGAGACCAACGTAGTAGCATGTAACATATGTTTCCTTTAGCAGTAAACTACACCAAATCATATGTAATTTCATTTATATCAGCTGCTTTGAAGGATGGTGGTGAGAAAAATGAAAATGAAGGAGTTGTAGAAAAAAATGATGAAAAAGGAAGGAGTTGAAAAAGAAAAAGAGAAAAATGATGAAGTGGTGACTAATGAAGAAGTGGAAGAGAAAGTGATAAGTGAAGAGGAGAATCAGAAATCAGAGAAACAAGCAACTGGCAATGGCAAAGTGTTACTAAATCATCAACCAGTTCAACATCTTCCTTATCCACATGCTTCATCAAAGAAAGATAAGGAAAAGACAGTACAAGCGATTCTTAGATATTTTCAGATGGCTGTAGATTAACATTCAATTTTCTGAGGCGTTGGAGCATATGCCGACATATGTAAATTTATGAAGGATTTTCTTACAAAGAAGAAAAGAATTATGGATGATCAAACATTGGAGTTAGATGCAGGTTGTAATGACATTATTCAAAAATCAATTTTAGAGAAATCCAGAGATCCCGGTAGTTTCACAATTCCTGTGACTATTGGGAGATTATCAATGGGAAAGCCACTTCTTGATTTAGGTGCAAGCATCAACCTAATGCCCTTGTCCATGATCAAGCAAATAGGAGAAGTAGAAATCAGACCAATTAGGATCACTTTGCAACTAGCTGACAGAACTATTAACTGTCCTTATGGCATTATTGGAGATGTATTGGTGAAAGTTGACAAATTGCTCTTTCCAGTCAACTTTGTAGTGATGTATATGGATTAGGATATGAAGTTTCATTGATTCTTGGCAAACCTTTCATGAAGACTGTTAAAGTTTTGATTGATGTTTATGAAGGAAAACTCACTGTTAGGGTGCAAGATGATGAAGTGCAATTCAATGTATTTGAAGCCATGAAGCACCCTAAAGATAAGGTGGAGTGTTTTAGAGTGGATGTCCTGGATGAAGTGATTTCTGACTCCAAGTGGTTCATTCAAAGAAAAGATGGTTTCGAGAAAATATTGTCTGAAGCATTTGAGGACATGAGTGAATGTGAAGATAATGAGAGTTCAGATTGTCTCCAACAACTAGATGCTTTCAAGGAAATTCCTTACCATCAATCCCTTTTAGAAGAATTGAAAGAAGAGAAGCAGGATGAAGAATCAAAGATGGAGCTGAAAGCTGGCCTCCACATTTGAAATATGCTTTTTCTTGTAGGTGATTCAATAAAACCAGTTATCATTAATGCAAATCTTTATGAAGAAGAAGAAAAGAGACTGGTGAAAATTTTGTAGGAGAACAAAAAAGCCATCGGCTGGACCTTATCAGACCTTGCAGGTATCAATCCTTCTTATTGTACGCATAGAATCTTAATGGCAGAAGATTATAAACATGTAGCTCAGCCACAAAGACGCCTTAATCCAACCATGAAGGAAGTTGTCAGAAAGAAGGTGGTCAAGCTATTGGAGTCTGGAATGATATATCCTATTTCAGATAGCGAGTGGGTAAGCTTTATACAGGTAGTTCCAAAGAAAGGTAGCATAACTGTTGTAAAGAATGAGAAAAATTAGCTTATTCCAACTCGTATTGTTACGGGTTGGAGAATGTGTATTGATTACAGAAAGCTCAATAAAGCCACCAGAAAGGATCATTTTCCATTGCCATTCCTGGACCAGATGCTGGAGAGACTAGCAGGCCAACAATTCTATTGTTTTCTTGATGGATACTCGGGATATAATCAAATCAATGTTAATCCTTAAGATCAAGAGAAGATAGCTTTTACTTGTCCCTTCGATGTTTTTGCTTACATGAAGATGCCTTCCGGTCATTGTAATGCTCCTGCTACATTTCAGCGATGTATGATTGCTATTTTCTCTGATCTCATTGAGAAGAGTATTAAAGTATCCATGGATGATTTCTTTGTCTTTGGCTCTTCTTTTGATTTATGTCTTTCTAATCTTGACACTATATTGAAGCGATGTGTTGAAACAAATCTTGTGTTCAATTGGGAGAAATGCCACTTTATGGTGACTGAAGGCATTGTATTGGGCCACAAAATCTTTGTTCATGGTATTGAAGTTGACAAAGCTAAGGTGGACGTCATTGAAAAATTGTCTCCGCAAAGGCATCAAAAGCTCTCTAGGACATGCTGGGTCTTACAAGCATTTCATCAAAGATTTTCTATGATTGCCAAGCCATTGAGCAATCTCTTGAACAAAGTAGTTTCATTTCAATTTGATGAATTGTGATTAGAAGCTTTTGATACTTTGAAACAAAAAGTGATTTTTGCACCTATAATCACTGCCCCAAACTAGACATTTGATTTCGAATAATGTGTGATGCTAGTGATTATGGTGTACAAGAAGTTTTGGGTCAAAGGAAAAATAAAGTTTTCTATGTCATACATTATGCAAGCAAGGTGTTAAATGAAGCTCAAATTTATTATGCAACAACTAAAAAAGAATTGCTTGCGATAATCTATGCTTTGGAAAAATTTAGATCTTATTTGATAGGATCTAAGGTTGTGATTTTTACTGATCATGCTGCTATAAAATATATGTTGGTCAAAGCTGACTCTAAACCCAGACTTATCCATTGGATTCTACTATTGATGAGGTGACCACATAAGGTCCTAAAATTCAAGAAGAGTTTCCTGATGAAAAGCTATTCAACATTGCAGAAAGGCCATGGTTTGCTGAGATGACAAATTTCAAAGCAGTTGGTGCAATTGTGATGATTTCACTTGGCACAAGAAAATGAATTTTTTCAAGGACTCTAAATATTTTGTACGGGATGATGCTTATCTTTTTAATATTGGAGCATATAATCTCCCGAGAAGATGTGTGACTCAGGGGGAGGCAAGAAGCATACTGTGGCATTGCCATAGTTCACCTTATGGAGGCCATTACAATGGAGATAGGATTGCTGCTAAGGTCCTTAAATCTGGTTTCTATTGGCCTACTTTGCGCAATGATGCTTATGAATATGTTCAGAGGTGTGATAATTGTCAAAGAGTAGGTGGAATCTCCATAAGGAATGAAATGCCACTAGAAAACATTTTGGAGGTTGAAGCTTTTGACTACTATGGGATAGATTTCATTGGTTCATTCCCATCATCTTACTCAAATGAATACATTCTATTGCCTGTAGACTATGTAACCAAATGGGTGGAAGCAATATCTGTTCAACATGTAGATGCAAAGATCGTTATTCGCTTCCTAAAGAAAAACATCTTTTCAAGGTTTGGCACACCAAGGGTACTAATAAGTGGTGGAGGATCTCATTTCTGTAATGTCCAACTCAAGAAAGTTCTCCAACACTATAGCGTTAGCCACAAGGTAGCCTCACCTTACCATCCTTAGACTAATGGGCAAGCTGAAGTTTCTAACAGGGAAATCAATAAGATCCTAGAGAAAACATTTGTTCAATCAAGGAAGGATTGGTCTCAAAAATTAGATGAAGCTCTGTGGGCATACAAAGCAGCATACAAAGCTCCTACAGGACTCACTCCCTTCCAATTGATCTATGGCAAATCTTGTCACTTACTTGTTGAGTTACAACACAAAGCTTACTGGGCATTGAAGTTTTTGAATTTTGATCTGAATGCAGCTGGTAAACACAAGAATCTCCAACTTCATGAATTGGAGAAATTGAGGTTTCAAGCTTATGATAATTCCAAGCTTTATATGCAAAGAGTTAAAATTTACCATGATAAAAAGATTTTGAAAAGAAATTTTCAGCCTGGTCAACAGGTTTTGTTATTTAATTCTAGATTGAGATTGTTTTCAGGTAAGCTGAAATCTAAGTTATCTGGACCATTCATCATAGATGAAGTCAGGCCACATAGAGCTGTGATATTGGAGGATCCAGCCACAAAGAGGACATGGAAGCTGAATGACAGTAGAATCAAACACTACTTGGGTGGGGATGTTGAGAGGCTCACCATTGTTGCTCACATGCGGGAACTCTGAGCCATAACAAGGGCATCCAGCTTAAAAGACGTTAAAGAAGCGATCCTAGGAGGCAACCCAATATTTCTAAACTTTTTTTTACTTTGTGTTACTTGAGTTTTATGTCTTATGTTTCTGAACTATATTTCTGAAATTTACTTTTGAGTCTTTATTGGAGAATTATGTTTTTGAATGTATAATTTGTTTTGTTAGAGCTACCATTCCATGGCCTAGGGACATGCCTATTTTTCAGGAGGAGGAAGAGCAGATGAGGATGAAGACATGACAGATCTTGTTGATTATTTCATTGGAGGAGACTGAGCTCCTCAACCATGATCGTCAAAATTTCGTGAACTTGTCTTTATGTTTCTTTATTGCTTTGTAGTTTAAACTTCAGTACTTTATTACCTTATTTACTATTCCAAAATTTTGCTTGGATATTTACGCGCTTTTGTGATTTTGAATGGTTTATGCATTCACTTTGATATGTGTACATAGAGGTTTCCCTCTTTTTGGTAGTACACATTATTGAATAATTTTGTTCTATTATTATAGTAGTAGAATATATATAACTCTTTTTGGGACTTAAAAATTTTTTTTCTCTTGGGCATAACATGTTTTGGAAAGAATCATCACACAAAAAAGTGATTTTTGGAAACATTGAGAATGAAAAACAATGAACGACTTTCCCAAATACCAAATGAATTCAGATGTTTTTGCATGGGTTTGATAAAGAACAACTTTTGAAACACTAATTTGATTTGAACATGGAAATAGGCCTTAAGCTTTAGTGATTGTGTGCAACCACATATTTTACATTGAGTGTCCTCTCTAATATGTTCTACAATTAATTTTGCATGAATTTCTAATTATGTTACATTGCCAGGAATAGAGCATAACATTTTGATTGCAAATAGGACGAGTTTATGATTGTAATGTTGAGATATTTATTTCATATGCGAGGAATCGATATTTGGTTATTATCCTTAGATTTCTCGAATGCAAGGGATCAATTCGAGGTGAATTAATATGTGCATTAGTAATGTTAGAAAATGATTCATATGTATTAATATTATTTGGATACTGAGGGTATGAACGATGAAATCCAATCCTCCATTTCTCTTGAATCAATTAAATTCATTTTACTTGTTTTCGTAAATTTTCGTATTTTCGACACATTAATTTAGTTATTTTCATTTTCGTTAAACCATGAAATTACGATTAAATTCATTGTACATAACTATTGAACTATTTAATTTTATCTAGAAAATTTGAGTAACTTAAGTCCTTGTGGAGACTATCTCTTTTATAAAACTTGTAACCTGCAACGACATTGGTATGCTTGCCAATAGTCTAAAGACCATGACCAAACTCACCGAAGTGGTCATCACCAACCACAAAAACACCGAAGCCGCAATCAAAAGCATGAAGACTCAAATAGGGAAATTTCCCAAACAATCGCAAACCTTTTTAATTGGTTTTTCTGCAGTCACAAAAAGAACCCAAAGGGCCATTGCAAGGCTATTATCTCCACCATAGAGTATGATGTAGGAGGTGAAGAATAAGAAGAGGTAGAGGAAAACACTGCCAGAGGAAGAGATGAAAGCACAAGCCAACCCTTCAACCCAAGGTTTTCAATCCTCACTAATCCTCCATTGTTGGATTTTAGTAAGCTAAGCATCTATAAGCAAGGAGACGACGAGAGGATGGCTAAATTAGAGAAATACATGGAGATGCTACAAGGGAAGAAGGAGGAACCACCTATTGAAAAACTCACATGGGACGTGCTACATCAAGTAAGACCCAAGAGACATTTGGAGGACAACAGATGTTTTACCATACCCATCACATTGGGAAATCACTCTATCGATCATGCACTACTTGACTTAGGCGCAAGTTGCAACCTTATGCCTTATTCTTTCTTAGAGAAGATTGGTCGCCTTAACCTAAAGCACACCAACATGACTCTACAATTTGTCAATGGTTCTAAAAAGAAAGAATTATGGAAAAAGGTAAACGTGACAATAAAGGTAAAACATTTAACAATAAAAGTAAAACATTTAAAATTTATAACTGGTCTTTTTGTCATGGATATAGAGGAGGACCAGTAAGTTCTAATTATTCTAGGAGGATCTGTCATGAGAACTGCTCATGTAACCATCAATGTTCGTAAAGAAGTCTACACACTTAGAGAGGGCAAAAAATAAATGTTCTACTACATTCAAGGCATTGAAGATTTACCCAATGAATCAACTCACCATCAACATCATCATATAGCACCTTGACAATCCACATGCCATATGTCAAGCTATTGACGTTAGAGGAGCACCTATTGCGGGGCAACCTAACTTTTTAGCTCTTACTTTTTACATTACATTCATTTAGGATAGTTTTTAGCTTTAAGTTTGGAGTTCAAAAATCACTCAATAGCATAGCACTAACTTGCATTTTTTAGTTTTGTTCATCATGTGGTAGCCTTACTAACAACCATCTCATTTAGAGGACCACGTACTCACTATCTAGGGAGGTGGTGAGGTTGCAAAGGAAAAAGGGAGATGTGGGAGCTCTTCAGCCCTAAGTGAAGCCTAATTTTACTTTATTAGTTTAGTTTTTTAGTATATGTGTGGTAGTTTAGGAGTATGTTTATTATTAGGAAGATAAAGAGACACATGTGATTAAGAAGCATCACCATAAAATAAAACTATTTTTTGTGCTTAAATCATTCTTTGTGTGGCTAAACTCAAATGCTAAAAGTGAAAACCATTGATTTAGCTTGATTGAGATGTGTAGTGAGTTTGGATTGAACAATTGAAAGCAAATAAAACAACTTGTAGGCCTAACTCAGTGATTGAGTGATCCTTATAATGATACAAATATATATTGAGAGACACTCTTATTTCACTCACAGTAGACTTTGACTGAATCTCCTTTAGATTGATTGCAATTATGTGCATTGAAGTGATCAAGGCCATGTTTGCATGTTTAGCCTAGAGCCAAAAAGCCAACCCTATATTGTTAATCCCTTGCACCATACTTTGAGCCTATATTGATTAATTCTTTTCTAATCCCTTAACCTCTATCTGCTACTACCCTTAACTTAGAGGTAAGAGAGCAAAGGTCTAGGAATTGGAAAAGTCCTTAAGTTTGGAGTGACAAAAATTACTACTCAAGGGAACAAAGTAAAGGTACCTATGAGCAAATAAAAGTCCTTATTCTTTCTTGAAAGGTTGAAAAAGAAAAATGTGAAAAAATAGAAAAATAAATAAAAATAAAGAGAGGTAAAATACAGAAAAAAAATCAATAGTTGAGGACAAGTAGAGTATGAATCTAATTGAAAAATAAGGGATACCAAGGATTGGTAGGAAGTGAATGAAAATCCAATGAATAGACTAAATATTTTCCTTCCTTTGAGTTACTTTTGATTATCTAGAAAAATCAATTTTCATTGTTAGCCAAGCCCCATTACAAGCCAAGAAAGTCCTTAGTGATCTTTGCATGTATTTGATGTGTTGATTAACTTGAGATGAAAGTCAAAGTTGAACTCTGGTGTCTTAAGTTGTTAATTGAGTAAAACACTTACCCAAAGCTAAGTCAAAAGGTTGAGAGTGAAACACTTATTGTGAGGACAAGTTGTTATGCCATTAAATTTGATTGTCATTCTTGTTGCATATTTCTAACCTCGCACTTGATTTTGTTGAACTAAAAAGTTGAATGTGGGCATCATACTTAGTTTATTGAAGCACATGAACAGAAAAAGTGTTGAATAAAGGGGAATGCAAGAATAATGTGTATGTGACTTGTCATTGTGTATCCTTAGTCTTTAGTCTTAGTTTCATTTTTGTTTTTGAGTCCTAATTTTTTTAGTAGTTTTTACTGTTTTAGTAGTTTTAGTTAGTCTTGCTTGAGGACAAGCAAGGTTCTAAGTTTGGAGTGTTGATAAACGTTAAATTTACCAACATTTTGTAATGTTTATTTGGCATCTTAGTTAATTTTAGGCCTCATTTTGAATCAAATTAACTTTAAATTCATTTTTACTTTGTCTTAGGTAGAATTTTACGTTTTAGTTATTTTTAATTAATTTTTGATACTTTTTCAGCAAAAACAGGTCATTCTGACAAGAGTTCCAGAGGCCCAAAATTAGCAAAAGGTTCTAGAAGGAAAAATGGAAAAAATTGAAGATAAAAGCTAGGAAAATCAAGAGCAAGATATTTTTCAAGGATAAGTCAGTTGAAGAAGAAGATAATTACTTGAATTAATTAGAGATATTATTTGTTAGTAATTTATTGTGATTATCTCTTTAATTAAACCCCCTGCAATTCTATAACTAGGAGGTTAAGCATTCACTGTAACGATGTAGAAGTCTCGAACAATTCTTAGAATTATATTTTAGGCTTCCATCTACTAGACACCTCCATTATTCATTAGACAGTCTAGGTTTCATTGTATTATTTTTATGATTTCAATTCCTTCCACCTAGGAGAGGAAATGATGAACCTTTTTTCATTTTAATTCTATCAATTCAATACGCCATCTTGAGTTTTTTATTTGTTGTGGTACTTAATACTTTTATTTGATCAATCATCTTATAGATGAATTCATGAATTGACTTGTGCTTAGGCTAGCCTTGTTGAAACTCGAACATGAAGGAAGTACTTAATTGGGATTATCTCGAGGGATAGAATAATCTTGGTTAAGCCTCGTTAGTTCTCGACCATTAATGTTGATTGCTTGTGTCGGTATGTCTAAGGGATTAGGTATTGGCAAGTAGTTTAGAATCCGCGACCATGTGGGAGTTGGCGTAGAATACATTAGTGAATTGGGGATGAACAAGAGAGATGAGTAGAGAATTGTGAAGTTACAGTGGATCAAGAAATTCGAAGTCCAAACTTCGACATTCATTCATCAAGATCGACGTGACCATCCAAGTATAGTATTTCTATCTTTACTTAATTATTATTGTCATTTAATTTTTATTACAATTTATTTTATGTTATTTATTTTGTGACAGTCAAAAAACAAAAATACAAAAAATTAGTTCTTAGTTAAATAATTACATGAAATCTCTCATTTGCTCCTTTGGGAGACGACATGGACGATAGTTCAGTTACTACATCATGATTGGCTTACACTTGGACTATAAATTGAATCTAACATGAAATAAAACCCAAACAACATTGCGTATCAATGAAACATAGGAATCTCTACACATAACTTCTTAATGTAAGAAAATTTGGATGTTACATCGACCTCCACGCATGAACTCTCCCTTAACCTATGCACCCTTCCGTAACGAACCCAAATCATATTTAAACAGTGAACAACACATTCTTCACGTTGAACCACTCTTTCTCTATTTGTTTTTTTTTAAATCTTTTTATTCATTTCTAGGCTTTTTGACTCTAAATTGGGACAAAAAGTCAAACCTTCATAGAAGCTTTAAAACCATCTTGACTCCACAATTTTTGTCCATTCCACATACACACTTTCTGTCTTTGATTTCTTTGTGATGTGATTTGATGAAGTGATTCTGAATTCGAAGGAAGAGTTTTTGTTTTTGCAGAACTATAACAAGCTACTAAGCACGCTATCCACACGCAAGAAATTGGTTGGAGTTTCAGGTTTGGTGGTTTAAGGTTACTAGAGATGAAGGTCGAATGAGCATAGAGGGGAAAGAGAAAAGGCGAAGTTATTTTTTTTTTCTTAAACTATTTTTGGCAGTTGTTAGCCACTAGAAATAATAATTTTACATTTTAAAGTAATACTTAATGATGACATCATCACTTAACTGATGGCAGAGATCTAAAACAACTTTTCAAATATCAGGGAGCAAACCTGAAGTAAATATTTATCAAAGACAAAAAAAAAATCGAGTATATAAACATATTTTAGCCTTTTTTTAATTTACCATTAGATTGAATATTTCCTTTAACCACTAAAATATACTCACTTCTAGTCTATCTAAAAAAGATGGCTCTGAATATTAAATGTATGAAGTAGCTTTCTTGTGCTTTCACAATTGAAGAGTGATGTTACCAGATATTGCTATAGAGAATAGTAGCATTTGGATGAGGCATTGAAATGCTTATTCTAGTATGGTCAAGTATGCTATTTGAAATAGAAGATTCTCTTTTATGTACTTATTCTCTTTTTGTATATTATTTATTTCTCCATTTTCATATTTTGACGAATCAAATGAAACATAAAAGTAATATTTTTGTCTTTGTTTTCTACATGTGTTTGAAATGAAAGTCAACACAATACTTGAGCCTGTTTCCAAGACTGCTTAAATTTAGGATGAACATTTTTAGAATAAGGGAAAAAGGAATCCTTGTTAATAATTTCTAATGTCCATGTCATGAACCAACTATCCCAAAAAGCATAAACTATTAGGCGAATACACACTAATACTTTTTCATACTACATGTCTAACAATCTTTGACTGTACTAGCAACAATTGCTGAATTCTCCCTTTGTCCTTGATTATATGATCCTTTTTAGAAATTTATTTGACCTTTTTGAAGACCTTTTTCTAATTTCTAGATGCATTAATTATTTTTTCCTATATACCTTGAAATAATAGGTATAACACTAGAAGGGGGGGTTGAATAGTGTGTTAGATAAAAATGAAAGTCTTTTCACAAAGAGAACGATTTTCTCGATAAGATGTGTTAATAATAATGTACTGAATGTATAGTCCAACGAATGAAAAATAACTTTCTTAAAAAAAAAGATAGACTATCATCCAATGCTAGGAAGACTATGTTGTCAAAAAGGTTTTCTAATGCAGACTTGTGTGAATAAGTGTGCCAAAATAAGCACAACAGAATACGAGTTAGATAGCTTTAAAGAGAAGTAGAAACACTTAACTTTATATTGGTTCACTCAAATAGAACTATGTCCAGTTTTCCTTTACAAACTTGTAAAGAGTTCTACTAATCAAAACTTGACTAGAAACAAGTATTTTGTCATGCCACTCTTATATACATCAATATTCTCTGGGCTATTTCTGGAACACCCCTTAGACTTTCCCTGAATCTAAGAACACCCAACTATTGTTTAACACTAAGTCACTTCTAGCTTTCACAAACAACAAAGGTTATAATGAATACACATATTCAAAAATGACAATCAATCAATCAGCTTTGCAAAGCAAAGGATAACAAATTAAGCACCATCTAGTATTGTCCAATAACTTGATAACATCTAAGCACTTCAAATTCACTCACTTGTCTTTCTCTTCGTTTTCAGGTGTTGGTAGCAGTGCTTAAGTAACCTTTAATATACTTTAGATAAGATATCCTTTACAGAATTAGAGTCTTCCTTGATATGACCATTGTCTCACAGTTGGCGCCTTGTGCAGCGAGTCACTTGTTTGAGGTGAGAAAAGAATAAAGTACAAGCAACTGCATGTGCGTCTCTTTCCAACGATAACAACCTTTGAGGAATATGCTCTTTTGATTTCTTCTAATCTCTTCTATTTTTCCTTACATACTTGACATTCAAATGTTAACATTCAAAATAAGAGAGGTAAAGTGAATGTATAAGAGAATTGGTACGAGCACTTCTCTTTTTAGATAACGTGAATATAGTACATGATTGAATGTCACTTATTCTTAATATAAAATGGTTTGCGTAAGTGAATGTGTCTATTGGACATGATTATAAAGACATAGTGTATAGGGAATGGTTTTCACAGAAGATTGGATGGTTATTTTACACAGAGCTTTGGATGTTGAATATATAACTCTTTTAAAAACTAAGTTCTAGTTATGAATGGATGATAATTAATATTAGCATAGGTTAGAGTATCAATACCACACATGCTCATATATAGTAAGTCTTGTTCACTTGCTAGTCCATCAATAATTTTATATCTTTGTAATCATCAAAATATTGGGTTTGAAAGCATCATCTAGTTATGAAACGTTGGAGCCTCCAGACCTAACATACCCTTACTTAGTTATTCTCTCTCCAAACATTAATGAGAAATAATTAAGTTGATAGAGAGATAAGAAAAAGGTAATATGGAATGATAGTACAAGTAATTGACATATTTAATGTGATAAACTAAATTAACTACTTTTCTTAAGGGGTGTGAATTAGTTGAAAGTTTCTTATAATTAGGGACAAAGGATGTATTGAGGTTACACTTGAAAACAATAGGAATACTCACAATTAACCAATAGGGGGGTGAATTGGTTAAAACTTGGTCTTTTAAAATTTTCTTTTCTAAATCAGAGTTAGGATCTTAATCACTTTAAAACCAAGAAACCTTTAATTCAATCAATTCACTCCGCTCAAGGAATCAATGTCTCAAAACAGAACTTGTTAACCAATGATAAGAATTCAAAGAACCAATGAACATGATAACCAAAAGAGATTAGAGAGCAGACAATCAACACAAGAATTTATACTGGTTCACTTCTCAAGAGAAGCTACATCCAGTTTCTAATCAACACTAGATTAGAATTCCACTATTGAAAATTTCAGTTCTTACAAGCTTGATTACATTTACTCTTTATCAACCCTAGATAAAGAAAGGAAATCTAAAACCCTATTAGACACCTTAACAAGAATCAGAGAACACTACTCTGTTCTTCCCTAGAGAACACTACTCTAGTGCAAGCCTCAAGAACAAATTACAATAACAATCAATTACAAAACAGTTCAAAACAGAATTACACCCAAAGAGAATGAAGAGAAACAACCTGATGATCCAATGATTAGAATGCAAATGAATTACCAACAGTGTTGAATCATTAGCTGAAACTTCAAAACTAGCTCTCCTATTTTTCTTTGAAAAACTCTTGTCCAAGTAATCAAATCAAGAACTCATGTGATTTAGGAAGTGGGACAAGAGGTTTATATGCTCAGAAAAACTCTTTGAATCTTGGTGAAGGCTTGAAGGTAATTAGAAATTCGTATTAGACAAGTTGTTAAACAGAGCAAGCCTCACTCCTATTTATAATAAACTTTTGTAACTAACAATAATCGATTAAAACGCTTAAGTAATCGATTAAAGTGTTCATGTGTTTTTTGGGTTTGAATAACGAGCAAAATAATCGATTAATACGAGCCGTAATCGATTATTCCAGTAGCACAGCATTTCATAAAAGCTTGTTTAATAAATTACAAGAAATGGTAATCGATTAAAGCAGTGCAACATGTTTTTTTTGAGAGCATTGTGTAATCGATTACAATTCCTGGTAATCGATTATTGCAGTAGAACATGCTTTTTCAAAAGTCTTATGTAATCGATTACATTACACCGTAATCGATTAAAGCAGTGAAACATATTGTTCCTCTAACACTAAATAATTGATTACAATAAATGGTAATCGATTAAAGTGTTCATCAAAGCTTTTCCAGTTTTGAAAATGAAGCAAATAATCGATTAATACGCTGTGTAATCGATTAAAATAGTGCATTTTGCATTTTTCCAAAAACATTGCTTCTTTGGTTCTTTTGTAAAACAAGCTTTGATTCTTTGGTTAAAACACTAAAGCACATAAATGATTAAATGCATGCAATGCAAGGATCAATAGATTGGCCTCTTTAACACTTCATTTGATTTACAATCTTCCAAGGCATTCCACGGCATGTGAAAAAGCTCAAAACCATTCTTCGAGTCCTAAGCTTCAAGCTTTAAGATGCTCCCCCTATATCCAACAACACTACTAGAAAATATGCATTTAACATCGGCCACTTAACATTTATTGTCATAAAAAATGATGTTAATATAAATGCGATGACATTTTTGTGAATAAAGTGTCATTGTTAACATTGTTCATAAAATAACCAATGTTATTAGTTTCCCTTAACATAAGTTAATTTAAAATTGATGTTGTGAGGACTAAGTTAACATTGTTTTAATGAAAAATCGATGTTGGTATTTTCGCTTAACCATAGTTTTAATTTAAAACCGATGTTGTCAATGTTATATTCTAATATTAATTTCACTTTGTCATGTCATTCCTTACCCTAACTCCCTTGAAAACTTTCATTCCCTCTCTTTATTGCCCAAAACCCTCAAACCAAACCCCTTCGTCGTTACAACCACTTTTCCTAAATCCTACAGTAGCTACCTCCCCTCTTCACCCTCTCTGAACAACAAAGAAAATGTTGCGGCGTCCATGCCCACACCACTCTCTTCTCCCCTTTCAACCAAGAATTCGCCACTGCCATCGAGCTCGAAACCCGCCACAACTTCCCCTCCTCCTCCGTCGTTTAGAAACTCATCCTCAAGTTTCAAGAAGAAGAAAAAGACAACAACACCACAAACATTTTCGTTCATGACAATGACACTAGGGTTCTAGACATCAACATTCCAGTCTCACTACAACTACAATCACAACTAGAAGCAACTAATAAAACCTTCACAATACATAGAGTTTTGGTTTAGGAAATAGTAGAAGATGAACCAGAGATAATACCAAAACTTGAAGCTGACGTGGTAGAAGAAGAAGAAGAGGAAGACACACTAAAGGCGATGAAGGACACCATGGATCTAGACTCCCAAACAAAGAAACCCTCTGGTGGCCGCCACTTGAAGGGTAGCTTCGGTCTTTTGTGGTAGGAAAAAAATCTAGGAAAGGTAAGGCTTTTGTTGTAAGACTCAAACATTTTTTTAGTTCTTTTGCTGTGATGTTTACGTTATGGTATTTTAGCACAAATGAAATGTTAAAATGTGATCAACATTTAATAAGTTGTTTCTTGGAAATTCGGTTTCTATTTTGTAGTTTAAAATGTCTTTTGTTGATCTAAACATTTTCCTTGCTATGATTCACAAATTATTACTATTACCTTTTGATGTTACTTTTAATAATCTTACTAGATCCTAAAAGTAAGAGTCACAGTGACTTTTTTTACCTTCCAAGAGATGAGTCATTTGGTCACTTGAAGTCATCAAACTTTCTTGTATACATGCTCAAGTCTGCATCTCAAAATGTCATACCTCAACTACAATCTACACTTAGACTACAATTCAATAAGTATGGGTTTAATATTTTGATGAAATTTACTTGGTAATTAATATTCTCTCTCATTCTAAATAGTTGATTGGTTATAGTTGTGTTTTGATTACATGGTAGAGTTGCTAGCAAGTACTGAATCTACGTTCTATTGGAAACTCATCGAGGATGTGCTTGTAATGTTGTCCCAGATTCCAACATCAAAGATAGGCGAGATTGTAAGATAGACTGGTGAAGCTTTAAGGGCTAAGTTTGGAATATCTCAATTTTGAAATTGCACAAATATTTTGAATGTGGTAATTGATTGATATCTTATTTTTTATGGTTTGTAGAAATTGTATTTCATATTAGCCATATATTGTGTATGAATGTCAAGGGTGTGCTAGTTTAAGTAGGTGGATAGGTAGAAATTGGGAAATTGATAACTAACATGGTTTTTGTGAAATACGAGAATGTAAAATTAGCAATTTTCAAATGCTTTACTTTATTGTGTTTGACTCCAAGCATTCAGGTCATGCTTGCTGAGAACACCACACCAGACCCTAAATCCTGTTAATTATGCTTAATGACTTAGTTTAAAATGTGATCCCTTATTTGTTCTATTTCTATATTCTACAAAGTCCACATTGCATCTTGTTTTAAGGCTTCATGGTGTTATTATTGAGCTAAGCAAGAGGCATTAGTGCGGAAATAGAACTAGGATAAGATGATGTGCTGCAAGGAAGGTTACACATCCTAGTACTGGCTCCTGTTGGTTCGTTCATAACTAATTATAAATATTGATCTTATGAAATATAGTCGAAGTGCCAAAAAACTTGTGTTGAAAATGCATAAAAAGTGTCATAAAACTCTTTTTTTTTTGTAAAGTTCATTTTTTGATAATGTTCTTCTTTTCAAATTTTCCCTCTATGACATATAATTATTAAGTATATTGAGAGATCAACATTATTTTCACATTTTGTTCCTCATAACTTCACACTTACTTTCAGAGGCTAGTTCTTCAAATAACCTTTCATGGCCATGAATATGATATGATCATATCATCTTTTTATTGAGAAGGTGATTGGAGATCTATTGGATCATGTCACTCCAACTGTGAAAATCATTATCTCCTATAACAATAAGTAGGTCTATAATGGTCATGAGTTTTTCCCTTCCTCAGTACCTACTAAGTTGAGGTTCAGATTAATGGAGGCGATATGATATCCTTCTTCACTCTATTTGCTACTTCTCCACTGTATCTATTTGATATTTTCATATCTTAATATTTTAATATCTATATATTCCATTTCCATGCAATTTTTTTAGGTCATGACAAATCCAGACATTCTTGACCTTAGTGATCCATACCTTAGGGAACAATTACATCGGTATAAGACACTATATTATATATAGACATAAAAAACCAATAAACCATCACATGCTATTTTTTGTAGTTAGCTAAATGTAGAAGGAAAGATCGATATGGAGTGTAACAAAGAGGCTCAATTGGTAGTCCCTGGTGTCTTGAAAGAGGCTTACTTGGAGGTTTGTAGAAGAAAGTGATTTTTATCTTAGTGATGACGAACCTTAGTGCATGCCGTCTTGGTAACTTTTCACAATAGTTTTTAAAGATGGCAGCTACTAAGTTCTTTCTAACTTCCATGTTGAAATATTCTTTCCCATTTTTTTGCAACTATGTTTCTTGTTTTGACTAGAACACCAAAAAGAATCCATGTTCTGCTTCTACTATGCAGTGTGCTATAATAATGAATCTTGGTTTTCATATTTGTTTTTGAGCTCTTATCAATGTCGCTTTGTCAATTATAGAGTTATCATAGAGGTGAATAGAATTTGTATCATATTGGTTTAGAGATAACATAGTATACTTCTTAATTTTTCTACTTAATTTGATAGGGCTTGGCAAGAACTCCTAGTGCTTGTCATTGTCAGCATGCTTTCCTATTTCTTATATAAAGTAATAATATAATTATAATAGGTAACATTCTATTCTTTCATTTGCATTTATACTAATAGATTTTATCTAGACATAGCTTGGGGTAGTGGGTTCAAAGACTGGCTTGTTTGGTTATTCTTCTCTTTGTGGTGCTCTAGACGCTGAGACAAAGCACAAGTGCTACGAATTTAGGGTGCTCAAGAAGGTTTGTGAGTGCTTTGTCTATGAAATAAAGGTTATTATATATATATATATATATATATATATATATATATATATATATATATATATATATATATATATATATATGTATGTATGTATGTATATCACCTTTAAGCCATATATTTTTTCTAACAAAAATTGACTACCTACATCAGTTCTATTGAATATCAGTGATAAGTACCTATGCAACATCAGTTTTGTAGAACACGATGTTGCATAGCTATTTCCTACATCAGTTTTAGCCAAAAATGATGTCTAATTCTAAATAGTGCACCTATTGAAGCACTTTCAACATCCGTTTCTTCCTGAAACGATGTTGAAATTAGATTTTAACATCGCTTTGAAAACTAATGTTGGAAGTGTCTCACTTTCAACACCGCTCGCTTCAACATTGGTTCAAAACCGATGTTAAATGCCTTTTTTAACCGATCTTAAATGTCTTTTTTCTAGTAGTGTTGTCACTATATGTCCTTGTTGCAAAAGTGAGATTTAATCTTTCTTTTGGAGCCAATGATATTTTCTTTAATTCTAAGAAATCATTTTATATGCCCTTTTTCAAGGTGGAGAAATACCAAGGAGAGTGCTAGCTTGTGTTCTACAATTGATTCATGATGGAGTATACTAATCGATTTTGCATTAATTTTCACCAATTAATATTATTATTTATGTCTCATTATAAACTTTTTTTTCATATTACTTACTAAACCATTTACAGAGAAAGAAAATAATGGCATATATCTCATTTTACTTTTAAAGAAAAATTAGTAGAATGGCTGAATTTATGGTACTAGTTCATGTTTCTTCCCTCATACATACATTATGGTCTATCCCTCTATCTATACTATGAATTGCTTCGACTACACTATGTTGCATTTTTTTTTCATTTATTACTATTTATACATTTATGTTCTTTTGACTTCCTTAATTTCATTTGCTCTATCTTTTGTTAGTATATCATGTAGTCATGTAGTTCTTGGTGCGTCGTAAACCTATAATCTCTATCATTATCCCTATACACCTGACCACCTCAAGAATTTGAGTACCCTTTCACAATATTCAATTCCTATTAAACTAAAGTACCCATATGTCTTTGAGTGCCATGAGATTCATCTAAACACCTTTTGTATGGATTCAAACTTTTTTGGGTTATCTCATAGTATTTGTGTTGGTTTGGAGAATAAAACCTATAGGTAATTATTTTCTTAATTCATCTAGATGCAATTAAATTTGCCTTGAAATTCCATTTTAATCCACTTGAAATTTAATAACTTAAAATAATATCTATTTTTCATTGTCTATTATTAACTTCCCCTTGACTCCATTCAATTTAAAATAAATTCTACATTTATAAACCCCTTCAAATAAAGGTTTTATTTAATGTTAAAATTCAAATTTAATACAATTATGATTTATGACCACAATTAATAAAGTTCATTATTTTTTTATTTTCTCCCATAAAACCCTTTTTCAAAATTGCAAAAGTCAAATTTGACCATAGAAGTCAAACTGAAGGATGCGTCACATCATTTTTTAATCATAAAGGAAGAGAGAGAGTGTGAATGAATCCCTTCCAAAATTGAAAAGTCAAAATTGACTATAGAAATCCATTTGTCATGTTATCAACCCTATTAATATTTGCTTCTTCAATGTGTCATTGTAAGAAGAAAAAAAATCAAAGCAAGTTTGAAACCCACCAACAACAATTGGTGTGTGTTTGTGTTCTTAGTTCTTACAACTTTTGTTGGCTCTTGCAGTAATCTCCAACTCCTTCATGGAACCTTTGTTATCTTTTGCTTAGCATCAAAACATAAACAAGGTTGTTGCAAGTGGCAGGAAGCCAAAGTGTTCCAATTCTTTCAAAGTTCAAATAAGGGGAAGCAAAATCTATGATTTTGCAAATGGGAAAATTTGAACCATATTAATATTTTCTTCTTCAACGTGTCATTGTAAGAAAAAAAAATCAAAGCAAGTTTGAAACCCACCAACAACAATTGGTGTGTGTTTGCTTTAGTTCTTACAACTTTGTTGTTTTAGTTCTTACAACTTTGTTGACTCTTGCAATAATCTCCAACTCCTTCAAGGAACCTTTGTTATCTTTTGCTTAGCATCAAAACATAAACAAGGTTGTTGCAATTGGCAAGAAACCAAAGTTTTTCAATTCATTCAAAGTTCAAATAAGGGGAAGCAAAATCTATGATTCTGCAAATGGGAAAAACTAGGCATTCTTTTTTGGTTTTTTAGTTTTTGTGATGCCTATTTCATTTTTTGTGTTTTTGTGTTGTGGGTTATGGTGGTTTGTGAAGAGAGAAAAATCCATATGTGAGAATGTGAATGAACATCGGAATTATTTGAAAATTGGGAACTTTTGTTATCGGGGTGTATGATGGTGATGATATTTGTGATGTCGTGGCTTTTCTTTTATTTTGTATGTGTTATTCAATTTGTTTGGTGTTGTTTCTATTTTTTTAAGATTTGCTTGGATGATAACATTTTTGTTTGATTGGTTTTTCACATTGAAGTCCTAACAAAAAAGGGGGACTTTGTTGCTACTTGTAAGAATCGGAAGAAAGGGAAGCCTTGTACCATCAAGTTCTACCACAAGTGCTTCTTAAACAGGTTAGGTTCAGCAATGCAAACATTGGTTTGTTTTGCAACAAGTAACCAAAGAAATCACCAAAATGTGTTTTGTTTTTTTTTTCTTGTACAAGTCACTAATATCCTCCATGAGAGACAATCTTGTTTGAATTGGCTTGATAGGATCTTTAATAGCTTTTCTTTATTCCATAGTGGTTTTACCTAACTTAAATAAGATTATTTATTGTGGAGAATACTTTTGGCCTTGTATAAACAAACAAAAAAAGAATTAGAAAAGACGTTTTATCAAGAGAAAGCCATGAAGCTACTTGACCATGGAAAGGGTAAAAAGACTAAGGATGATTAGTGAACTCTGTAACAAGTTTAAAAAATTTAGAAAAGATGGTTTATCAAGGGAAGGCCATGAAGGATAAAGAAAGGTACACAGTAGACATAAATAATAAAATTGATTGGTAAATTAATGCAAAATCAACAAGCATATTTCATAATAAATCAATTGTAGAACATGAACTAGCATTCTTGGCATTCCTCCTCCTTGAAAAAAGATTAAATCCCACTTGCAACAAGGGCATATAGTGACAATGTTAGTATTTAGCTATTTTTGCTGGTTCGGTCAAAGATTGTTAGACATGTAGTATGTTTTTCGGGATAGTTGGTTCATGACATGGATATTAGAAAGTGTTAACAAGGATTCCTTTTGCCTATTATTTTTTCATTCTATTACTATTTATATAATTTAAGATTCTATTTATTATCTTTTGACTTCTTTACCTTCATTTGTTCTATCTTTTGTTAGTATATCATGTAATCTTGGTATGTCTTAAACCTTCACAATCTGGGTACCATTTCACAAGATTCATTTTTGTTAAACTCAAGTACCCAAATTATCTTTGAATACCATGATATTCATCTAAATACCTTTTGTATTGTTTCAAACTTTTTTGGGTTATCTTAGAGTATTTATGTTGGTTTAGAGTATAAAACTTATGGGCAATTCCTTGATTAATTCATGTAGGTGCATTTTAGATTGGCATTGAAATTGCATTTTGATCCACCTGGGATTTTGTTTGACTCCATTCATTTTTTTGGTCCTAGGTCAGAGATCACAAGTATCCCCCAATTTACTCGGTCAAAGACTAATCCCGCTCGTGGTGCATGGTTGCCACTAGCCCAAGGGAATTTTGCACACAGTGGGAATTGAACATGGATTTTCCCGCCAAATAGATTGTTCTCACTTATGTGAATACAACAAAGTCTTACACCATTGTGCTAACCCTTTGACTCCATTCATTTTAAAATTAATTCTACATTATATATCCTCCAAATAATTAAAGAATTTATTTAATGCTTAAATCCAGATTTAATACATTTTGATCACAATTAATGAAGTTCCTTTTATATTTTCTCTCCCATAAAAATCATTTCCAAAATTGCAAAAGTCAAATTTGACAACAATAGTCAAACCAAATGACTCGACACATCATTTTTTAATCATAAAGGAAGAGAGAGTGAATGAATCCCTTCCAAAATTGAAAAGTCAAATTGACTACAAAAATCCAATTGTCATGTCATCGATCAACCTTATTAATATTTGTTTCTTCAATGTCTTATTGCAAGAGAAAAAAAAATAAAGTTAGTTTGAAACCCACCAATAAGAGCCATTGGTGTGTGTTTGTGTTCTTAGTTCTTACAATTTTGTTGGCTCTTGCAACAATCTCCAACTCTGTCATGATTCTACAGATGGAATAACTTGTCACCAGGTACCTTTTTTTTGTGATGCCCATTTCATTTTTTTGTGTTTTTTGTTGTGGGTTTGATAAGCGTTTGTCGTGTGTCTTCAAAACAATTAAACTAAGTTAATTCTGTAGCACAGGATTAACCTAGGTCGACTTAGAGACACAATCAATATGGTTCCAACTTCAATTCACTAGTAAATAATAGGGGGATTTTTATCAAACAGTTTGCATGCGTCAAATGAAAATTGCAAAAACACAAACTACGATTAAAGATTAATGCAGAAACTAACAGAATTGATAACAAGTAATGTAAAACAGATTAAACAGCATCAATCCAATTCACCAAATCAAGCTATTTGAATCATCATCATTCTCAGAAATTTATCCTATTGTGAAAGTTCATTCAATTTCATTAGAAGCAGTTCAATCGAATTAACCCCTAAATTAATTGAAACCACAATTCTAATTGAAATATCATCCAATTAATCTGTGATTTATATTTGAAATTAGGAAATGAATCCATAACCTAATCCGCTTTCAATCCTAAACGCATTCATAATCATGAAAACAGAATAGCAATTGAAGAAGAAAGTGAGCATTCACACAGAATTCGAAATACTAAACCAGAACTTAAATTCTTCCCTTGCTTGGGTTGGATCCTTGGATTGATTAATTATTTAGCCTTCCATGATCATCATCAATGAAAGCCCCATGAAATGAGTGCATGAAAATGGAAGAATAGAAATGAAAATGAAGAACAATGAAGAACAAGGAAGAACAGTTGAGAGAAAATAAGAGAAAGAGTTTTGATTCTAAAAACTTAAAAAGAGAAATGTAAAACTGTTTTTGCAAAATGAAATGTAAGTAATAATTCCTCCTAATGTCACTAATATATAGTGACTAAGTCTGAAGAAAAGAATGGGCCATGAACAATCCATCAATTCTAATTATTTATGCTATTTACACCAATAAAAGTCCAACTCGCAGCCCAAAATATAAGTGCAGTGGTTCTGACTTCAAAGCCTAAAATGACCCTCTAAATGACAGAATTGGCCTAGGCTTATTTCTGGAAAACTTATAGATCTTTTCGTTATCTTTCCAAGGACTACAAGAACTCTCAATTCGGAGTTTCGTAGAGCTCTGTAGATCCTGTACAAGGCAGATACGTCAAGTGAGCCTAAAATCCGAAAATACGCAACAATTAGCAATTAAGCCCACTAATTTGCCTAAGACAAAAACTAAATTAGAATGGGAAAATAAAAGTCCAAGAAAAGTCAAATAAGCTAAGAATGATAGGAAAATAATTAGGGTTATGGTGGTTTATGAAGAGGGCAAAATCCAAATGTGGGTGAAGAAACATGGAAATTATTTGAAAATTGGAAACTTAGGTTATCAGGGTTGTATGATGGTGATGATGTTTGTGGTGTTGTGGTTTTTCTTTTACATTGTATGTATCATTCAGTTTATGTTTGATTTTGTTTCTAGATTTTAAGGCTTGTTTGAATGATGAAACTTTTGTTTGTTTGGTTTTCCACGTTGAATTGCCAGCAAAAAAAAGGGATTTTCCTGCTACTTGTGAGAGCTGAAGAAGGGGAAGCCTTGTGCCTTCAAGTGACAGAAGTGTCTCTTAAATAGGTTAGGTTCAACAATATAAACATTGGGCTTTCTTTTTATTTTATTTGTTTTTTATTTTTAGAATTTCTTCTTAAGTGTATTTTGCCCATGTTTATAACAAATACTTTTTGCTTTGCAAGAGTGTCCAGAGATCCATTGTTTTGCAATATGAATCCAATGAAATCACCAAAATGTGTTTTTTTTTAATTTTGTATCACGTCACTAGCATCCTCCATGAGAAACAATCTTGTTTAAACTGGGTAGTACCTTTAATAGCTTTGCTTTTTCCAATAATGGTTTTAAGTGGATTAAGTAAGATTGTTTTTTGTGGCCTTGTACAAAAATAAAAAGACAAAACAAATATTGGTGATTTCTACATTTGTGTGTGTGTGTGTGTGTTTGGACACTCGTTGCAAAGCGATGGAACTTTGGACACACTTGCAATGCCATAAATCACATCCATTTTGCTATAAAAATAACATAAAATTATGACTATTAACTTCTTTGTAGATGTGAAAAACAACTTCCCAAAGAGGAACCAAACATGTTATATTTTTCAAAATAATTACCCTTTGATTGTCAACTGAGATAGCCTTAGTATAAACTAAAAAAAACAAAGAGTATAATGATATTCCCTTATAATACTTGTATAATTATAAGTTTCACTCATTTGGTGCACGTGGTTTATACACATATGTGCATGTGGTATATCTAATGATAAGAGTTAATTATTGTCCTATGATTATACATAAATAGTGGATATTATTTTACTTAATCTAATTTTGACTAACCATTTTAAAAGTATGGTGTACATTAATTTTTCTTACCTATGATGGACTGATACTTTAAGTGGAAAATGTATCCACACCATACTTATATTGAATATCAATGTGTATTATATAGGTGTATTTGTATCATGCAAGACCAAAGCTACTTCACCATGGAAAGGATAAAAAGACTAGTAGGATAATTGGTGAACTCTGGAATAGGTTAATAGAATCATTAAAAATGGTTTATCAAGAAAAGGCCATGAAGGATAAAGAGAGGTACAAAGCATAAATGGAGGATTATCGAGAGAAACTAAAAAATGCCATGTTCTTAGTTATAGTGTGATGCTTCAACAACAACTTCCTAAATTGGATACAAACATGTTGGATGTTGATATAAAAATGGATTAAGCTGAGAGATTCTCCTTAGACTCCAAAAGAAAGTAATTCTGGCAGAAATGACTATGAAGATTATAATAAAACTGCTAAGAATTAAGGTTTGGATAGGGATACAATTCCTATTATAGGAATGGGCACATAAACAAGTTATTTGGATTTTGGCCTAACTCAACCCTACATAGTCTTGAATTTATCATAAAAGAATTCAAAAGTGTTTCCCTTTATCAAAAGTTAGGATCAAACCCAAATAGTTTGTATATGTGCCCACTCCTATAACAAGCAATGCATCCATATTGAAATTTATTTCTATAGTTATATTTATAGTCTTCATAGTCATTTCCACCAAACTTTTGTCTTCTAGAGTTTGAGGAGAAACTCCCTTGTCTTAACCCATTTTAATGTCAACATCCAACATGAAAGTATCTGATTTTGGAAGTTTTCGTTGAAGCAGTAAACCACTAATAACTTGGTCCATCTTTAGTTTCTCTCCATAATCCTCTATTTTTTCTGATTCTTTTAACTTTTTCTAGACTTCACCAATCACCCTATTAGTCTTTTTATCCTTTTCATGGTGAATTAGCTTTAGTCTTGCATGATATAAAGGCACCTTTATAATACACATCAACATCCAATATAAGAATGGTGTGGATACGTTTTCCACTTAAAGTATCAATCCATCATAAGTAAGAAATGTAATGTAGACCATATAATTTGTTAGGTCTAAACGATCCACTAAATTGTATGACCTATCACACCATTGATTTTGATGTTTACAAAAGTATAAATTATTGATAATCTAATGAGTTGACTTTAAGTGGACAGGACCAACTTCATAAAAGGACCTAATCGCTATCTACAAGTCATGTCCATGCTTTAAGTGGAAAATGTTTTGTTGAGTGTTTTCATTACTTACGTCTAGTTGGTATAAGTCACTTACATACCCATTTTATACTCTTGTATGTGGTGTCCAACCAAGTTCAAAAAGGTAATGTTAGCCGCAAAGGAAAGTGAACGATCTCTCTTTAATAATTCAGTTTTGCCTCTCTTTATTTGAATTCCTAACATTTGAATTTAAGGAAAGAACATAATAGAAAAGAATAGAAGGATTTTACTAAATATTCTTCAAACGTCATTTTCAATGCGAATAAGGGGCACATGTTGTTAATTGTACTTTTATTCCTTTCCTTTCCAATCAGAGCGTGCCACATCGATTATTTCAAGACTCAACACTAATCCAATAACAAATCATTCACTGAAGTCTATAAAAGGCAGCCTCTACCCAAAAGAAAAACACAAACATGATCATAAAGAAATGACAAAATCTCTTAAGCAAAACTCTAAAAAATCATTGGACAATATATTTTCCATTATCTATTCTTTGCTAATTAAAGTTACTCTGTATTTGAGCTTTATTGTTTATCCACTCGTTGAGTCTTATTGAATCGTTATATTCATTCAAACTTTTGTTTGTGAAAGCTAGGAGTGACTTAGCGTTAGACAATATTTGGTTGTTTTTAGATTTAGGGGGAGTTTAAGGGAGTGCCAGAAGTGGCTACAAGAATACTTGTATAGCCAAGAATGGAGGGACACAATTCTTGTTTTGTAATCAAAATTTTAATTAGTGGAACCCTTTTATCGTTCCGTAAACTGAAATTAGACGTAGCTCTGTTTGAATGAACCAATATAAACCAAGTGTTTCTATGTGTCTCTTAAGCGATTTTACTAAGTATTCTTTTTCCCTGTCGTTTCTTAGGTGCTTATTTGAAAACCTTTTTGAAAAAATTGATTCATTTATTTATTGGACGATCGAACTTGTTTTTCTCATCAAGGGATGACTCCAGTACATATATCTTTCTAAACCTGCAATACAGTTTTTAATTGCAAAAAGTTCTTATCTTTGATTAACACAATATTTGTAACACCTTAAAATCCTTTTACTCAAATATTGCTTTAAAATAGTATAAATAATAAATATTGCGAAATACGTGTCATTTAAATCTAGTTTCTATTTCTAAGTTGATAACATAATTCAATATTTTTTTTAAGAAAAGAAGGAACATGTATACATATATATGATGTGCTTGATTAAAACATGTACGTATAATTATAATGCTTATGAATAAAGGGTATTGTCAAAACTCATTTTCTATTTAAAAATCATTTCGAAAGTTGTTGTCATTTTTCTTCTACCTTTACACAACATCAACATCAACAACACCTTTAACCCAAGCTAATTGGGGTCGGTGGTAGATGAACCCAATGATATATATGAGGAGTTTGAAAGAAAAAAAAGTAAAAGCGAAGAAACGCTATAAAGAAACAGCATATAAAGACTTAACTTGCACAAAACTAAATACTGATAAATTGAAAGAAATACGTAATCATACATAATGACTCTCTATGGCCCTTAAGATATAAACATGGATGTACCAAAGTCATTATAGCTGTTAACAAGAAAATAAATATCTATCGTCCTCAAAATATTACACAGTATCACCAAAAGGTTTAATAGAACAAAATCTCATGACACTGACTTCCCACCCCAAATATAGATCAAAAAGGGAAAACAATCCTATAGTAAAAGTAGTCACTACCCAAGACCTACAAGTGATATGTAATGTGTGCCTCTACAGTGATCAGTGGTATCCAGGGTTCATCTAACAACAAAAAGTAGCGCTGGATGTAACCAAAGTGCGCGTGGTGGCGAGTTTCTTCCTCCACCGTGTAGCTGTAGCGGTAACTAGTGATCCAAGTGAACATCCCCTGGGGATGCTCCATGACCTCTCTTGAAATGGTGGTTGCAAGGGTGAGTCCTCCGCTCCTTAAACGCCACAAACATCAAGAAATAGCAAAACTAAAATATACAATCTATGTGACCACTGCGTCTAGTTATCAAAAGAAACAACACTCTCAGATCCTAAGCACATAACTATCACACTTATTTCACTATAGGGCCCAATCACTGCCACTAATCCTCCCAGGTCTTGATGGTCTTATAAAATCATGTGGATGACAGTCGGGAGTGATCGCTATATATGGACATCATACACTGACCTCTCATCTCCCAACTCAAAAAACATAGTGTTGGAGTCTGTCAAGAGTAGCAAAGTAAGGCCTGTGAGTTTCCCACGCCAAATGAGTGCACCAAATGCCAAGTAGTCACCACTCGTTAATTCCCTAGGTTCCTCGAACCTTTCCGCACACTATACCCCAGTGTATCTTTGTCCATCATCCACTTCCTCAACGTAACCTCACCTTCTCACAAAAGAAAAATGAATCAATGATTCCTTAATCTCTATCCAATCCTTTTGACTATTGTCGTTGTATTGCGTGCGTAGCCCTTGTGCCACATGCATCAATGGATGCGTACAAACAAACAAACAGGAAAGAGAGATGAGGCTCAGGCCTACGTACTACTCTCACAGAACCAATCGTGGCCCCTTAAGCGGTAAAACCACTTGTCACACAAAATAATCGGACAGCATAATGGCTATAACTATAGCTATCTAAACAAACATAACAAACAATTTGTCGAGGGTCGAATACCCCCATATTCAAACCAAAGTGCGTACACATAAAAATGACAGTATGCAGACCTATATATATTATAAAATAAATTGACATGCCACAAAATACAGGCACACATTTCAGTAATTTTATCAGCATAGAATCATCACAATTTCAGAACATGTATCAGTCATCAAATCTTGCATATATATCAGCAATATAATAGTAAATATATTAGCAGTTCCAGAAAATAAATAATTCTAAGATAATTTATACAGAAGCATGAATTTCAAATTTAAGCTATCTAGTTTCTAAAATCACTTTGTCGCTCGATTTTTCAAAGTTTTGCTCCCAACTTATTTTTAGTGCTCTCGGTGCTTCGGGAGTCGAATTTCTGCAAATCTTATATGCTACCCTACATTTTCAAACCTAGGAAGCTCATTTTTGAGGTCAAACTTTAATAAAAACAATTCATACTGCTGTAAATATCAGTCCAAATTCATGATAGATTTTTCATTTTACTAAATGTCCTAAAACTTAATTTAATTGTAACTTTTGCTAGGAAACTCCAATTTAAGTGAAACTTGAGGCTTACTCTATGTTTTAATATGAAAAGAACTCATTATTGGGATCCAAAATTCAAGAAAAATATCTCAGAATACATATTCAAGACATGACAGCAAGCTCAAAAATTTCAAAGCAACATGTTCAAGGAAATTCAACAACAAGCATATGGTTCAAGAGTTGGAGAGACCCCCCTTTACCTCTGGTAGTATCCACGAAATTTAGAAGGAAGAATGAGGGAGTTTTGATTCAAGTTTCCAACCTTCAAGAGTGAAAAATAAGGTTTTGAAACTACAAGTAAGAATAGAGCAAGAAAATGAAGTGAAAATCAAGCTTAGAGTTGAAAATGAAGGTCACTTACCTAAGCTTGATGGATGAAGGGTTCAAGAACACTTGGTAAAACTTGGAAGAAGAATATAAATATGGTCTCCTCTTTCTCTTAAAGCTTTAGAAAAATGGAAGAACTGGCCTAACTTTGGCTTTTAAAAACAATACTTATTGTAGGTGAAATGCTTGGACCAATGGAATTGCATGGCCTAATCCTTATCTTCTTAATTTAAGTACTCTGAATGTCCATTAGTATAACTAATTGGCAGCTTCGACGAGCTCAATCATGCCTTATATGGCTTATTGCACTTTTCCAAAACTAACTATAAAAGGATAAAGTAGAATTTTGCCAAAAATGGTAAAAATTAATTTTGCTAAAAGTAAATCTTATCCTAATCTTCTAGATTAGTGTTCTAACTTCCTAGGTTAGTGTGCTAACCTCCCTTGGGATATGTCTACTTAGAGTGAAACTTGCACAGAGTCCACTCACATAGAGAGAAATTACACTACGGCTCAATGCACAATACAATTCTTGTGCAGATGAAAATCTAGCTCAGATAGTTTCTATTTCTTTGTCAATCTTTACTAAATAAATTACACACCCACACACACGCACGAGCACACACACACACACACACACACACACACACACATATATACATAGCACAAATTTCTATAATTAAAAATGTATAACTACTGAAATTAAATTCATAAATGCTCAAATGAATAAACATAGAGTTTTCTTTATCAGTCCGAGTTGTAATTTTTCAGGGTGTTACAACTCTAAATTATTTTAATTATTCTACATCATATAATTAGACACTTTAATTAGTCACCAACTAGTTAAACTAAAATTCTATTTTTAAAGTAGTTATATAGTTATTTATGAAAATGCCCTCCACTTTAAACTCTTATGGCTTAATTACCCCTTTTCTAATTCTATAGAATCTAGATCACAATTAATCAATCTTAATTATTCCCACTTATTTTCTAACTTACATTAATTACTAATTTCAGTTAAAGCTTCTAATTTCTATTTCTAGACCAAAATCCAATTATTAACATCTAGGTCATTAATGAGTTGACCATTATTTGATCAGAGATTTTTCTCTGAATTATCCTTATTCTTTCTAGACTTTTGCTTAAAAAATTAAGAGTTTAACCATGCCTAGGTATCCTATGGTAACATCTCATATAGTCTAAAAACATTACCCAATTGCACAATAAAGCAATAACACTGTCAATCATACACACATGAAAAATTGGGATGTTACACTATTATACCCCCTTCTAGTGTGATTGTTGTTATTTCAAAATTAAAATTGATAGTCAATATTAGATTAAGTAAAACAATTTCAACTATTTATGTATAATCATAGGGGGGAAATTAAATCATTTCCTTAGATTGACCATACATCCACACATTGATAATTTTTGTGACTACTTATATTTCCAATCATAATTCACAACATTTATCTCACATTTTTCTTATTTATTGCTATGATTGTCCTTATTTAAGTTTGATTTCTCATAGGTTTTGGAATAATTTTACATATTTGAAAAATTAGAAAGCTGATTAGTTTTTATGATTGTTTTGCATGAGTTGGGAACACAAAGAGGAAGAGTTTTGAAGCAAGATTTCTTGTTCAACGAGAAGATGGAGTCACTCAACGAATTTGAAGACTTAAGAAAATGACATGTGGAATAGAAATGGCTAAAAAAGAAGTTATGTTCGCTTAGAGAATACAATTCAAGAGGCAACACCAGCATCACAAGATTTTCTTAGCGAGGACCTATTCGCTAAACGAATTAATCTGTCTGGAAAAAGTAAATAGAATTTCAAATGAAATTCATTTAGCAAATTGAGAAATTCTCTAAGCGAGAGTGCCTTTATGGAGAAAATACAAAAGGGAGATTTTGTGTGCATTTTTAGAGATCTCATCATTGGGAACATTCCAGAATCTCCTTAAGGTTTTGTGTTGTACCTTCATGCTCACCAACTCTCATCTTCATTTCTCTTCCATTTTGGTACCTCTGAAGCTTTGGGATGTCTCTCATGAAAATGAGAGACTAGTTTCATCTTTCTTAGGAGATTTGGTGAACTAAGCTACCCTCATGTAATAATTTACTCCCTCCATTCCAAATTATATGATATTTTAAAGAGAGAAAAAATTGTTCCAAAATATATGTCATTTTACAAAACCAACGTTGCACTAAATACTTTTTTCCAAGACTACCATTAATCAATACTTAGTGGGAGTAGTGTAGGAAGAGTAAATGAGTCATTAATTAGAGATAAAGGGTATAATAGGAAGTTACCTAATTTTTTCTTTGAAATTCAACAAATTGCATTCCTTAATATTGGTGCCAAAACCTTAAACATCATATAATCTGAAATAGAGGGTGTACACTATTTATTTAGTATTTGATTTATTGTTGATGCCTTTCTTCTATATTTGTTCTTTGTTTATGGATTGATCATCCATATGCATGATTTTATAGTTTAAATGTCATTGGAAAATGTGTATAATACTAAGAACTAAAGATGGCAACTAATGAATGTTATGTCTAGGGATAGAATAATATTTATTAGCCTTGTTTTAACCTTTGTTCTTAGATCCAAGCTACTTAGCTTAACTTACTAAGGGATTAGGAGTTAAGTAACTTAAACCATTTTCATATGAAGAATCATGATTAGGGTATCAAAGTGGGTTAAGGTAACACCATAATCAATATTGCATAAAGAAGTATCTTTAAAATTACTAGGGATAATAGTTTAGTCAAACCAAACCTCGACACTTTCATATTTCTACATAAAAACCCTTTTCACACCAATTGTTCGTTGATTTGCTCCTTTGATTTCTCCTCATTTTGTTTAGTTGTTTACTTTCTTAAACTGAAATTTATCATTTTGCACTTATAAATCTTGAATTATATTATCATTGTCTAAGTATAAATTAATTTGCACAATTTGATAATAAACAAGCAAGTCCATGTGGAGGCAACTTATACTTTATCAAAAATACTACACCGATTGGTGCATTTGTCAACGATGTAACACGCATGCATGGCAAAACTTATACACTAATAGCTAAGGTAAATAACATGAAATCTTGTTTAACCAAAGTGTCAACCACATGATAGATGGGAAAGAGGATGGAGAGAAAAATAGGACACCTTTTTTCTATAATACATTTGAAGGTTAAATGACAACATCATTGACCATGTTTGATTCAAAAGCTTCAAAAACCCAACCCCACTCCACACACAGTATAAATAGGTGCCTCAATCATGGAACTTAATGCATTGTAGTAGACAAAAAGTTAGAGAGAAGCTCGACAAGACATCTGATATCCAACCTTAGAAAAATACATAAGCTAGGTACAAGACTCCTAACAACAAGTGGATAAAAACCCAAAAACCCAAAGACAAAAAATGGTGAGTCCAAGTATAATTTCATGCTAAAAAAAATCTAAATAATTTATTATTGTTTTGAAATTTTTAAGATATCGTTTGATTATATTTTTTATGATTTTTAAGTATCAAAGTTTACATGTTATGTATTATTTAAATTTTTTCAATCTACACCAAGTCATGCGGATCAACTAGTGACTCACCAAATTCAGCCCTAACCCTATGTCTTAGTACCCTTAGTCGATGACCAGTCTAAGTTTGAAAAATGTTGCTCCTAGGTGCCCTATACTTATAGAAGAAAATACATTTCTTCTTCTGTTACCATTTATAAAATACTTAATAATTAGTGAAGAACTTTGTAACACCATTAAATATACTCTTTCAAAATAACCCATTGGTTTACTTAATGCAAGATTGTCCTCAGTTCTTATTAAAGTTAACTCAAAATATTAGAAAAGATAGTGGAAATTTTTGGTGAAAATAAAAACTTTCTAATCCGATTTCATAAATCATCACTTAGTTTTTAAAATGTGCATAATAAAATGTAGTATTTTACATGTTAAAACATCGAGTCAACGGGTGAAATGGAAACATAATAAATCATTCATGCTCAAATAAATGATGATGGTAAGTAGGTGAACATCCATGGTCACCAAATGTAGATAAGATAAGTATCATATGTCATAAAAAGTAGCAAAATATAATGCATCTCGATGAAACAAGTGAGTAACATATACAACCCCAAATAAGTAAGGTAAAGTAGTAATGATTGATTAAGTACAAAAGGTCTAAGCCTAGATCTAGCCATCCCAAAATACATATAAGGGTAAAACCTACAACTCAGAGCAGTCACCTATACCCAAGCCCAAAGTCAGTCATATCCACAAAAAGAATCAATATAGTTAGATATAAAGAGGTCCTCTAGAAAGACACTAAGATGAATCCTACAAAGAATCCTCCTTTATAAACCCTAGCTCTGTGACAGGGTCCTCCTTGTCCATAGACGATCCTCCTCATAAGATGTGTCCTCTTCAAGATACTCTTCCTCACCCTCTGACACGAGATCCACCATATCCATCCCAGGTGATACCTAAGACTTTGGCAACACTGAATGAGGAGACATCAAAAAAGGAGAGATGGCATCAATGCCCTCAAATAATGAGTCAAATCCAACAGAGGATATTGGTGAATGTGACTCAATAAGAATGATCACCTTAGGCACAAGCGTCACGAAACATAGAAGCAACTATGCATGGTCTATATCCTCATACATCCACCAGCGCATAATACCAGCAAAGGAACCCATAAAAGTGGTCCACAAAGAACGCATCATTGTGTTCCTACAATGTCTCAATGGCGTCAATGTAGAATGGGGGAGTCAGCGCCAGAATCATCATCTGGTCTTGAAAATGGTAATAAGGGAGTGAGTACTCCATCCCTTTCGAAACCACAAACATGGACATTAAGTCCTACACATGACCTAACAACCACCATGTGTGTTTTACTAGCATATGTCACCTATAGCATCGTATTCTGCATTCTACTCTCACATTGTCCTTATCTTGGGTCCAACAGTATCACTAAGCCTCCCAGACCATCGTGGTCTTATGCAACATATGGATGACTATTGGGAGGACACGTTACATGCTGATACAGGACATGGATCTCTCACCAGCCATGAATATAGCTCCGCTCTAGTCAGGAATGCCAAGTGAGGCCCGCGAGTCCCTGAAACTAGTTGAAAAGGCCCTTATTCGGGTTATCACCTCTCAATATTCCCCCAAGTTCCTTTAAACCATTCAGACTGTCTCCCAATGTACCTATTATGTGTCATCCACCCTCACTTAATGAACCTCACTCATTCTTCATGATGAGAAGCGTGAACGATGGTTGTGTTGGTACATGTGAATAAACATTAGAAAGTGTATTCCCACTGAGTATAGGTCATGCCACAACTTGCGACACAACAATCCCTCTAATTCTAACATGATCTCGCTACCTCGTTTGCTAGTTCCTTCCTTATAACACATGTCGATTCTCATGAAGCTCCCGATTGCAAGTATTCTCTATCGTGCACACATACAAACATATCAAAAGATGAGGGAAATTAATCTTCTTCCCTCTCTAGGGTCATAAAAAATATGACCCTTTAAGTGGACAAGACCACTTTACAATAGCCTTCATCACTACAAATCCAATCAGCAAAACATTACAAGACATTCAAAATAATTTTTTCCTAGGGTTAACCGAAAATTCATAATCAACATCATAATAACTCATAATCATAACATGCAACATGCCTTGCCAAGTGGTTACACTCACTTGGTCTTATAACATTTAACAAAAAAATTTCCACAATTCCACATAAATAAGTCTCAATCAAAGTAAAAAATTCAATCTATGGTTCACATCATTTATTCAATGCATTTCTACACTTTTATGACACTTTCTCATTTGGAATTGTACTTAATTATCTGCTTTTAAAAACAATTTTCCCATTGATGTAGAAATTCAATTTGGACAAACCATGCAAATTTTATATCAAACGCAATGTTTTCAAATAGGAGGAACTCATTTACATGGTTAAAATCTACATAAGCCAAGCCCATATTTGCAGTTCATTCAAAATAGAGCAGAATTTACAAATAAAGTGCAACACTTAAAATTGTGATTCCATAGGCTACACTAACTTAAACGGGGATTATTTTATGTCTAACCCTAGGTTTTTGGACCTAGTGATTTAAATTTTGAGTTCCATAACAACATATTCCAGCTCAATTATTAAAAATTTTGAAAACAGAGTATTATACATGTATAACTTGCCCTAACGGAAAAATTTAATTCCAAAGGCTATACAACTCCAAATGAGACATACCATGTATGATTTCGTAGGTTTTTGGGGACACAGAACTCATTTTTTAACCCAAAATTCACAAATTCAACATGAAAAAAACATAGTATCACAAGTACAGATTACGAGTTTCATACAATAACATACAAAATCACAAATGAAGTTTAACTTCGTAACATTTATCTTGGATCCTAAGAGATTAAGTACTCCTCCCTTATCTATTAGTTAAAAATGGAGAAAAGAGGTGAGTGTGAGTTGAGTTGGAAACTCGAGCTTCTCCTAGGACTTGGAAATGAAAATGGAGCAAAAGACGGGCATGACATCCATAGTGAGTTGACGATGGAAGAATGAAGAAAAGCATGAAAAATGGCTAGCAAACTCACCTAGAATCCTTCAAAAACCTTAAATCACCTCAACAATGGAGGAAGAGAGAAGAAAAAAGAAAGAGGAGATGCTTCATTTCTCTCCAAAACCAGCGGCCCCAAAAGCTAGGGGAGAGGAGGTGAGTTTCTCCTTCTTATATAGGGATCCCTAGATCATGAGGGGCACCACATGTGGGTGACCTAGGTCTTTCCCTTTTTTTAAAAAAAACAAAACTAACTACTCTTAATGACTTAAACTCTTAATTAGTCTTTAATTAAACTCTAACTTCTAAATTGATTCTAGAGTAATAGATTTATTCATCAATCTCTTTTATTATTCTCTACTAAAAATAAACAAAGTGAGTGAGAAATTAATTCTCCTCTTCATTAATTAATTAAACTAATGGTTTTTCTCATCTAGTTACACTAATGCTCTAAACTTTCTTTAATGAGTATAAATATCTCATATTAGCCTAAAAGTCTTTATTTACTAAGTTGTCATTAATGAGAGGTTCCCTTACTTTGACTTTCTAAACTACAGTTGACAGATGATTTGATCATGGATTTTCCCCATCTAAACCACTTATTCCTAGACTCAAAGCTTAAATCTACATCACTTGACTATCTAATGATTGTTTTATATCTTATATGAATGATTTCATTATGCATAATACTACCACACTGCATATCAAACAAACACAAGCTGTTTCTACATAAAACTTCACAACCTAAGAAAATTGGGATGTTACAAACTCAACTATTCTTTCTCCCTTAAATAGAGCCTATTGTTGTTTCTTCTTTTGTTACCACTTTAGCCCTTCCTAACCACTATCATGCACCTGATAACACTTATCCCTATTGCCAACAGCTGACGATAGTTCTTCTCCCTCCCGTAGTTTGTGAACACCGCTAACACCTGCACCACACTCAATGGAGAGTACGTGTGGTACGTTGGCACCACCCTCGGCCTACCGACTTGGTAAGAATAAGGTTCGTTGAGGAGTTGTCACTAATAGGAAAGACGGGAAAGTGGTGTAAGTCGTGTTATAGACTGAGAGGCCCAATGAAGTGAAGTGCTTGAGCACATAAGTACATAACGCATGGTCTCAAAGGCAGGTTTTGTTCCAATTAGGAGACGGTGGACAATGAGGGTGAGAAAATAAGGAGAAATAGTTGTGTTTGAGTAAGTGGAAAGAAATAAGGTTTCCAAGTGAGAGAGATTTTGGGAAGTGTAGAAGAATATGTTGATGGGTGAGAGAAATAAAGAGCATAGAAACCCAGAATGTAGAGGATCAACAACACAATTATGGTGCATAAAGGTGAGGGCTTTGTTGTCAAAACGTTCATGGTTTTTGACATCATTTTGCTAAAGTGGTAATAGAAGAAGAAACAAAGAAAAATTTGTTTAAGGGATAAAGAATAGTTGAGTTATTCACTTATTATTATATTAACATATTTATTTATAAACCCACGCAATGCGGAAGTTGTAACACCCCTAATTTATGGACATTAGTAATACATAATACAGAGACTTTGATGTGATAGTCTTTATATTTAATTGTTAAAGGAGACCCTTGATGATTGTTAATGATAGTTGCTTCATATTAGGAATTGATGAGAATAGGATAACATGACCTCAATGGAGACCCAAGGCCCAAGGTGTACTGAGGCCCACATAAGTCCACACACATGTTCAAGAGAAGAAATAAGAGTTAGAGGGAGAAAGAAAAGAAAGAATTAGAGAGAGGAAGGATAATAAGAGAAAGAGAAAAGCAAATGGGAGAAAGAGGAGAGATTTGGAGACTCAATGCCCAAAGCTTATTTTCACGCATTCCCAGAGGTGAGTGCTTCCCTTTTTCCCTTTCCCTTGAGTATTTCTTTTATAGTTTTCCTTGATCCTTCCTTTTTCCATTTTCGCACACTATTCATGGGTTTTAGATTGGATAATGGTTTTGTGTTATTTTGCTTAGATATGGACTTTTTATGTTGGGGTTTAGTGTTAGGAAATATTAGGGATGATTATTTGTGTGTTTGGAAGGTTGGGTAGCCATTAATGGTGTTGGAAGCTTGGATTCATGAGATGTTGGAAACACCAATTGGCTAAGCAAAAGCTTGTGGCTAAGCCATATTTTTGGCAGAAAAGAAGTTCAGAGAAATTTGGCTAAGTGGCAATTTGTGTGGCCAAAAATAACTCTGGAAAATTTTGGCTAAGCGGCAGTTTATGGCTAAGTCAAATTTGTGGCAAAATAGAAGTCTAGAGAAATTTGGCTAGGTGGAAATTTGTTGCTAAACCAAATTTTAAAGATAATGTTATTTACCTTGAGTACTTTTTTTTAGAGTTTCCAAACCAATTCCAAATGCATATATAATTGTTTTATGAACTATACAGAATGAGTAAAGTTACTTTTATGAGGATTATTCTTTTCTTTGAGATATTACCTTAAAAAGATGAATATAGATAATATTGAATCTTATTATTGTTGAAATGAATGTAGTAAGATTATCCATAAGATAAGTACTTTATTGTTGAGATGGTTGGATGATTATTGAAATGTTATATCTTGAGAGACAAAAACTAGAATGAATTATCTAAATGTAGCATCGAAATACAATAAATCACATAGGAAAGACGGTTGAATAGTGTGTTAGATAAACTTTTTGAATCTTTTCGCAATAGAAGTGATTTATAGACAAAATAGTTCACAAAGATGATTGTCCAATGATAAGTAGATTTTTTGTAAATAGTAAAAGACTATCATCCAATGATTTTTCACAAAGATGTGTCAATACTATGCCTTAAAATACTATGACAAGCTGAAGAAGAGTAGTAGAAACACTCAGTTTTATACCGGTTCACTCAACCTAAGCTACATTTAATTCTCTTTCACAAATTATTAAAGGATTCCACTAATCAAACTGATTACAACAAGTACTATATCTTGTCACTCCTGGCTTACAAGTATTATCTTGGTCATTACTGACACAACCCTTAGACTCCCCCCTGAATCTAAGACAGCCAACTATTATTTTATCACTAAGCAACTCTTGGATTTCTCAAACAGTTGTTTGATAATAGAATCAGAGATTACAACAATCACAAAGTCTGTTTAAAAGAAAAAACTTAATCTCAGAACACAACTTTTCTAAGTAAATAATAAACTCTCTTAGCTCAGTGTTTCTCTCGAAATGATATCCTTTTGTTTCACTTTTCCATTCTTCGCTTGATCACTTTTCACTAGTTTTTTGTCACTATTGAATGATGAAATAAGTTGCCTTTTATAGTTGTTGGAGGGGAAGATCTTCACTGGGATTAGCGCAATCAATATTTGATCGTTGTCAATCTTTATGGTGTATTGACAACTGGAAGTGTGAATCTTTCTAAAGAAGGCAAACTCTTGATGATTCCGGTGGCGGATTGATCTTGAATAGATCCTTTCTAAATCCGTCTCAATCCTTCTAGATTCAAACGTTAGTTTAAATCAAGTAATAAATAACAATCTAAGGTAGACATATTGTAGTATAAACGAATCCACTCGTTATTGGACTACACTTTCAAAAGATAGAAGTGTTTATGTAAGTGTTTAAAAGTCATTTTTGGACTCATGATAAAAGCATAGTGGATGATCTACTTTTTCAATTTTTGTTCTATTAGAAGCGCGCTGGATGCTGGATATTACTTTTAAAAACATGTATAGAATTGTAGAGTGGGCGATAATCATAAACGGAGTTGAAGTATAGGAAGTTATTACCATAATAGTTCCATATGATGTTCCTTGTACTTTTACATTTAAGTTATTAGTAATCATAAATTTGTATCTTTGTTATTCATCATAACTAAAGAAAATGAATGGATTATCTAGTTCTAACAAGTATGTTATTGATTAGATGTATGATGTGAGTATGAGCTAGACGCTGGAATCATCCATAGATATATTGAATGAGTTAGTGTTGTCGTTGTTTTTGTTGTTGTGGTTATTGTTGTCATTTTTGTTGTTGTTGGTACATGATGTATGCACATATATGTATTGTCATTGCCATTAGTACACGGTGGGTGCACGATTGGTGAATATAAATGTACTGTTATTGTCGTTAGTACATGATTGGTGCACAAAAATGTACTATTTGTTGGTATATGACATGTGCACAGTTGATACATAGACATTTGATTAGGCACGTAAGTTTAGGGTGATAGGTGGACTCTTAACCTAGCGTTAGAGGTTTTTGTGGTGACTAATGGAAATAGGCCCATAGAATAGACAAGAGGGAGAATCCCTATAGATGTAAGGTCTTGCAAACCTACAAAGGTAGGTCAATCCCAGCATTTGTCAATATTTGATAAAACCACACTTTCTCTGTAGGGTTAGCCCAAGAGACTCCCTGAATGGTCAAAGTGTGAGTACCATGTTATGGGATGGGGCTCATGGGGGAGTGCTCATATTATGTTGAAACTCCATGAAGTAGAGTTAGTGTTGAGGTTTGAGTGTGAGGTGGTTTAGTTGGCTGCTAGTGGATGTCAATTGTGATGACAATGGCCTAGTTGGTTGTTGGTGTGTAATAGTTGTGATGATTTAGCTTAAGGATCGATTATTATATACGTGATTATGTTGATAAAAGTATGTCAGTTGTTGATGATATTGTTTAATTTAGATATTATGATGAATTTTGATGATTGGATGATTATGAGAACTTTTGATAATTGATGTTTGAATTCATGGTGATGTTTGGTGATTGATCTAGGATGTTATGGTATGCTAATATATATTGATGTACATGTATAAGATAAACTTTTATGAAATGGGTTGGGTTATAAATTTTTGGTTATTATATGCCTTCTTTGAAGTATAAAACCTAGCTTTATTTTTATTTTTCCATGATTGAAATTTTCTTATGTTATGTGTAAGGATGGGACTAACTTAGGGTTATTATGGAATTGACCTGTAGAAAGGAAATATGCTTAATAGAGAGGTGATGTGAGCCCTAATTGGGTAGTTAGAAAAATAAAAGGTTGTATATATTTCCATTCAATGAAATAATGAAGAGAGATTCTAGTGAGCTATCCAAAATAACAGAATGATGTTGATGTGTCATAGGGCACTAGTGGCCTTAGACTTAGCTAAGTTGATTAACTCCAGGTGTGCCTAACTGAAGTTTAAGGTATGGTCCAATGAGATAGATACAACAATGATTGATGGGATAATAGTTATGAGATAGAGTGCTTCAGAAAAGAAAAGGAAAAGCCATGAAAGTTAAGAAAAGAATGTCTAGAATGGAGATTCAACATATAGTCCTTAGAGAACTCACTAAGATGTTATGTCTTATTCCTTTTAATTTTCTTGTTTTTTTTTTACAGGTTAGCAAATGGATACCTCATAGGGGAAAGCTTAGAGCTTGGAGCTACTTGCTTGGAGAAGATTAGGGTAGTTTTGTAACTCCCAATGTATGGGAACTTTGTTCACCTTGTATGTACCTTGGTTCTATTTCGTATGGCACATACGTGCCAAGAGCTTTGTCTTAAACTTGTTTATGCTATACATGTTTAATTTTTAGTTTCCACGTACTTAACTCTGTAAGTTTACAAAATTTAGTAATATAAGAAGGCAAAAGGTAACATTCTTTAGGGTGTTATACAGGTCAATTTCTAGTTAGTATAATAAAAATACACGTATATGAAAAGAAAATACTTGGAAATTTGTGCAAGTGATAGAATACATATTTGAGTATAAGAGACATTATGTAAGGTGGTCTATGAATATGAGCAATATGTGTATCATCAAAGAAACCAAAATTTATCTAAAATTAATTGTAGACTCAAAATCAATTATCCAAAGTAAAACTAAACATGTTCTTAGTGAGTGGTGTTAAGATTGGACAGTCCAATATTACAACTAGACGATTCATCCTTACCCATTTTTTTGATGATTACACAAGTATAAATTATTGATGGACAAATAGGTTATTCTTAAGTGAACAAGACCTACTATACATAAGCACACTTGGTATTATTTCGTACTCTGCGGCTCTTATAAGAATGCATCCAATCTCAAAGTGGAAATTGTTTTATTAAAGAGTAATATCCAACATCCAATGCGTTGTTATAAACTAGTGTCCACTCATTGGGAAAACTAGTGTATATACATTGTGCTATTATTATTCGCGACCAATGGACTTAAGCACTTACACAATCTATTTTATTTAAAGTATAAGCGGCATCCAACATTGTACTAAAATCAGTGTTAGCTACAAAGGAAAGTACGCAAATTTAACTCTCATAATTTCACTTTTGCCTCTCTTATTTTGAATTGCTAACATCTGCATTTAAGGAATGACATAATAGAAGGTAATAAATTCAATTAACAAGAATATTCTTCATGGGCCACTTTCACTTAGGAAAAGAAGCACATACATTTGTCTATACTATATTATTTCTCTCTCCAACCAAAGTGCAACACATTGCACTACCTTTAGTTGTGAGACAATGGTCATATCAAGAAATCAACATTGATCTTGTAAAGGATTCTTCATTGAAGTCTATAAATGGAGACTCAACCTCTATTGTAAAGAATGAAAAATTATTGAAAATGAAAAAGCAAGAGCATTTGAAGTGAAATATTATCAAGTCATAGGACAATACACTTTGCACTTAATTAAATAGTTCATCATTTGCTTAGGAAAGTTTCTTATTGTATTTGAGTTTAATTGTTTATTCACTCTTTAAGGGTTTTGAATCGTTATATTTCATTCAAACTTTTGTTTGTGAAAGCCAGAAGTGAATTAGTGTTAAGAAAGTAGTTAGGGGTCTTAGATCCAAGGGGAGTCTAAGGGTGTGCCAGCAATGGCATAAAGAATAATAGTGTAGGCAGGAGTAGCAGGACATAATAGTTGTTTGTAATTAAGCTTTGATTATTAGAATCCTTTACAAGTTTGTGAAGGAGGACTAAATATAGCTCAATTTGAGTGAACTTGAACAAACAAGTGTTTATACTTCTCTCTTAAGCTAATTGATTAGTATTCTCTTAAGCTTACTTTGACACACTTGGTCAGACAAGTGTTATTTGAAAAACCATTGTGAAAACTGTGATTTATCTTACATTGGACAATAGTCATTTTTTCCCACTAAAACTATTTTCCACTCATTGGACGACACATCCTATATTTGTGCTTTTGCTAATCTAGTTATGAAAATCATTTCCTTTGCAAAAAAAAGGAAAGAGGATACGTGTATACCATGACAAGATACTCATTAGTAAGTACATACGACAAAAGGAAAAAGGATACATATTACTAGTTCCATGAAAAACTTGATTGACTGGTAGCCTACCATCTACTCTCGTGAAGAATCGCAATCATCACAGGCACAAACCACATGTGCAACAACTCAAGGGTAAGCTCACAATAACAAACATACATTTCAAATATAATATTAATATGCAATACCATATTCACAGGAAGTAAACAAAAAAATGTATAGAAAAATACATTTCCTTATGACAATCACGATACGTCTTCAATCAACATGCCCCCTAGTCATGCATTATATGCAGACACGACTCAATGGAGATTTTCACCAGATGAGTGATCATCACAGACATATCCCTTAGCATAGCCCATCACACGACCATTCGAGGAAATGTCCACACTAATTATGGAAAAAAATTAGTGGTTTTGTCAAGATAGATGTACGTGGGTGGTGGCTTACCACAACACAAGGATTGCAATGAACTTGACCTCAATGTGGGTTTGCCTGTCCATCTATCCCCAGGCCCATCTACTCGACCCCACCAATCTTTTCGACACTAGGTTGTGGCTACATAACCACCCTAATTTACATGTCAACTCGTGTATCCATAGTCACCATCCATTATGGATTCATGCATGTGTGCATGTAGAATTCAACAACATATCCACAGCCATCACCCAATGTGATTTAAAACTACAATCCTTCCATAATCATCACTCACTATGGACTAATCCAAGAACTTATCCACAGTCATCACTCACTGTGGACTCGTGTATGTACTATCGTACAAGTTAGCAACAACAACAACCAACCTTTTATCACACTGGTTTTCTTCTTATGGTTTAATATTTTCACACATTATAAAATTTTATGTAAATATTTAAAATTATTTCCATTTGAACTCTTAAATATTTTTAGATAACAACAAACAAAGTTAATTGTTTTCACATTTAAATCAAATTTCTATAATAACTCAAAAATTTCTTCCTCGATTATTATAATTCAACATAACATAAAATTATAGTTGTATTCCAATATTAATTTATTTTAATAAAATCTCAAAATTATATTGACTTTACATAATACACTTATATAAAAATAAATTAAATGTCTTAGTTATTTCACATTTTACATATATATATATTAAAAAATTCATTGTTTTAAAACTCTTTTAAGACCTAAACTTAACGTTTCATCACTTAAAAATTACGACTTAACTATTTTTAACAAAGTTTGGAATTTCATTAAAATTTTGGGACTAAAACAATACATAACTTTGTGTTATTAATTAACTAAAAACTTAAATTTCAATCTTTGCAAAAAAATTCCAACACCTATGACATTGAATTTCTCACGGCCATTGTAAAAAAAAAAATCAACTATTTAATTATTATTTTACTTTTCACAAATAAATAGCCTAAAAACCATCAAGCTTTAAGTTATTCGGAGAATAAACCTTCTCCAATTGGCCTTATACTCCAACGTAACATTTCAAGCAACCAAAGTATAAAAAATTCCAATGCATGAATATATTATTTCAACAGACATAATAGCCTCAAAGCAATCTTATATTTTCACATATAACCGCCACTATCAAAGTAAGAATCTAATTTTCACACGCATAATTTCAAGGATTTTCTCAACACACAAATCACATGGTATACAAGCCAAGCATATCAATCAATCATCATACTTACAAACAGATCTATACAAGATAGGAAGAGCTTTCCTTACCTCAGAGATGTTAAAAGATAATTTTTCGAAAGTAGGAGGTAGAAGAAATTTAGTTGATTAGATAAGGTCTCGAATAAATCACCTTAAATCTAACAATGAATCATTTTTCAAGAATAAAATAAATAATTAAATGGTTATGAAGAGAAAAGAAAGATTCCGCCTTCTCAAGAAAAGAGAGAATGAAAATAAGTTATACTCACCAACAAAGTGTTAGAATCCAAAAGCATGATACTAATATTAGGTCCTCTCTTTGAGAATTCACATAGCTTAAAAAAGAATGGGATAAAAGGGAATTTTTGAGACAAAAGCTGAAAAAAAAAATGAAGAACAGAGAAGCTGGGCCTCGCTCACGAAAGGAAAATTGTGAGAATGTAAGTTACTGGATGCAAAATTTATAGACATGATCACGTGGCACTATTTTATTATTTTATACTTTTTTCCTTCTAAATTAATGCTTCCAATTGGCCAAGGAAAATGAATGTTGTATAATTGAATAAGTAGTCTTGGCAACGTGAAAAGGATGTAGAAGTGGCACTTGTTTTATTTTGTTCAACCACTGCCTCCTTCTATTTGCTTAATTCTCACTTCTCACTTTGAGAAAAACGTAAGCATAGGGTTGGGACCAAGCACCGCTTTGTCACCAACCTTTAAGGATTCAATCTTTGAATTTCGGTAACCATTCGCGTGAGAAAAGTGTACGTACTTGTTGCTTAGTTTGAAGGAAAATGATACCGTACTTGTTGCTTAGTTTGAAGGAAAATGATACTAATAATAAAATAAAGGAATGATAACAAAATATAAGTTAAGCTAATTGCATTACTAACTATAAATGAGTAAATGTATGACTTATTAATTTTAATTTTGACATCTAAGAAAATTTAAAATTGTACCGTCCAAAATAGTAGAATTACACATGGTTTTTACTTTGGGATCACTCCTTTACTTTGGGATCACTGTACACATGAACACCCTCCACTTTAGCACTGCCACATTAAATAGTGCTTATTCATCCTCCAAGTGTCAACCCAGACACACGTCTCCGCCCTCCATGGCAGCCCTGCTACAAGAGTGCGAACGTCTATATGCTATAGGAGCGCGGACATCTACAGTACTTATCTTCTTATTAACAACATATCAAATATGCTTAGATATTCAAATAGGTGCAACCACCTTATTTTATCATATCTTCACAAGTTATCTACAATTTGTTACTTATTTACAAGTAATAGTATATCAATAAGGTACACATTATCTTATATCTTAATTAGATAATTGTCTGCTATTATCTGTTATTATCTTATCTATATATTACTAACAAACAAAGGCCCACGGCCCATACTCCACACTATAAATACAGCCTTACAGGTTCTCTCTAAGACACTAAATTTTCACTCCATACACAATACTTGAATGCATTACTCAAGTTACTCATTCTCTAGATCTCAAGTTATTCTCCTATAATCGATGTACTTGAGCGTCGGAGTGCTTTTCCTTTGTTTTGCAGGTCCCTTTCCTAAACAAAGCTGAATCATCGTTCGACATGCAGAATGTGGAGTCCACCTAGACCACGTCTAGCCCACACGTGGAATTTTTTAGATTTTGGTAAGAACATTTGGCGCCCACCGTGGGGCCCAGGTAAAACTTACCCTGTGGCCTCACACCCAAACAACTCATAGGCACACATTCATGGTCAGTACACGTTCCAACGTTAGACGCAATGCCCCTATCGACGCATCTAACCCCCTGCAAACTACCATGACAAATGTCGACACCATCCAAAAACTCCAAAACCGCATCTTAGAGATGGAGAGAAGACATCAAGAAGAACTCAGATTGCTAAAGGCTGACCATGATCAGCTGGAGGCTTGGATGAGACGCCCCTAAGGTGACGAAGCACTTGCCTAGCACAGGGGACAAACCTACTCAGGGAGAGTCACACCCCCGACAATACTGTCAACCTTCTGGGCAGTCCCAGCTCAACACAGATACACCGTTCAGAAGGGCAGACAACACGGTGACACCCCTGACAAACCATCAACCCTCTGGGCGGTCCTAGCCCAACACAGGTGTACCTTCCAGCAGGGTGGACAACACAATTACACCCCTGACAAATCGTTAACCCTCCGAGCGGTCCCAACTCAACATAGGTACACCGTCCAACAGGGCGGACGACATGATGACACCCCTGACAGACTGTCAACCCTCTTGGGGATCCCAGTTCATCACAGATTTACCTTCCAGAAGGGTTGACAACGTGACGACACCCCTTTTGTCAATCATATTATGGAAGTCGGTCTACCCTCTAGGTGTAAATCTCTCCATATAGAAAGGTACGACAGCAACATGAATTCTGACAAACATCTGGATGCCTTTCTTACTCAGACGAAGGATACATTCAGATGGATGAAATGTCCAAGTTCCGAAATGAAGTCATACAAGTCGGATAGAAGCGAAAAAAGCATGAAGTAACAGCCAAAGTCAACCCATAGAGGTCGGACAAGAACAGAAGACAGGGGGAGACAAAGGCAACAACAGCCCAGATAGGAGTGTCAACCCTTTCGCCAACAAGAGAATGAGCCTGTCCAACACACCCAAGGTGTAATCAACACCACCGTGGGCGGGTTCTCTCATGAAGGATCATCCATCCAGTCTCGAAATAGGCACTTACACACTATACAGGACATTGACATCAATTACGTCGAGGCTCTCTCACGGTGGAGCCTCCCTCCTATCACATTCACAGACAAAGGTCTCCAAGGAATCGACCCTGTCAATCAGGACGATCCAATGGTGGTTTCCTTTGTAATAGCCAATTTCAAAGTATCAAGGAGTCACTGTCAAGGTAGATCAAAAGCAAGCCCGACAATGTTACACTGAGAGCCTAAAAGTGGCATTGTATCCTCCCAACAGGGAGCTAGGCCGATACCATCCCATTTTGGGGGGGTACCAGCCAAGTCATAAGCATAGACAAAAGGTCCACCCCTTACACCCTAAATGTTTATACAGCTTATCATGACGACACATTCAGTATGGACCCGCATGACAACATTGTTGACAAAGGTTCAACCAAGTCATGAGCATAGACAAAGGGTTCACCCCTTACACCTTAACTGTCTATACAACTCAGCATGACGACACATTCAGTATAGACCCGTATGACAACACCGTTGACAAAGGTCCAAACCCTATTGAAGAATTCATCAAGTTACAGTCTGGACCCAAACCCTGATAGTATACGCAGCTCAGTAGGAACCATACTAGCCATAAGCATAGACTCTTAGCTGATGTCCTACACAAGAACACAGGCCTATTCACTTGGCAACCATCTCATATGTCAGGTGTCCATCCCAACATCATAAGTAACAATCTATCCATCTCACACATCATATGCAGGTCTGACCTACCTACCTTACGTCATCGACAATGGCACGTAGTTTGAAGCTCAAACCTACAAAGGTTTTCTTATACGACTATGTGTCAAGCCCTTTGTCACCTTTGTCAAACACCGCCAGACTAATGGTCAGGTAGAGGCAGCAAACTGAGTTATCCTCCGAGCCTTATGTATCTAAAAGGTCTCTAGAAATAAGAGCTCCCTAACATACTCTGGGCTTATCATTGCTCACCACTTATGAAACCCCCTTTTGACTCACATACGACACAGACGCCATGATTCTGGTCAAACTTGGGGAACCATCGACACGAAGGTTGCTATTTCAAGAGTAGCACAACATGAGGGCACAAACGCCATATGACACACTATGTCATCCTCGATGACAAATTATTCAAAAGAGGGTCGCCCCGTATGCATCCGATTGTTAACATTCAATTATGGTCGTTAAACGCAGCAATTAATTGACAATAATTAATTAGGAAGCAACTATGAGTATGACGTCATAATGCATCCATAAATAACATTTGTGCATTATGTATGGTAATCGTTCATGTAATTACAAAAATATGAGTCGGGTACATTCTCCCCACAAGGTCGGGGTTCAAAGCGCATATATATATATATATATATATATACACACATACATACATAAAAAAATAATGAGCCAACACGCTCTGCAAAATAACACTAAGGTTCATTCAGAACCCCTTCCTGACTCAAGCCCTTGTCCAGAATCCCTCGGACTGTCTCACTACCCGGGCCTCCTGCCTCAGGATCCGCCGTCCTCTCTCGGCTCATCACCTGTAAAACATATAATCCCCAACTAGGGTGAGATATAAATCTCAGTAAACTCTAGGTCTTTGGAGGCTTCTCCTCCTTGGGTTCGCCTTTCACGATGCATAGCATCAAACCCGGCATCACATAATCCGGTCATCCCGACTCGTCATAAAATGCATAACATGTATATAGCAACACGGATACAACAAGAAAAGATCATCCACTTAAGGGCACATTCTCCGTAAATCTTTGCCTGAGGAAGATCATCCACTTAAGGGCACATTCTTCCAGGGCTTCTGCAAACACTTCCTGAGGAAGATCATCCACTGAAGAGCACATTTTCTCAGGAGTCTGCTCGGACGTATATTGCTCTTCCAAGAAAGGATCATCCTTATAAGGGCACACTCTCTCAGAGTTTTCATATATACTAATTAACCAGTTAGAGTTGTTCCACATGACTTTGGCTCCAAGGGAAGTCCATATTTAGTTCATTCTACTGGCAAGAGAAGCTCGTCAAACACACAACATATCATTATACACATGTTTTCAACCAAAAGCAGTAACACACAAGTTCAATACCACATGCATCATTACATATCAGGACCATCACTCCTCGGAGTGTGGTGGAACACGGTCAAGGGAAAAACTCGCAAGAACGGAGAGCTTACCTGCTCTAAGAGTTACGCTGATTCTTCCCGGCCTCGAGGTCGTGACCGCCTATGTCCCTTATATCATGCTCTACAAAAGCATGCAAGACGACAAAACAGTTAAAATTAGTTGCATGCAACCAGTCCAGGACGGTCACCGACCGTTGCATGAAAGCCATCCAGCTCAGGCCCACACGGTCTCTAAACCTCTCAAAACACAAACTCAAGCTAACCGGGAAGACGTAAGTGTCTTACCTCTATAACTTTCGTGGAGGCTAGAGAACAGCATGTCCAATCTTGACAATCCCAAAAAGTTTTCTTTCCCTCAAAGATGAAGCTTTGTGAGAGTTGTTGGAGAGGACTGTAACGACCCGAATTATAAGTTGCTAATCTGGATGCTTGATGTGTGTTTTATCTTAATTAAATTACAAGTGTTATGTTGATTGATAAATTATTTATTTATAACTTACTGATTGGGTGCTTTTGTCTTGGTATGCGTGCTTAATGGGTATTAGACGTAAGTTAGCTCTGCTGTGTTGTGGTTGCTGGCTGAGCACGTAAAGAGGATGTGATGTGTCAGCCGTGTTTATAAGAAGCAGGCTGGCACAGCAACAAGCTTACTCTTCTTTCTTCTACCTTTGTGTTTCCTCTGTTTTCTCTCTAAAACTCACCCAGAAACCTTTCGTTCCCAACCCCTTCTTGTTATCTTCAACATACAAGAGCCACTGTAGCTACTGCGGAATTCCCAACGCTGAGAAGAACCTCGTGGTCGGAGCTGAAGCTTAGGACAAACACACCGTAAAGCTTGTGAACGAACTCCTGATTAGGTAAGGGGAGTTTATCGTGTTTCTTAACAACTTTAGGTACTACGATTTGGGGGCCAGGGAGTCCAGCCGTGATGATAACTGCGTGTCCCTGGTGTGTGCGATGTTTTTCTCAGGAAAGCTACGTCTTTTATGAATGGGATTTGGTATGCCTTAAATTTGTTGAGTGTTGTTTTGTGTTGATGTTTGGTATTCTTGTGGGGAGTAGATGTTTTGAGAACTCCCCGTGCATATGGGTGAAGTTGGCATTTTGATGCTGAAGAGTTTCTAAGACACCTATGGAAGTGTTTGTGAAGGCGATGAGTACCGAGATGGGTTAGCTGGGTTACACGTAGACATAAATCCCTTGTTCGATGTCGGCTACCGAGATGGGTAGGCCGAGTTAGATATACATGTCAAACCCTCGCGTTTTGATGTCGGCTACCGGGATGGGTAGGCCGAGTTGAGTGGGTTACGTAGCATGCATGCATGCAAGACGTAACTTAGTCCTTGTTGGCGGATGTCAGTGGACCGGGTTCCCTACCCGGGGTCGTTCCCCTAGAGTCGTTAAGACTTGTTTCGCATTCTATAACGTATATCGGGTTCCTTCCCTGAGTGATACGTTAGAGCTGTTAAGCTCAAGTTACTTCCCAATAAAGAGAAAGCTACCGAGTTGCTAACTCGGATGAGCTCGTGTTCTCTCAGGAAAAGAACCACCCGACTCACCTACTCGGTTGAGCTTATGTTCCTTCTTCTAGGACGATCGGGTTCCATACACGTGTCTTCTTTAGAAGCTCATCATTTCCTTTTCCTTAGAAAAGTCGGGTTCCTTACCCGGGGTAGGCTGTTTCCTTTAGAATTACCAAGTCCAAACCCCTTTTTCCTTGAGAAACTATCGAGTTCCTTACTCGACAGAGCTTGTCTGCTCTTGGGAAATGAGCTATCGGGTTCCCTTGCACCCTTGTGTAGGTTGGTGAAATACAAACTCGGGGTCTTACAAGCGCTTATGCAATCGATTACGTAGTGCAGAACCCGTCCTTAGAACTTTACAAGAAACCTAAGGGCCTCTTGATCGCCTTTGGCAAATCCTTGGCAAACCCAACCGACCTCAACCGGGTTTTTCCGACCTCATTCATTTTTGCTACCCTTGTCTTCCCTTACCCAAACTTTACCCCTCTGACCGACCCCTACCGACCTTGTCCGAGTTCTACCAACCTTGATCGACCTTGTCCGCCTTCGTCCGACTTTGTTTGGATTCTTAACTTGAGGTAGTATGTCTAAGTGCCAACTCGGACACCTCGTACTTCACACTGGTTCACTTGTTTGTATGTGCTTACGTTGGTGGCATTTGAACTCGGCCTATGTGATGGCTTGAGATGAGGAATGCATTTGGATAAACATAGATACCCATGGGGGTGTATGGCGTTATCCTGGCCAGGTCGGGTTGAGCCTGGTTCTGGGTCATACACTTGATGGTGTCATGATGATATTCTATGTATAGCAGTGAGATATCGGGACTGGTTGGTGGTAAACCTTGCGAGGGCCACGGTCAGTGCATCGATGGGCCCTTGTGTGGGCGGTAGCCGTGAGATGCCGGGACTGGGTGGTGGTAAACCTTGTGAGGGCCACGGTCAGTGCATCGATGGGCCCTTATGTGGGTGGTAGGTTACATAGGGGGTGTATGGCATTATCCTGGCCAAGTCGGGTTGAGCCTGGTTCTGGGTCATACATTGATGGTGCCTATGTAACATACGACTTTTGCATGGCGGAAATGGGGTTGATGATTGGCTGTGGGGTACGGAGGTACTAGGGGCCACATCTGTTGGGAACTCTTTCTGACACCCATTGGCTGATCACCGTGGGGGTTGATTCCTGTGCACGACAGAGTGACCCTGACAAGCTACTACATCATCTGACCACAGGGATGACCCATTTCCGGGATGGTACTAGATTGCATAATGAGAATTGAGTCAGGAGCATGCATCATGCTAGATTTTGTGAGTTGATTCATGAAATGGTTATGGATGTCCGTGTATGTTGGTGGTTGATGAATGCTTGGAATGTGGTATTGATATGTTAATGACCATGTTGCTTCTTGACCGGGTTGTGCTCCTTTCCCATTGTATTTATTGTTGTTATTTAATATGATGAACTCACATTTGCTTTGTTGTACCTTGTGGATTGGTACCTGTGATGATCACGAACCGGGTTCGTGTGAGCAGATGGGTAGCAGTAGGCGTTTTTGGGAGAGGATCGGGTTGTTTGGGATCGCTGTGTTTTGCCGGGATGTCAATGGACCTGATCCCGGGCAAGAATTGCACTTTGCTAGATGTGCCCCCCTTGTTTTAATGGATGCACTCCTCGTTTTGGTAATTACATCCCTAACTTCTATTTCTCTTTCTATTTTTAAAACACCTTATGTATACTTTGAGACATAATCTTTTGTACTTGTAATTAAAATATGTCTGATATGTGCAAACATATATTCGAACTGTCTTATGAGTTTCTTTAATTACATGTATTTTTTTCGTGATGATGATCGTTATATGCTCGCGGATATGAGTTAGTAATATAGTAACGCCATGGCGGGTCGTTACAAGGATGATCGCTCCTTCTGAAAGCTTTCAGGAAACCAAGGTTGCAACCTAGTTCTGGGGCGGTTCCTCTCAACCTCTCCGTTGCATGCAAAGGGTTTTGGTTAAGGGTGAGTGGATATGAAATCTCTCTTACTAGGAAATGGAGAGATCGAAGAGAGGAAGAAGACGATAGTGTTGGCGTTCAAACGTGGAGAAGAGGTTTACATAAAGGGTTCTGGCGCATGTGCCACACACCAATAGAATCAGCTGTCAAAACAGCTTGTCATCAACGCACATGCTGCTGGGTTCAGATTACCCATCAAGAGCCTACCTTGCATAACTCGGCGTATGTAACTCGGATAGCCTTGTGCAGGTTCATGGTATCAGCATAAGTGTTAACTATTTTTAATCGATTACAAATGCTTATGTAATTGATTGCATAGTGCTGAACCCGACCTCGGCACTATATAAAACACAAGGCTCCGCCCTTCTCTGACCTCATCCGACCTCATCCGACCTCGTTCGGGTTCCTACCTTGGCACTTCACAAAATCCAAGGTTCTGCCCTTCTCCGACCTCATCCAACCTTATCCGACCTCGTCCGACCTTATCCGACCTCTTTCGGCCTTATCTGACCTCGTTCGGGTTCCTACTCCATGTCAGAATTGTCCCATAATGGTCCCATTTCCTCATTGAAGTGGCATCTCGGTCACACAAATCTGGATGCCTCATTAGCGCTGACGTAGGAAACGCGAACCCAAATTTGTTATAAACACAATTACCTTTTAATCATAACATTATTATATTAAAGTGCCAACATGGACACCCAAAACCTTACATTCACCCCACCTTTTAAAAGAATTTTGACCACAAAATTCAAGCTCGAGGTACCACTGCAAGAGTTCTTGCTCCCGCTCCCAAGTTGCCTCCTCCAGTGTTCTCCCTTCCCACTGTATCTTGACTATGGGAATAGTTTTACTTTGAATCTTCTTCTCCATCCTATCAAGAATCCGTGGTGGTCGAGTAGGACACGTCAGATTCTCCCTAATCTGAACGGTGTCCGGCTCCACCACGTGGGAAGAGTCGGGAACATATCTTCTCAACTTGGATACGTGGAAAACATCATGCAACCCAGACAATGGGGGGAGGCAAAGCTAGTCGGTAGGCCACTAGTCCTACTCTCTCAAGAATCTGGTAAGGGCCAATGAACCTAAGACTGAGCTTCCTCATGCCTAATGCCCGCCCAACCCCTGTAACTAGAGATAACCTTAGGAACACATGGTCACCCTCATCAAACTGCAATGGGCGGTGCTTGCTACCGTAATAACTCTTTTGTCGACTCTGAGCCCACAATAACTTATCTTTGATCATGCAGATCTGCTCAGTAGTGTCCTAACCCATCTTGGGTCCAAAAAGTTGACTCTCTCCTACCTCGGCCCAGCAAGTAAGAGTCCGGCACCTTCGACCATATAGGGCTTCATAGGGTGCCATGCCTATACTAGCATGGAAGCTGTTATTATAAGAGAATTCTATCAGTGGTAAGTATATATCCCACCTCGTTCCCTGCTCCAAGGTACAAGCTCTCAACATGTCTTCCAGGGTCTAGATGGTCCTCTCTGTTTGACCATCGTTCTGTGGGTGATAGGCGATGCTAAGTCTCAACCGGGTTTCCAAAGCCTCCTAAAGGGCACCCCAAAATCTAGAGGTGAACTTCGTATCTCTATCATTGGTAATGCTCTCTGGGACACCGTGCAGTCTGACAATCTCCTTGACATAAAGTTAGGCTAACCTTTCAATGGTATAGTCAGTCCGAACGGGTAAGAAGTGATCCAATTTAGTCAACCTATCAACAATAACCCAAATGGAATCTAATCCGAGTTGGGTTCTCGGTAGTCCAACTACGAAGTCCATGGAGATGCTATCCCATTTCCACTCCGGGATCTGCAAAGGCTACAGTAGGCATGACCGTCTCTGATGCTCGATCTTCACCTTTTGGTATACCAGACACTTAGCCACATACTAGGCTATGTCTCTCTTCATCTCGGGCCACTAGAAGTTCTTTCTAAGGTCCTGGTATATCTTGGTGGCACCGGATGGATATTAAACTGGCCTTTGTGAGCTTCAAACAGAAACGTGTCCACTAACTCCCCCTTAGGCACCACAACTCTCCCTTGGTATAACACCAAATCATAGGTCCCCCGAGAAACGCCTTTCTACCCAATTAGGGACTTCACATCATCATCAATTTTCTGGGCTTCTCGAATCCTCCCCATCAACTCGTTATCAACCCAGATCTGCTTCAACTCAAGACCCCGGTTGCCCTCAACCATGGTCAAGTACATATCCCGGAAGTCCTCTATGAGCCTGTAGTCCTTAATCATCATACACGCTAGGCTCATGTGCTTCCTACTTAGGGCGTCCACCACTACGTTGTCCTTTCCGGGATGGTACCTTAACTCAAAGTCGTAATCTATGAGGAATTCCATCCATCGCCTCTATCTCATGTTCAGCTCCTTCTGATCAAACAGGTAGTTGAGACTCTTGTGGTCGCTGAACCCCACTAGCTGGGCACCATACAGGTAGTGCCTCCATATTCTCACGAAGACCACTGCCGCTAGCTCTAAGTCATGTGTAGGATAGTTCTCCTCATGTGGCTTCAGCTGCCGGGATGCATAGGCAACTGGGCTTTTCTCCTGCATCAGTATACATCCCAGCCCCTGCCCAGAAGCATCACAATACACCTTGAAACTTCCCTCAGGATCAGGAAGAGCCAATACTGGAACGGTGGTCAACTTTTCCTTCAACCTATAGAAGCATTCCTCGCATTCATGAGTCAAAACGAAAGGAATACCTTTCCAGGTTAGGCAGGTCAAGGGCAACACCATCTACGAGAACCCCTAAATGAACCTCTGGTAGTAACCCGCCAATCCGAGGAAGCTCCGGATCTCGGAAACACTCTTGGGCCTCTCCCAAGACATCACAACCTCTATCTTACTGGGGTCAACTGCTACCCCGGCTGTCGAGATCACATGGCCAAGGAATTTCACATTGGATAGCCAAAATTCGCACTTTGACAGCTTGGCCTAAAACTGGTCGTTCCTCAACGTCCGAAGAACAATCCGGAGGTGCTCGGCATGTTCTTCCTCACTCTTGGAGTATATGAGTATATCGTCAATGAATACCACTATGAATAGATCCAAGTACGTTCTGAATACCGGTTCATATAGTCCATGAACTCGGTCGAAGCGTTCGTAAGGCCGAACGGAATAACCTGGTATTCATAATGACCATACCGAGATCGGAATGCGATCTTAGGTATGTCCTCGGGCTTAATCCGAATCTGGTGGTATCCAGACCATAGGTCTATCTTGGAGAACACCTGAGCTCCCCTCAACTGATCTAGTAGGTCATCAATCCGGGGCAATGGATACTTATTCCTTATGGTCACCTTATTCAACTGCCAGTAATCCACGCACAATCGCATACTCCCATCCTTCTTCTTCACGAAGATGACCGGTGCTCCCTATGGTGACACACTCATCCTTATAAACTCTTTGGACAACAGGTCCTCGAGCTGTGCCTTCAGCTCTTTTAATTCCAAAGGAGCCATACGCTAGGGGACTATAGAGATGGGCCCCACATCGGGAATCAAATCGATGGAGAAATCAATCCCTTTATCAGGTGGAAGTTATGTAATTTCCTCCGGAAATACATAAGCAAACTCACTTACTACCGGAGTCCTTGATAGGTCTAACCCCAACTTCTCATCCGCTACACTGAACAAAAGGTAGCCCGGGGATCCAGTCTTCATTTCCTTGCGAACTTGCAAGGCCGTGAAATATGAAGTGGAACCTGGCTTTTCTCCCTCTGGGGGTACTACGACCTTCTTATTACGATAACCCAACATAATGCCATACTTGGCCAACCAATCCATCCCAAGAATAACCTCGAGGGTAGGCATCGCAAGGCAATACAGATCAACACTATACTCCTTGCCCTCAAACCGGAACTGCACACCTCGGTAGTACTTATCAACGAGACACTGCTCCCTAGAAGCGGTGGTAACCTCCATAGGAAAGGGAAGTTTGAATACTTGAAGGTTCAGCCCTAATGCAGTACTATCTTTAATGAAAAAATGGGTAGCTCTAGAGTCGAATAAGACTCTCATATCATAATCATTTATCAAAATTGTACCTCGTATCAAGTCAGGAGCTCGGGCTGCCTCTCTGGCATCCACTGTGTAAATCCGGCCTGGGGTGGGTGCTACAGAGATCACTGGGGCAGCAACAGCCCGGTCGTTGGCCCGAGGGCACTATCTAGCATAGTGTCAAGCTCACCACATTTGAAGCATATCAACTGGCCCGAGGAGCATACTCCGCAGTGATTCCTCCCACAAGAGGCACACTAGGGAGGTTGGGTCGGTCTCCGTAACGATCCTCTTTGACCGTGACCCTTCTTGTACCGGTCTGGTAGAGAATTAACCCTCAAATCCCGGCCCTTGCCCTTTCCGGCTGGGCCTCGCCACTAGACCTCCTCACCTCCTGTCTCATGGAGGAGGTAGGCTGGCTTCCACTGCGCCTCCTAATCATGTCCTCTACCTGGCGACACTGTCTCACCAGGCTGCCCAAATCCCGGGATCCGCTACCAGCAATCTTCTCTTCAATGCTCTCTCTAAGTCCTCTCTGGAACTTAGCCACGAGAACCTCGACATCTGGTAAAGCCCTTCTGAAATGCGCATACTTAGCCAACTCATTGAATTTGGCTAAGTATTCGTCCACCGACATCTGTCCCTGGATGAGGCCCTCAAACTCGGCCTGCTTCTGTTCCCTGGCGTCCCTAGGAAGATACCTGTTCAGGAACTGGGCTTCGAAGGTCTGCCAGGTGATAACCTCATCCCGACCTCTCAACAACTGGGAAGTGATGACCCACCACTCACATGCGTCTCCTTGCAGCAGATAGGTAGCATAGAGAAGACTCTGATGGTCCGAGCACTTCATCACCGTGAAGATCTTCTCTAATGCCTGTAACCATTTGGCGGCAGCAATGGGGTCGTAACCCCCATGGAAGGATGGAGGGTCGTGCTTACAGAAGGCAATAAGCATCTTTCCTCTAGCAGCTGTGTCTTCCTCGGCTTTAGTATGGGGAAACCGGTCCCCTCTATGGTGGCTAGGTCCATCAGCATGATGGCTACCTCAACCATGGTGGCGACTACCCTCGCCCTTGAAAATAGGTGGTGGAAGGGGTGCTTGGTCCTCCCTCCGCAGAGACCTCAACTTTGCCATCAAAACCTCATTGGCCTGCATCAAGGCCTCATTCGCTTGCCGACTTGCAGTCATCTCCTGCTACATAGCTGTTAAGGTAGCTGTTACTGGGTCCGGGTGTGCGTTGGCGCCTGCCATCTCACTATTGTTTCGGGTTCTCACCATGGTACTGCATATGTCACACAAAAGGGTGAGTTGATCAGGCCCACACTTAGTGACCACACATGCAATAGTCATAATGGACACCTAAAACAGTTGTGCATCACCCAAAAATCACCATACATAATGCTTCCCAAGGAAAACTGCTCTGATACCATAAAATGTAACACCCCGTATGCATCCGGTTGATAATATTCAATTATGGTCGTTAAATGCAGCAATTAATTGACAATAATTAATTAGGAAGCAACTACGAGTATGACGTCATAATGCGTCCATAAATAGCATTTGTGCATTATGTATGGTAATCGTTCATGTAATTACAAAAATATGCGTCGGGTACGTTCTCCCCACAAGGTCGGTGTTCAAAACGCATATATGTATACACACACACACACACACACACACACACACACACACACACACACACACA
>CM023947.1:17185039-17314778 GCA_013407115.1 Glycine latifolia
TACATACATACATACATAACAAAATAATGAGCCAACACGCTCTGCAAAATAACACTAAGGTTCATTCAGAACCCCTTCCTGGCTCGAGCTCTTGTCCGAAATCCCTCGGAGTGTCTCACTACCCAAGCCTCCTGCCTCGGTATCCACCGTCCTCTCTCGACTCATCACCTGCAAAACATATAATCCCCAACCGGGGTGAGATATAAATCTCAGTAAACTCCGGGTCCTTGGAGGCTTCTCCTCCCCGGGTTCGCCTTTCACGACGCATAGCATCAAACTTGGCATCACATAATCCGGTCATCCCAACTCGTCATAAAATGCATAACATGTATATAGCAACACGGATACAACAAGAAAAGATCATCCACTTAAGGGCACATTCTCCGTATATTTTTGCCTGAGGAAGATCATCCACTTAAGGGCACATTCTCCCAAGGCTTCTGCAAACACTTCCTGAGGAAGATCATCCACTAAAAAGCACATTCTCTCAGGAGTCTGCTCGGACGTATATGGCTCTTCCAAGAGAGGATCATCCTTATAAGGGCACACTCTCTCAGGGTTTTCATATATACTACTTGACCACTTAGAGTTGTTCCACATGACTTTGGCTCCAAGGGAAGTCCATATTTAGTTCATTCTACTGGTCAGAGAAGCTCGTCAAACACACAACATATCATTATACACATGTTTTCAACCAAAAGCAGTAACACACAAGTTCAATACCACATGCATCATTACATATCAGGACCATCACTCCTCGGAGTGTGGTGGAACACGGTCAAGAGAAAAACTCCCAAGAACGGAGAGCTTACCTGCTCTATGAGTTATGCTGATTCTTCCCGGCCTCGAGGTCGTGACCGCCTATGTCCCTTGTATCACGCTCTACAAAAGCATGCAAGATGACAAAATGGTTAACATTAGTTGCATGCAACCAGTCCAGGACGATCACCGATCGTTGCATGAAAGCCATCCAGCTCAGGCCCACACGGTTTCTAAACCTCTCAAAACACATACTTAAGCTAACCGGGAAGACGTAAGTGTCTCCAATCTCGACAGTCCCAAAAAGTTTTCTTTCCCTCAAAGACGAAGCTCTGTGAGAGTTGTTGGAGAGAACGATCTCTCTTTCTGAAAACTTTCAGAAAACCAAGGTTGAAACCTAGTTCTGGGGCGGTTCCTTTCAACCTCTCTGTTGCATGCAAAGGGTTTTGGTTAAGGGTAAGTGAATATGAAATCTCTCTTACTAGGAAATGGAGAGAACAGAGAGAGGAAGAAGACGATAGTGTTGGCGTTGAAACGTGGAGAAGAGGTCTATATAAAGGGCTCTGGCGCATGTGCCACGCGCCAATAGTGCCAGTTGTCAAAACAGCTTGTCATCAACGCACATGTTGTCGGGTTCAGATTACCCATCAAGAGCCTACCTTGTGTAACTCGGCATATGTAACCCGGATAGCCTTGTGCAGGTTCATGGTATCAGCACAAGTGTTAACTGTTTTTAATTTATTAAAAATGCTTATGTAATCAATTGCATAGTGCTGAACCCGTCCTCGGCACTATATAAAACACAAGGCTCCGCCCTTCTCCGACCTCATCCGACCTCGTTCGGGTTCCTACCTTGGCACTTCACAAAGTCCAAGGTTCTAGCCTTCTCTGACCTCGTCCGACCTTATCCGACCTCGTTCGGGTTCCTACTTCACGTCAGAACTGTCCCATAATGGTCTTATTTTCTCATCAAAGTGGCATCTCAGTCACACGAATCCAGATACCTCATTAGCGTTGACGTAGGAAATGCGAACCCGGATTTGTTATAAACACAATTATCTTTTAATCATAACATTATTATATTAAAGTGCCAACGTGGACACCCAAAACCTTACACTCAAGTGCCTCAACAGCCAACAACTATACAAAGACTTCACAAAACCCAGGACGAACGAGTTCATGGTAACATCTTCAGAAAACTCGACAAACCCAAGGTCCATCCTTGGTGAGCCCTTCCGTTGTCAACTCTCGCCTCAGCAAAAACCTAAGGTATCCAAGAACATTGGACACATTGTATTATTCCCGAACTTCATTCTTGTAGGAGTACAACCTTGCAGGAACATAGCATAATTCAGGACTAGCGCCTGACTACTCTCCAAGGTCCAGCCTTGACAAAACCCAGGACCATGTCCTGGTACTATTCTCCAAGGTCCACCATTGGTGAGCCTAGACAAAATCTAGGACGAGCAAGTTCCTGGTTGCATCCTCAGGAGGCTCATTAAACCCTAGGTCCGCCCTTGGTGAGCCCCTCCAAGATAAGTCTCGCCTTGCCAAAAATCTGAGGTATGAAAACTTTAGCTTTGCAAGGATACCAATCCACAGGAATCTCGTTAAAATCCAGGATGAACGTATCTCGGTTGCTCTCTAAAGGTTCATAAACCCAAGCTCTAGTAGACCGTCAAGGTTCATAAACCCAAGTCTTGGTAGACCTCCGCATTCACAGGTTCATAAACCCAAGCTCGGGTAGACCGTCAAGGTTCATAAACCCAAGTCTTGGTAGACCTCCGCCTTCACAGGTTCATAAACCCAAGCTCTGGTAGACTAACAAGGTTCATAAACCCAACCCTTGGTAGACCTCCAACTCCAAAACCCAAGAGTCTTGGTAGACTTCCGCCTTCACATGTTCATAAACCCAAACTCTGGTAAACCGACAAGGTTCATAAACCCAAGCCTTGGTAGACCCCTAACTCAAAAACCAAGGACCAGCTCCTAGTACTCTCCAAAGGTTCGCAAAACCCTAGGGCTTCCCTAGGTAGACCTCTAGCAAAATCCAAGGTAGCCCCTTGGTCGATTACAGGTTCTTAATATCCATTCCTGGTGAACCTTGACACAAAACCCAAGACCAACTCTTGGTAACTTACAGGTTTGACAAACCCAAGGTCTATCCTTGGTGAACCTCCTCATTACTAAGTTTCCCAAGCGAAAACTCAAGGTACACAAGGTCTATCCTTGACACATTTTACTATTTATAAGCTTTATTCTTGCAGGAGTAAAAGTTTATAGGAGCATAAACCCAAGGTCCACCCTTGGTAAATTTCCAGCAAAAATCCAAGATGGACAATTCCCCTAGTACAGGTTCAATAAACCCAAGGTCAACCCTTAGTGAATTTCCAGCAAAAACCCAGGATGGATAAACTCTTCTTGGTACAACAAGGTCTACCCTCGATACACTTTACTGTTGTTGAGATTTCTTTTGCAAAAACACAAGTTTGCAAGAACAGGTATCCAAGGTCCACCCTTAGTACTCTACAAAACCTAAGGTCCGCCCTTGGTCCAAGGTCCGTCCTTGGTACGAAGACTCGCAGTTTGTAAATCCAAACTACGTTGAACCCACGATTCGTAAGTCTAAAGCTTTGGTAGACCCTTACAAAACTCAAGGTCCGTCCTTGATATGAAGACTTGCAGTTTGTAAATCCAAACTACACTGAACCTACAATTCGTAAGCCTAAAGCTTTGGTATACCTTTACAAAACCAAGGTCTGTCCTTGTTATGAAGACCCACAGTCCGTCCTTGGTGCTATATAAAACCTAAGGTCTACCCTTGGTACAAAACCCAGGACAATCTCCTGGTATAAAGACCCAAGACAAGCTCTTGGTAGTTTACAGGTCCGTAAAACCAAACTACGGTAGACTGTCAAGGTTCATAAATCCTAAAGCAATGGTCAACCTCTAAAAACCTAGGGCGGACGCGCCACTGGTACATCTGCAACAACGCATGGGACCCAAGACCAGCTCTTAGGACCACAAACCCAAGGTCATATCTTGGTAAATCTCGACAAAACCCAACATGGACAGCTACACTGGTACCAACCTTGACAAACATGAGGTACAACTACGTCTACCCTCAACATATGTTATTGTCATATTTCCTCCTTGTAGAAATACAAGTTCTCAGGAACATAAAGCCCAAGATACATACTTGGCACACAAAGGTCAGGGTCAGCCCTTGGTCTCATAAACCCAAGAAAACTCTATTGGTACTACTACACACTATGGAACCCCGACATGGGGGACCATAGGACTGTTTGCTTTGCAGAAACAAATGCTCAAGGTCTATCCTTGATCAACATAGTTATCCACAACTCTTGATAACTCACAACTTACAAAGCTTGAGGACCATCCGTGGTCAATCTCGTATTCACCAACTTATCCATTATGGAAACATGAGGTATTCAAAGCTTTACTTTGATGATTTCAGCATTCACAAATTCTATTCGTGCAGGAATACGAGCTACACAAAAACCCAAGGAAGCATCTTTGGTATATCAAAACCCAAGGTCCCCTTGGCACGCTAAACCCAAGAAACATTCTTGGTATTCTAACGCCTATGGAATCTTGGTACACAAAACCATAGGATCATTTATTTTGCAGGAATAATTGTCTGAGGTCCGCTCTCTGCAATTCAAACCCAAGAAAACTCTTAGTACTTTCATTCGGTGGGAACCTCGACAAAAGAGTCCACCCTCGATATTGTAAACCCAATAACCACTTTTGGTATTTTATTTATGCAGAACCTTGACAAGTTAGGCTAAAGACTTAGCCATTTGCAGAAGCAAGAGTTTAACACAAATGTCCATGGTCAACCATCGACATTTCCAAGCCTAAGATACACTCTTAGCACACGTTTGCAATGGGAACCTCAACAAGCAAAGCTAAAGACTTAGCCATTTTTGCACAAGCAGGGAACCCGACATTACTTCATGACAATGTTAATTCATGACAAGTAAAACCCAAGATGCAATCTTGGTACTTCAGCCACTTTGGACAGCTCGGCAATAACAATTTGGGCTACCTTGTCTAGGTTTAAGTCTTAAAACAACCCGTACTACCTTGTCCAAGTTCAGGTATCAATACAATCTGGCTAACCTTGTTCAAGTTCGTGATAATATTTAACAAAGTTAATGACCTCGAAGCACGACATTACTTGTCCACCCTTGGCGGGCTTCTTGAGCTCACCATTACATACTGCTTGCTAAGTATTACTATCATGACACTGGACTTTCTTCATCGACACTCTTTCACCCTCTTTCGCCTACAAATTGGCTCAGAGGCTGGAGGGCTTATGTATAGTCCAAAATAGTATAATTACATGTGGCCTTCACTGTGGGGTAACTGTACACGTGGACACCCTCCACGTTAGCACTGCCACATTAAATAGTGTTTATTCATCCTCCAAGTGTCAACCCGGACACACGTGTCCGCCTTCCATGTCAGCCCTGCTACAGGAGCGCGGACATCTATAGTACTTATCTTCTTATTAACAACATATCAAATATGTTTGGATATTCAAATAGGTGCAAACACCTTATCTTATCATATCTTTACAAGTTATCTACAAGCTGTTACTTATCTACAAGTAACAGTATATCAATAAGGTACACATTATCTTATATCTTAATTAGATAATTGCGTCCTATTATCTGTTATTATCTTATCTACATATTACTAACAAACAAAGGCCCAAGGCTCATACTTCACGCTATAAATACAACCTTACAGGTTCTCTCTAAGACACTAAATTCTCACTCCATACACAATACTTGAATGCATTACTCAAGTTACTCATTCTCAAGATCTCATACTGAGTTCCCACACTCAGTTATTCTCCTATAATCGATGTACTTACTTGAGCGTCGAAATATTTTTCCTTTGTTTTGCATGTCTCTTTTCTAAACAAAGCCGAATCATCATCCGACATGTAGAATTTAGAGTCCACCTAAACCACGTCTAACCCACATGTGGTATTTCCAGATTTTGGTAAGAATAAAAATATTTCAGAATTTTTCTAACAGCAATAAATTTTTAAAATCTTATTTTTTGGATTTTGTTAAAATATTATTATTTTAATACACATTAAAGGAATAGAATAAAATTTTACCAATGCATAACTGTAATTATTATGCACTAATTATAATTAAAATTTTCACTTTTCTGAATTGTTAGCTTTCTTTAGTAGTGTATTCTTACACTTCCAATTCGTAACACAGTCCTATTTCCAGAAAAAATTTCTATTGAAACCTTCTTACAAAAATCACACATGTTAATTAATTAATTTTTATGAAATTAAATTTAATTATCTCTTTTAATTATTTTCAATCACTTTATTATAAATTAGAAAAAATATAATATTTCAGTGAGATCATTTTATCATTAAATTATAATATTTAAAAACAAATTTGATAATAAATTATATTTTTCAAGAATCAATTTAACATTAAATTATAAAATTTATAAATCTATTTTTGTGGCATAGATTAAATTTGAATTTTTTTTATCTTTTAGAAACCAATTTAACAGTGTTTTACACTTTTATACTTATAACTATTAATACTTATAAAAAAAGGAAATTAAAAGAAGAAAACAAGAGACCACAATTTTATTTTGTTTAAAAACAGGTAAAACAGCACTTTCGAATTTATTTATTTAGTGTATTTTTTATTGATAAATTGTCTGAAAGATAACGAGGACACGTACCCCAAATTTTGGCGGTTGAGGAGAAACTAACCCATTTCCTCTTACTCTGTTTTTTCTGTTTCTGTTGGCTAAGAAAGAAAGAAAGAGCGAAGCGATTAAGCAAAAGCGCATTTCCGCTGTTGTGGGTGTTTGCGATGCCAGGTGGAGCCACCGTCTGCTCCGGTCACGGGTTTCTCTGCGTTGTTCCGCATTCGACTCGTCCCCGACTCAGCAACCCGACTCGGCCGCGACCCGTTCAGGTTCAGCTCAGATCCGTATTTGTGTCGAATGGTAATAATGGCGGTAGCAAGCGGTTCAGCTCCAAGTTGAGCCTCATTCCCAGAGCCGTTGATTCTTCCACCGCTCAATCTTCTGTCGTTTCCGACGATGGCTTCTCCGTTTCTAAGGTTGGTGTTTTTGTTCCTTACTGGAACCCGGCTTTTCTTTCTTTGTTTTAGGGTGAGTTTGGAAGAACTTAATTATTGTTTTTTTGGGTAATCATGTTATTGTTTTCATATATTTTGCCAGATGACTAATCTCAAACCTCAGATGCCACATTTTATAAAAATAAAAATAACTTATTGAATGTCCATAAATTATTTACAGCTATTATATCTTACAGTTGGGTTTAGGACTAAGCAAGGTTTTAAAATACGGTCTGCGATCATGATTTGGGCCGCAACATCAAGATTTTTTAACTGTCATCCACCGCAATTGGGACCACATGAGTCACATTTGTTCTAATTTGCTGCGATATCAACAAATGCAACAAAATCACAATGCGACCACGATCGATATTTAAAAACCTTGGGACTAACTCAACCCTTAAATACCCCTCACATCTAGACATTTGCACGTGGTTCAATAATGGTCCGACAAGAGTGACACAATAGGCTTAACTAGATAGACTTTGATACCACTTTAGAATTTAATTTTGGACCTAATTCAACTTGAATGTGAGGACCGCCCCCACTTATATACACTATTTTGTCCATATTATTAGTAAATTGGGATTCGCAAGCCTCCAACACAATAACTTTATGAAAATAATTTATAATTTATAATTTATATGAAGACAATTGGACTATATTTCCTGTTCAATTATAGTAATAACTTATACATAAATGTTTATAAGAACTTGTAAAAAATAGCTTATGACATGTCCATAAACTATTTTCACCTTTTTAGCATATGTTACTAAAGTAACTTATGCAAAAGTTCTTACATGATAAGCACATTGGTCTTGTATGGATAAACTTTTCTATAAGTACTTGTAGGAGTAAAAAATAAGAAGGTAAGATGTATTGACTTTCTTTCATATACACTTCAACTTTTGAAGAAGCTAAATGAGAGTTTTTATAAAAGGTAAGTTGATTTTAACTTATTGGGAAACTCAATTCATTTTACCTTTTTTATTTTTTTCTCCTTTAAGTGTTGATAGAGAGGTTTATTCAAATAGAGCCTTAATTAAATTGTCTATTCAAATACACCCAACAAGATGCCAAATTTGAGTAAGTGTTTTTTATTTTCTGTTACCACAAATAATTACAAAAATGTCTTGTTATTTTTACGTCCTTCCTTGATTTCAAAGATTTGTATGAATAAGAAATTATGTATGTGATAGTAAGAAACAAATTATAATAATGTGACTTTTTTGTATGTGTTAAAAGATTTCCATTCATCGAAAAGGATTATGAGGTCCACTAGTTATTTCAGTAGTTACTATGTGCTTTTACTAACAAACTTATCTTGTTATTTTAACACTAACAGAGAATCCAGATGTATAATTAATGAAATAAAGCTTTATTTTTTAGAGGGTATACAATTAATAGTACATGGATTTATGAGATAAGTGTGGATCTGTGTATCTTGTGCTTTACTTTTTAATATCAGTATTTTGAGAAGTATTCGACAGCAGTGGTTTTTGCTCAGAGAAGTAAGAAAAGAAATATTGAATTATTGATGATATATACTATGGCTTGAATGGATTTACACAAATTGCAGGTAAGATCCTTTTCCTAGCTGTCTCTTGACAAATGATATATGCCAGTGAATTGGTGATTTTTCTGTAATATTTTCCTACTCTTTTAGGGAACTCTTGAACAAGTTTGTCAAAATCGCAATTCTACGTAAAATCGTGGAGGCCTAGTAGAATCGTAAGAGTCTACTTCAAACAAAAAAAAATTACCTATATATAATTATGTAAATATGAAACATAAATTCATAGAAAATAGTTCTTCAAATTTGTCCAATCAAACATAAAGTAAAAGTATAATACTAAACATAAGTTCTTAAAATAAAACAGTTATAAAACATAGAAATAGTTCAAATGTCCATTAGTCCTGCAGTAAAATCATCTCCAAGGTCACCACCACCACCATCATCATCCTCATCTCCATCTTCTTCAAGATCTTCGTCGGTTGAGAAGTGATCTTGAACATTATCATTCAAAATCAAATTGTCAATATCATATGTATTCAAAGTTGGATCACTTAAACTTCCTCCAACCAAGTCAATATTGTTTCCACTACCACTTTCACCTACAGGTTCCTCAAGTTGGACATTGACATTGTCTTCATCAAAAATATCATCTTCCTCTCCTGTTATCCACTCATCATCAGATTCCATATCTTCAAATAGAAGAGCAACTTGTCTACTCTTGAGCTTCAAATTGTACATGACATAAACTAAGTCATTCATCTTCTTTTGATGCAAGCGGTTTCTCCTCTTTGTATGAACCTATAAATAACATTCAATATCAAAGTTGATAACTTGTCTAAACTAAACAAAAACAAATATAATTTAAACACAAATAAACTCCAATTACTTCTCGCATCCAGAAGAGCTACAAGTTAAGCTCAAAACACGAATAGCAAACCACTTTAGTTCTGGACATCCATCCCCAAACATTTCCCACCATTCTGTAGGTGGCATAGTCTTCCTAGAGTTTATTGCATTCTCCATAGAAAAGAGACCTTTAGCAAAATGAAATTCAAGAAGTTGCCCATTAATTCTGTTATTTGCCCCAACATCCTTTACCAATCTCATCATACAATGAATAATCCTTCTTTCACTTCTCCATTATCTTTTTTAAAGTCATCTTCAAAATGCAACTGAGGATTCAGGTAATATGCAGCTGCATGCAAAGGTCTATATAGTTAGTTCTCCCACCTCTTATCAATAATTTCCCAAACAGGTTCATAACTACATTTACATTTATGAAACAAGGAAATCATATTTAAGATTAGACATAGATAAATAAAGATAAATATATTTTATAATTTAAATGATATAGTTTAAAAAACTTATTTTTTTCTTCACATTATTGAAGTTGCTTTTAATCCTTTCCTTTGCATGATCCATCTCAACATATATGACACCCATGGCAGGTTGTTGATCAGAATCCACCAATCGAAGGACTACCATAAGCGGGGCAGCATCTTTGAGGCATATGGTTACATTCTTCCAAAATCTGTTATCCAAAATCGAGTCTTCCACTTTTCTCCCCTCTTGTGAGGTACCAAACTTACTTTTTTTCCACTCTTCAGAACTGAGCAACCTCATCAAACATGCTTTCATTTCATGGAGACAAGCCAAAGTCAAGTAAGCAGTTGCAAATCTAGTCATGCCAAGTCTAACTAAGTCCCTCCCATTTGTGTACTTCTTGAGCATGCTGATGAACATTGTTCTACCATATATATAAGTGGTTATCTTTCGTCCCTTCTTTATAGTGACTTCATGAACCTTCAAATGTTTCACCAAGTCCTCCAGCATCAGATCAATGCAATGGGCAGCACATGGAGTCCAATACATATCCGGCCGACTGTGCATCAATAATTCTCCTGTTGCTTTGAAATTCGCAGCATTATCAGTAATCACCTGAACAACATTATCTTCTCCAACAAATGTAACAACATAATCTAACATCTTAAAAACTTTGTCAGTTGTTTTTTAGATGTCAAATGTATCTAAAGAATACAAGAATACTGTCCCTTTTGGACTGTTCACAAAAAAGTTACAAATTGAACGCCTTTTTTTATCCGTCCACCCATCAAACATTATTGAGCAACCAGTTCTCTTCCACTCATCCCTAAACTCTTGCATACTGGCATCAGTTTTTTGTACTGTTTGTTTCAAGAGCTTTTCTCTAACATCATGGTAAGATGGAGGTTTATAGCCAGGTCCATATTTCCTGATCATCTCACACATCTTTAAAAATGCGGGATTTTTAATAGCATTGAATGGAATGACACTTGTGTAAAAAAATTCAGCAACCTGAGCATCAACTAACAGTTTTTCTTTTTTTTTTTTTCATCATTTGATTCAAAGTTGCTTGAACACTGACACTCCCACTACTTGCACTTGCACTACCTTCTTTTTCTTTTGAACCAAAAACCCTTTGTCCCTGCAAGTTAGTTGCCTCGTCCCGGCCAGCACTTTCTTCATCTTCATCAATACTAATCAATCTCCTTTTCTTTTCTTTTGTTGCTTTAGATTCAGCAACAATTTTCATCATCAACATTTTAATCTCATCTGGCACCGTTGCACAAGGCTCAGAATCTTCTCTAGTCCCGACAAGATGACGCTTGAAATGGAAAAATCCACCACTCACAGTCTTTGAACAATACTTGCATTTCACTCTCTTACCACTATCATCAACAACAATCTCATGTTTCCACCCAATGTCAGTCCTATTCCCAAGGGCATTTTTGCTTTTTTTTCTACCAACTGAAGAAAAGAGCCACCCACATCTCCACCAGTGGAATCGGATCCACTTCCACTCATTATAACAAATAGTCAAACACAACACAACAAAGACAGCTCACCTGCAAATTGCAATTGTATATTTGTAACTCAAATAAAGTAAGTAACAATGAAGAAGTCAAGAACCTATGCCCTACACTATGACAGCTCACCTGCAAATTGCAATTGTATATTTGTAACTCAAATAAAATAAGTAACAATGAAGAAGTCAAGAGCCTATGCCCTACACCTTTATACAAACAGATTACATATCAATCACTTGTGTTACTTTTTATGCCCACAGCAAATTTTGTTAAAGGATTGGTCATTGACAATTGTCATTATGGACCTTGATTTCTCACTGACATTCAATTTCATTTGTCCATCCACAGTTTGATGAAAAGATTTTTTCTTTTCTGTCAACACTTTTCCAGCATTCGAACATAAATGATAAAAGTATTAACAAAGGTCATCAAGAATGGTTATTTATAATTTATTCAAACCAGCCATTAGCAAAATTAGACACCACACTCCATTAAAATTCTCCAATTCCAAACCAGCCATTAGCAATATGCCAATATTAGATACTTTGTTAATGACTACACTCCATTTCGTGCCTTCACACAATCACACATGCCAATGATTCTAGCAGAAAAACGGACAGGGAGCCAAAAGAGCACGAACTTACCAGGAACGCAACGACAGTGCACCGTGCACGGACAGGAACGACCAAACGGGAGGACACGACGACGACGATGGTGCACAAACAGGAACGCCGACGACGGTGCACAAACAGCGGAATAGCAACGCGAGGAGAAGAAGAGGAACACTTTTCAATTTTCACTCAACACAGGGGATTAGGGGAAAATGAAATCCCTACCTGCCAAGCCCCAAAACGACGCTGTTTAAAATTTGCCTGGACTCGCCAACTCAGAGCAAACTCGCGAGTTTGCATAGAATCGTCCGATTCTACTGTAGACTTATACGAGTCTACTCCAAAACCGATTTTGCTTCCGATTTAACTCATGTAGGGGTAGTAAACTCGTAGAATCGTATGATTTTGCGAGTTAAATCGCGACTTTGGTAACCATGCTCTTGAATATAGTTGAAGTTCTGGTTCTGTGGTTCATGTCACTCATCTCCGATTGCTGATTCACTGCTTTATGTACTTGTGCTTGCCCTTACTACATAAAGTTTTATAACTAGTTATGTTATTTATTCTCAAGATATTGTTAAATGGTTGCAGCTTTCATTTGGTGTGGTTGGTCTAGGTGTTGGACTCTCACTCTTGTCGTGAGTTTTATTTTCTTTTTTCACCTTCTTTATTGATTTCATAAAATGCATTAAGTTCTCCTGTTTCTTATGTTAATCTTTTTGTTTCATGCAGCTATGGTTTTGGGGCATATTTTAATATTCTCCCTGGATCTGAATGGTCAGCTATAATGTTAACGTATGGCTTCCCTCTTGCAATTATTGGAATGGCACTCAAGGTGAAGAAAGTTCTACTGACGTGAATAAATTTATAAGATGGACGTTCATCAGTACAAATCGTGCAAGAGTCATGTTACAAGTTCCCCTTCCTAATGTTCATGCAGTTGCTTCGTAGTTTTTGTTTATGAATTGGTGTTTAAATGGAGGGTCCTGTAGGTCACTTCTTTTTTGTATTCATATTTTGTCATTGTGCCATGTTTTTTGCAGTATGCAGAACTCAAGCCAGTCCCATGCCTAACATATTCAGATGCTCAAAGCTTGAGGGAAAAATGTGCAACTCCAATTCTTAAACAGGTAATCTCACCATAGATTCCACCTGGCTTGGTGTCATTTTAAAATATGTCATGACATGATGACAATGCTGACTTATTGAAAGGTTAACCTTGACAATGCCTATTTAACCTATTTATTTATTGTGCAAATAAAATCCAAGATGCCCAACACTTTTCTTTTATACCATTTATCTAATAGCAATCAAGATTGGGTAATTAAAGGAAGCACATAATGTGATGTCTGGTTCTGGTCATTTATATCGAGGGTTAAAATTGCCAATTTTGGCATCTCTCTATTCTATTTTATAATTGCTTAGGTAAAATGGTCATTTTCAATGTATGCATGAGGCAAATCACATATACACCACTAACCAGACATAAAATGTTGATTAATTTAGGTTGCAGGATTTTTACTAGATTGAACTCATTTATTAATTGTTCCTGTTAGGTTGCTTGTTTTTTGTTCTGCACTCATTTGTTGGCAACCCAAACCTTGTAGCGCTGAGTCTGCTTTGAGTAGCATCCTCGTGAATGATATACAGCTGCCCATTCTATATACAAAATTAGTTTCATTCTAGGACTAGGTCCATTTTGCGTAGCATCCTCGTGAATGACATACAGCTGTCCATTCTCTACGCAAAATTAATCTCATTCAATATCAAATTCCTCCATGATTTTCAAAATGTATTTTGTTTGTTTGTTTATTACCATTAGATTCTTTTCTCTAATCACTCATACCTACTCACTGCTAGTCTGTCTAATCTAGATTGTTTTGAATATTAAATGTATAGTTGATCATCTTGTGCTTTCCCAGGTGAAGAGCGATGTTACTAGATATCGCTATGGAGATGAGCAGCATTTGGATGAGGCATTGAAACGGATATTCCAATATGGCCAAGTATGTTATTTGAATTAGTGAATTATGTTTTAGGTACTTGTTATCTTTTTGTATATTATTAATTTTTCCATTTTCATATTTTGAGGAATTCAGTTAAACATAAAAGTAACATTTTCTCTCTCTATTCTCTCAATGTGTTTGAAATGCAACACAATACTTGAACCCTGATCATGTTTTGACAATATGTTATGTGTCTGTTACAAATAAAAGCCCATTTCGAAGCCTTCACCCTATAGCTTAAATTTAGGTGAACTGGTTCCAAACAGGGGCAAAAGGAATCGTTCTTAATACTTTCTGTTATCTTTGTCATGAAGTAACTATCACAAAAGTTTTAACTATTAGGCAATACACATGAATATTTTTCCATACTACATACATCTCAAGCAATCTTCATCCATACCAGCAGCATTAGCTGAATACTAAGGCTGGCCAAGATTTACCCTCGCTGCAAGTGTGATTTAATCTTTCTTCTGCAGCCTGTGATATGTTCTTCAGTTCTGAGGCATAATTTTATCTGCTTTTTGTTTCAGGGAGGAGGAATACCAAGGAGAAGTGCTCCTGTTCTACAATCAATTCGTGAAGAAGTACGCATGTCATTGTGAATATTCTTTTTCATGTCACATACTAGATCATTTGGAAACACAGAAAAAGAAAATAATGGCATATATCTCATTTTACTTTAAAAGAAAAATTAGTAGAATGTGTATATTTATGGTACCAGTTCATATCTCTTCTCTCATACATACACTATGGTCTATCCCATCTATGAGCTGCTTTAAACTTGCATATATGTTTTTTGGTGTGCTTTAACTATATTTGTTCGAACTTTTGTCTGTATATCATTGAGGCTTACCACATCTTAAGCCTATAACCTCTATCCTTATAGCTACCCACCTGGCCACCTCAACAATCTGCATACCCTTACACAAGTTTCATTTTGATTAAACTCAATCTCCCAGGTCGTCTTATAGTGCCAGAGATTCTTCTAAATACCTTTTGTATTGTCTCAGTCTTTTTTGGTTCATCTCAGTGTATTTCTGTTGGTTCAGAGTATAAAAGCTACTCGTAATTCTTTTATTAATTCACTATAGGTGCCTTTATTTTGGTCTTGAAATTCCATTTTAGTCCACTTGACATTTAGTAATTTACATTTTAAAGTCCAAAATAGAACATATTTTGAATTCTAGTCTAATTTAAAGCGCAATTTAATTCAGCACTTTTGGCATTTGTGGTAACTTTTCCGTTAATCATTCAATCTTTTATATAATGTATTTATTTTTTTTCATGAAATTTCTATTAAAGCCTTTCCTTGAATCAGTGCTGCCAATAGGCAAGCTCTAGTCTCCAGCATCTATTTTTTGTCTTGAGACTAGATCCACTCAATATTGTCTTTTCATTTAAATAGAATTGACCTACCTAACCCATTTTGGTTTCTCAGGATTTTTTCATTATTACAAAAACCTTCTAGTCTAGTCTAATATTCTGTATATATAAGGGAAATCCATAATACTTTTGAAATGGTAACCTGTTATTATTCTTCATGCAAGAATTACTGTTATTAATTAGACTCTGGTCATTCCTATATTAACCCTTTCTGTTGATCTGAGAGGCTACCTAACATATTAGTTAGAGAATTATTTTTATTAATTAGACTCTGGTCATTCCTATATTAATCCTATCTGTTGATGTGGTTACATCTTAGGTCACACAAGATGATAAATACTGTTTGGTTTTAGTTTTTGAGGCCAAGTCTCTGCAGTTGTCAGATTTTGAACAAAGACAGGTATTCAGCTTTCTTTCCTAGAGAATATATTTTTTAATTCTATAAATTTTATATACATTTTTTTCACATATTCATGAAGATGATGGGACTCTTTGGATCTTGGAGGAGAGAACAAAAGTGCTTGAAACTAGATAACTCTTGCAATCTTTTGCTTGTAATTTTTTTGGCAGTGAGGGGAGTGGTGTTTAAAAATCAAAGAGAAAATCAGAATAGAAGAATAAAAGGACAGTAATACCAAAACCTAAATCTCATTTCACCTTGTATTTTTAACAAAAAAAAAAAAAAATCAAATTCACAATCCTTGTGCTAAAAAAGGTTGCAATGATACAAATTGTCAGTTCAAAGCTCGAAATGCTTACAAACAGAAAATTCTTCAAAGTCCTACCCCATTTTTTTCACTAGCAGTATTTCAAAGAATTTGATTAGACATATAAAACTAGGTAATATAGAATTTTGACTATTAAGGGTGTTTATAACCTATACCGTCCCATTAACTCAGCCTGCACCAAATTAATTTGATATGTTTGGTTTTAGAAATTAGACTTACAATGTTGAGAGCTGGTTTGGGTTATATTTCAGGCCGTTTCAACCTGGAGTGGTGTCCTATATTCTTTTAAAACTTATCAACATAAACAGCACCTTTAATCCAAGTTAATTGGGGTCGATGGTAGATGAATCCAATGATAGATATGAGGAAGTTGAAAAAAAAAAGGTGGAAGGGAAAGGGGAAATAAGATAAAAGAAAAGAAGGGGGAAAGACGGAGGGGGAGATGAAGATGAAAAGGACTAAAAAGGAACCATCTTGAACAGACAAATAGCAACGGGTCTAACCCTCCACCAAGCTTATAGTTTTTCTCCATTCTGTCCTAAGACACATCGTCCTTCAATCTATATCTCACTCCATTAAGTCTTGTTTAACTACCTTCCCAAGGTAAGGGTCGGTCTACCTCTACCTCTCTTTGTGTCGAGCTCTTGTAACAAATTTTTGTTTTTACGGAAGCATCCAAAGGCCGTTTCAATACGTGTCCAAACCACCTCAATTTATGTTCTCTCATCTTTTTACTCGTCGGTACTACTGTTACCTTTCATCGAATATCTTCATTTTTTATCTTATCCATCTTCATATAACCACACATCCACTTTAACATCCTCATTTCTGCTATCCCTATTTTATGTTCATGTTGTCTATGTGTTGGCCAACATTCAGCTCCATATAACATTGCAGGTCTTACAATTGTTCTATAGAATTTTTCTTTTAGCTTAAGAGGAATTTTGTGATCACACAAAAATCCAGACGCACTTCGCCATTTTATCCACACTACTTTGATTCTATGATTTACATCCTAATCAATCTCTCCACCTTTTCGCAAAATTGATCTCAGGTATCTAAAAGGATCTTTCTTGGATACCTCTTGACCAAGTAGATGCACAGGGTCTTGATCACCATCTCTTACCAGCAAAAGCTCACACTTCATATACTTAATCTTGCTCTGGCTTAACGTGAATCCTTTAGACTCTAAAGTGTTTCTGCACAATTCAAATTTCCTATTAACACCGTCTTTGGTCTCATCAGTAAGCATAATATCATCTATAAAAAGCATACACAACGACACTTTTTCTTGAATATCTTTTGTTTGTTCAACATCACTAAGGCAAAAAGATAAGGACAAAGAGCCGAACCTTAGTGTACACCTACCGTGATAAGAAAATAACTTGATGTTCCATTACAAGCTTTCACACATGTGGTTGTCTCATCATACATATCCTTGATTGCATTTACATATTTTAATGGTACTTTTTTCTTTTCAAGAGTCTACCATAAAAATTTCCTTGGGATCCTATTGTATGTTTTCTCAATATCTATGAACACCATATGTAAATCTTTCTTCTTTTCTCAATACCTTTCCATTAATTGTGGCATCAAGAAAATGACTTTCTTGATACATCTTCCTAACATAAAATTTATATATTTTTAATGATTCTATATTTAATGATAAGACTTCTTGACTTTATGGATAACATTTTGCATATATTGATAATATTTGTTTCATAATATTAAATATATATTATAAAATATACATTCATTATTTTTACGTCTTTTAATTTAATAGTTTAGTTATATATAATATTAAGATTGATATATCATGTCAACAAATTAAGTTGATCCAGTCTGTCCCATCTATCATTGAGCTAAGTTCAAATATATGACTCTATCAAAAAATTTAGTTGGGTAGGGAGTAAGATAGACCAGTCCCAACCTATTCTATCCATTTGATATCCAAAAACTGCTTAGTTACAACCGTACAAGTGGGAAATGTTGGGGTAAACTAGATAAATTTGGGTAGAGCAGAATCTACATGTTGGCTATGTAAACATTCTGTAACAAAGAGGAACAGTTTTGAACCTTGTTGTTAGCGGGGGAAAAACCCACAACTCCGAGGTTATCCTTCACTTTATATTTTATACTCTCCAAAATTGCATAGAAGTTAAAACAATTCTCAAGAGATAATATGTACTCTTCATAACAAGTTATCCCTATGTGTTAGGACTTTGAGGAAAGGGGAATTAGTTACGACAGTTAGGATATTCATTAGTTAGTTAAGGGGTTAGCTAGTTAGTTAGAGGGATTTATTAGATATAAATAGGAGAAGAAGGATAGGAGAGAGGAGGATCTTATCATATATAGATTAAGCATTAGTTCTTTGTGAAAGAAGAAATCCTTTGAAGGGGAAACCCTTGGAGGAGAGTTTTCTCTTCTATTTTCTGTTCTTCTCATTCTATTCAATAAAATTCTTTCTTTTCTTTGCCATTTTAATTCTTGGTTCCTAACACTATGCATAACCATATTATAGACAGACAGAAAGCTTTAACCTTGGAGGACTGCAGCTTTTGGAATTGAATTAATCCAAATCCTATTCACTGCAATTCTTAAATCCTCTAGAGTTTTAATATGAAAGATATTGGTGCTAACTATTTCTTAATCTTCAATTGTGTTTAGGCAAAATTTACTTCATTCTTTGGGCCAGGAATTACGGCTGAAATTGGTGAGTCTGAAAATTCATATTCTGATTGTGTGCTAAATTTCTAATACTTAATAATTAGGTTAAACTATTCATTTGGTCCTTGTAGTGCATTTCAAGTTTTAGTCTCTATGAGAAAATTGTAAATTTTAGTCCCTCGACATGCCTAAAAGTTAACTTTTGGTCCTTGTTAGTAATGTGGCTAACGATGTTGGTGTTAACATGGCTACAAAAAAATTCTGGCAGCGTAAAATCACTATAAAAAATATTCTGACAGTATAAAACAACTACAGAAAGTTTTCCATGTTTTCTAATGGTTTTATACCTTTCAGAAAATTCTGTAGCAGTGTTTGCAGCAGCAGCAGCAGCATTTAAAAGTGTTAACCATAGGGAGCAAAACTTCTATACATGTGTAGGGACTAAAACTTACAATTTCCTTATATAGAGACTAAAACTTAAAATGAGGACAACTATATAGACCAAGTGAATAGTTTAACATATTAAAATGGACAGAATGTGCAGAAATGAGTGAATGCATTCTTACATAATAATTGGGTGCAGGTAAGGGCGAAAAAGATTTGTATGAGGTCCGACTTATCTCCATTACAGACCCCAATACTCCTTCATGACGTTCTGGACCATTTTATCCTCTTCCATTTTGCATGGTTTAGTCAATTACAGGATATAGGTCCTGTAAAATATGTATAAATATTATGTTCAAAAGTATCAAGTGTAAAATTTTGACATATATTATCAAAAAAGAAGAAAAATAGCATTTGGAAAGGAAGTGCGAAGCTAATGAGGATCACATTATTTATGCTATTTTACATTTGATATACAGGAACTTATAAAACTAAAATTTGCTTGGAAACTAGTTTCGAAATTGTTTGAAACATGAGTTGCTCAATTCAGGCTCTCAGAATGGTTCTAGCAAAAAAAATCTTGGCATGTCAGATTATAAAAATAAGAAAATGACATTACACTTGCAGTTTATTAGGTAAGTGCTCGCATGTTGGCAAAATCCTTTTATCCTACAGTTAACTTAGTTTTGATTGGTTTTGGCAATTTGGTAGTAAAGTCTCCATCTTTAGTCACTTGGCTCAACCGGAATGAGTTGGGATACATGACAGAAGTTTGAGATTTTGGTGCTTCATTTCATAGGAGTTTCTTATTTATTCTTTCGAGAAAAAGAAGAATCAACTCCCCATAATTTTATTTTTATTTTCTCTTTGCAGAATAGACATAAATTTTAATTTCTTTCTAATTGAACTGTAAGCTTTATAATTTTTACGAGCATCCCCTTTTCTGTTAACATACTAATGAAAAAGAATTTTCATTTTCATTTTTTTATTTATCTTATATTTAGTCATTTATTAATTAATATTTTAAAATTTATTCTGTAAACATTACAACGTAAGAATAAAAATCAAAATAAAAAAAGGATAAAAGAAAAAGAAAAACAACAAGCAAAACAAAGACGGTATGAATAAAAAAAATCTAAAATGAATAAAAAAGATAAGAAAAATAGTACTAAGGGGTTGCTACTAATGATTCAATGAAGAAAGACCATGGACCCTCTTCACATATCAAAATTGCTGAGATTTAAGAGAAATAAATAAATAGTTGAAATCATTTTATCATTGAAGATATTTGTGAATTACAGTTACATTATATGACTATATCTGCCATAATGAACAGTACAAGTTATGGTGTGAAAGTAAATTTTCTTGTGTATGATACACAAAAAAATTAGTCTTTATTTCAAAGTATTATGATGCAACTTTCATATCTTACCATCACATCTCTTCTTCTCCCCATCTACTTTACCACCGGCCACCATTCGTCACCATTGGAGATTATTTTCGACAATGGTACACCCTTTGGCACCACCTTCGTCTTCCCTCTCCTATCTTCTTCTCTACTTTATTATCTGTCAATTTTTTGTTTAGAAACTACTTAGATATTTCTTGCTTAGTGCATCCATGAAGATTCAAAGAAGCTACAACATTGATGGTGGTGCAAGACATTCTTCTCCCTGTTCCAAAATTTTCCAGTTTTAGAATAAATGACATAAACAAGTCTTTCTAAGAGACATGTCGAGAAAAAGAAAGAATCATAAATCACATATACATTTGAAATTTCAAAGCCAGCACTCTTAAATAAAAATAGAACTATTGAGTTAATTTATCAAGCAGCTTGTATACTTAGAGAAAAAACTTGAAGTTGTTGCACAACTTATTAGAGAAGTGAAGGAGGGAAATGTAGGATTTCAATTTTTTTTGGTTCATAGGGGTTTAGGGCAAAGTTTCAAAACTTGAACCTACCCGACTGGTTAAACCGGTCAGATAGCGACCTGATGGCTAGACCAGGTCAAGTCTTATGTTCGGTCAAGTGTGCTTTTGACCTGAAGCGACCCAGTTGGGTTTGTGGTCAAACCGATGATCCGTCAACCCAGATTCCCATTTATCCTTTTTTTGCTTTGTGGACCTTGAAACAACGTCATTTTGATTTGTGCTGTTTTGATTTTAGAAACCCTAAGTCATTATTTGCTTCCTTGTTCCTTTCTCTCGCAGTCTTCTCGCTCTCTCGATCTCTCCATGCTCTGTCACCCATCGCTCTCGCAAAGCCGTTGTCTGTCACTCTGATAGGCTGCACTGTTCGTCGTTCCATAGGTTGTGTCGTCGTTTGTCGCTCTCTCGGTCTCTCAACATTGTGTTGTCGTGCTACACGTTGTGCCACGGGTCGATTACCAAAGTCCAAAGGTGTGTTACAGCTATACTGTTATTCAAGATTACAAAGTTTCAAAAATAACAAGGGTCACATATTTCTAAATGAGATCCCCTTTATCATATTCATGACAACCTTTGTGTATAGTCATGCCATAAAAAATGTAAAATACTGAACAATACAATGACCACATTTTGAATTTCACTTTGCTACCAATGTGTTCACCAATTCATTACACATCAATTGTTGTGAAGGTCAACCTAAATCATTGCCTCCAATAATGTATGACAACAAAAAAACCAAAAACTTGTCCCACCCAAATTTGTAACATTCCCTTTTCCATTCTTATAAGTTATAATTGATTGTAATTTTTTAGCCATTCATGGGGAAGACAAAGTGCCTATGAGAGTCAATTTTAATACCATAGCACACACACAAAAAAATATAATTTGAAAAGACTAAGATAATTTTTGTATTGATCCTTGTGACTGGTACTGGTAGACTACATTCAATGCATTGGTATTTGCCTATTTGGTACTTTGGTATTGATTTGTTTCAATTTTTGTTGGTTCACTAGTCATATACATATAGTGTGAATTTAATTTATAGGTTCATTAATTATATACATATCTGATAGAAGATTAGTAGTCCTAATTTAGGTTATTATTAAGTGTTTAATTGTATCATAGCTGGCATCTTGTGAAACATCAACATCCCAAGAAACATTTAGTCAAAATTCAAGGCCTAATATTAGAGGGAAGACTGACATAGCTTGGGCACATTTTAAGCTCATTCAAGATGGTGACAAGATTTCTATGATGTGTATTTACTATGATAAAATTGTTAAGGGAGGTGGAATTAATAGATTAAAGAGTCACTTGGTTGGTTAAAAAAGGTGTCTCCTGATGTTTGTTATCAAATGAAACAGAATATTGAAGAAAATAAGAGCAAGAATAAGAAGAGAAGAACTGATGAAAAACATGATTTTTATCCACCTAGTGAAGAAGGTGGTGAAGTGCCAATAGAAGTGGAACAACAAAGAGAACAAACACAAAGGACAACTGAAAAGGTGAAGACAAGTGGTCGCATTGGGAATTATTTTCAACCTAGAACCACTCCTGGATCTCAACCTACCTTGAAAAATGTGCTGCAAAGTGATACGAAGGTGTGACCTTGCTATTGCTAAATGGTTCATTTATGCATCTATTCCATTTAATGTAGCTAATTCAACATATTTTCAGCCTATGATTGATGCTCTATGTAACATGAGTCCAAGATACAAGGCTCCAAGTATGCATTGTCTTCATGCTGATTTGTTAAATAGTTTGGTTGATGATGTTCATAAACTTGGGGATGATTATCATTCTATTTGGAAAAAACTGGTTGTACTCTTATGACATATGAGTAGATTGATAGGAAAAGAACTCTTATCATTTTTTTGGTTTATTGCCATAAAGGAATTGTTTTTCTAAAATCTATTATTGATGCCTCTCATGCTTCTAAATATGTTGATTTATTGTTTAAGCTTTTCAAGGATGTTGTGTTACGTGTTGGTCCTGAAAATGTAGTTTGCATATTAACTGACAATGCTGTCAATTATGTTGCTGCTGGTAGGTTACTGGAAAAAGAGTTTCCTAAAATGTTTTGGTCTCCTTGTGTAGCACACTACATCAATTTGATGTTTCAAGACATGGGAAAATTAGAGGAAGTTAGTGAGGTCATGTCACATGCCTCAAAAATTACTAAATATATTTATAATCATTGTTATGCTTTGTTTTTTATGATAAAGTATACAGGTGGAAGAGAAATACTTTGTCCTGCTTCTACTCGCTTTGCCACTAATTTTATTGCTTTGCAGAGTATTTTGGCTCAAAAAGATGCATTAAGAGTCATGGTAACATCTAAAGAATGGACAAGCTCAGCTTATGTCAAAGAAGCCAAGGCAAAAAAATTTGTGGGACAAGTCTTAAACTTTGGGTTTTGGAGTAAATGTGTTGATGTAGTGAAACTGACTGAGCCACTTGTACGTGTGTTGCGTATGGTTGGTAGTGAAGATAAACCTTCTACGGATTTTCTTTACCGAGCCATGTATAAAGCTAGAGAAAAGATGGTAAAGAGGTTTTGAAGAAATAAAACAAAAGTGAAGCCTTACTTGAAAATCTTAGATCATCATTGGAATTTAGAGTTTCACAAAAATATCCATGTTGCGGGTTATTGGTTAAATCCTACTTGTTGGTTCAATGAGGAAAAATTTGAACAACATATGACTACAACAATTGGTCTGTTGGATGTCATTGAAATATATGCTCACTGAGATAGTCAGTTACGAATTAAGCTAACTAGTAAGAAGATAATTTACAACAATACTAAGTTGGATTTTGGAAGACAAGCTGCATTGGATGAACAAAATATAGTCATGTTAGGTGACTTTCACAACTTGTAAATTATAATCCTTCTTAATATTTATCTATTAGTTGTGACTTTATTTGTTCTCAATTATTTTTATGACATGCAATATTTTAGATAATGGTGGGCATCTTATGGATGTGGGGTACCACATTTGTAAAAGTTGGTTATTCGTATTTTAAGCCAAACTTGTAGTGCTTCAAGTTGTGAGCGGAATTGGAGTGTATTTGAGCACATTCATTCAAAAATAGAAATAGGTTGGAGCATCAAAAACTTAATGATTTAGTCTATGCTTGTTACAACTTGAGGTTGCAAAATAGGTATTATTATATTTTTATTTTGTTTCATTGTTTATCTTTCTATATTACATATGGTTACATATTTGTACGAGTGCTTAGGAAAAAGAGACAACAAAGCTATGATCCTATTAATTTGGAAACACTTGATGACCATGTTGATTGGATAATGAAGGATTCACCACTATTCTTAACCAATGAGGAGGTGAATGCATTACGCAAAAACCTTGCAAATATGATCTAACCATTTTCAAAAGATATTGGTGTATTTTAATCATATTTTTATTTCAAATTTGTTTTATACTTGTTATCTCTAAATGCTAATCACTACTTACTATCTAAATTTTTTTGTTATAGGTCCTTTAAATTTGGATGAGGATGATGTTGGTGAAGCACAAGGCAATCTCATGGAAAACATGAATTTAAATCAAAGCAATGTTGATCATGAAGTTACAATGAAAGGTTCTTCTAAGTTCTTTAATGAAGAAGGGGTTCTTGAAAATGACAATTACTTAATTTATGCCCCTTGGCTATAGAAAAAAGTTGAATTTGTTTAGGAATATATGTTAAAGGGGTTCTTCTAACTTTTGGTTATTTCGAAAGCTAATCATTTTGGAGTATAATTTTACATTTCAAATGTGACCATTCCGGAAGCCAAAAAATAGGTGCAGAAAGCAATTTGGAAGTGCGGGAAACAACACTCCAGTTATACATTAGATTTTGGGAGAAAGTCTTTGCTTGTATTTTTCTTGTTCATTTTATCTTTGGAATTAGTAGGAATAAAATATTTAAGATCGTTGGTTAGAAAGCTTATGACCTAACTTGCATGAGATCTAGGTCATGCCTATTTGCTAAATAAATTAGGTTAATGCCTTTTCAAAAATCTATTTAGTTAAAAAAAATCATGTTTTAGTCTATTGAATAATAAGTCTTTAAAATCTAATAAATTGACCTATTCAAATAAATGAGTGATATAATGATAATAATAATATTACTCAAAATCATATTACTCTGTTGTTACTGTATTAAATTTTTACTACAATCTTTTAAAATTAATTTTTAATTTAAAATTAATGTTTTTTTAAATCCATTTCTTAGTTAAAAATGTCTATTGGGACATTTAATGCATGTCACCAAGGTGTCAAAATGACAATTTGTTTATTTTTCTATTTCTGTACTTCCACGGGCAAATCCAGACTCGAATGACAGGAGGATCAACCGTAAAAAAAATATATTTACCAAATATATATATATATATATATATATATATATATATATATATATCTTTTTTTTATATATAAAATACTCATAAATATATTGATGTTCAAAAAATGTTAATTACATTAATAATGATTTTCTGTCAGTCTAATAGCACTTTGAGAAACAATAACTTCTTCAATTACAATAAAAAATAAAATTTAACCATTAAAGTTTAAACAAGCTCGAGAAAAATAAAAAACTGATTTACTAATAATTAGAACTAATAAAATATAATGTCCAGACAATATTTCTTTATAAAGGATGAAATTATTAATATTTTATAATTTACAAATTCAAGAGATAAAAATTAGTTGTACAATAACTAAAATTTGATATAATATAATATTTAAATATTTTTTTTTAAGAAAAAGATAGGATTACTATTGATTGTATAGTTTAGAAAACAAAAGTCAACAGATAAAAACAATTATAATTAAACAATTATATAATACCCCGAGGTGTAAAACAAATGACAGGTAGCTTGAGTTCTTTAAGCATACATTAGGAGTTCGATCTCTCCTTATGTGAATAGAGTAGGAAATGTGTGGAGAGAAATTTACCCTTAACTAACACTTTACTTTTTTTTAGGAATCAATCTCATGGGTTCTAAATATGAGGATATCTTGCTATCAGTGAAAAAGAAATATATAATAACTAAAATTAATAAAATAATATAATCTTCATATATGATTTTTTAACAAAAGATAAAATTATTATTAAGTTTATAATTTTAAAAAGCTAGGTACAAAAATTGATTGTATGGTAACTAAAATTTGATGATAAAAAAATATAATATTTAAATAAAATTTCCTAAAAAAAATTGATAGTTTTTAATGAAAAGAGTCAAGAGATAAAAACAGAATATGTAATAATAAAATTTAATCAAATACTAGTATAATTTTTAGATCAGATTTATTTAAAATAATAATAATAATAATAATAATAATAATAATTTTTTTATAAGCAAATTGGATATCAATTTTAATAAAAACTGATTGCAGATCTCTATTGAAGGTGCCTGACTTTGTTGACATTTGAACTTAACAAATTTAACGCAGCAGCTATTTGGAAAGCCAGTTGAAACTTCAATCAAAACTGGCCGCATTAATCTATTGGTTATGTTGCGGCTAATCTATTGAAATTAAAAGAATTAAATGTAATTTTTGATTCATTATATTTCGAAGTTATTTGTTTCGCCACATGAAATTTTAAAATGTATAATTATTTAAAAAAAGTATTATTTGTTTCATATTTTATATTTTTAAAATGTATAATTTTAATCTTTTTATCAATTTTCCAATTTGAAACTTCAGTCTTCTATTAACATTTAGATTTTATAATAACTAATTCTATCACAATAATGACTTAAAACAGTCACAATATTGAATATAATTATCTTATTATAAATATAATTATTTAAATATTATAACAGTTTTTAATCCCACAAAAATTATATTAATCTTTTTAAAATGATTGTTCATCCTTAAGATTCAATCTTCATTCCACAAATCAACAAATGCAATTTACAAATAGCACGAACAGATAGATACAAATAATTACAATTATAACAAAGCAACCTAGTTGAGAAAAAAAAAATATTTCTACAATTAATTGTTCAACCCCATTTAGCTAACCTGTGCTACTTTGTGCTTTCTAACTAATTCTAATTAACCTAAGCGGAATTATTTGTTGAAGAGCAACCAGTACTGGAATATAATCAGAAACAATATCGTGATTGTTATTATTATTACTATTGTTGAAAGATAACTCAATTGCAGCAGCAGCAACAATTTTGGGTGGGAAATTGAGCAAAGACTTGGAGCCCCTCATCTTGAACGTGGTTCAGTCATAAGCCATGCATCCTCTTCAGTGATTTGGAACGTGCTGAGACATATTCTGGCTTCGTGGCGGCATTGAGTCGCGAATCTCAGCGTCGTATTTTCCCCAGGAGTACTGGCTCCAACAATCGTTTTATTTGCAAGAAACAATGGAGATGTTCATTGGACCAAGTGGTCGGACGTGCCACCAGCCTCGATAAGGCTTCCGACGAGTTCAACAACATTGCACTTCATAAGGTTCAATGGATCTGGAGCTTCTGCGCTTCAAAACAGCATCATCCTCGAAGTCATCATCGCATTCGTATTCAGTGTCGGAGGCAAAGATGCTTACAAGGTGGGGGTGAGAATATTTGTTTGGCTTTGCAAACTGCAAATTGATACTCTCAGTAAGTGTGAAACCTGCTCCTTAATCAAATTAGTAAGTTAATGAATAAGTGGATAATTAGTTTGATTTAACCTAATATATATTATAAATTTAAAATTATATAAGTATATAACTAATATTATTTGAGTAAAAAAAATTCATCCATATCCAAAAATTTAAAATAATAATTTATCAAAATTCAAAATCCAAATTTTTTATTAAAAATTTCCAAATTTTTTAAATAAAAAATCTAAATTTAAAAAAAAATGTAACTAACCGAGTTTAACCGGGATCCGATAACCTAACCGATCGAGTCAAACCGGATCTCACAACACTGAATATTCTTCCATGATTTTATCCTTTTTTATTTTGAGATCAAGGAGGAGATAAGATTTTTTTAGTATTTAAAATAAAATAAAAATAAATGAACACTAACATTTATAGCAAATAATGTTACATTTTAAAAATATAAAAGATCAAAATAAAAATTTTAAAATTTAATTTATGTACTAAAATGAAATAATTATAAAATATAATAAATCAAAAATGAAATTAAGCCAAATTAAAATTTTGAAAGAAGTTAGGGGAGGTCTTGGCCAACCCCACCACCCACTATATATAATGTGGGTTCATCCCTGTACTTCCATATTGTATGTTAGTAGACATATCTCCTTTTTCATATTGAAGTATTTTTCAGCTAACTTTGACACATCTTTTGATGGAATAGTTAATTTTATCGGTTAATTTCTTTCCCTTTTATTCTCTTCAACGAATCCTATGGAAAATATGAAAATGATATAAATACTTCACACTTAACCAAGAGGGGGTGAATTGGTTAGATCTTGATAAATCAAAAAATTCTTTAATCAAAATCAGAGTTTTAAATGATCTTTATCACTTTTCAAAACCAAGAAGCCTTATTCAACCAAGTAGCTCAGCCCCTTAAAATTCAATGAATCAAAATTGACTATTCAAGATAAGCAAATGAAACAAGAAACAATTATATGAGGAGAATAGATTCAGAAAACAACACTCAAGCAATTTATACTGGTTCACTTCAAAACCATGAAGCTACATCCAGTTTCTTTCAACCAACACTAGGCTGAAGTTCCACTATTTAATATTTGTTCTTACAAGCAATTACACAGCCTCTCTTTATCAACCCTAGATAAACACTACTACACTAATAGCCTTTTACGACACGAGTTTTAAGTCGGTTATCGAAAAACCGTCGTCGTCAAGTGCCGGTGGCATTTTTGTAAATATTTTTAATTTTTCAAAGTCGGTTAGTATAAAAACTGTCATCGTATTTAGATAATCAAAGTCGGTTTTTCTAAAAATTCCAAAAACCGTCGTCAGTGGGTGTTTTATTTGTGGCCCGCTTATCGTCTCTCTTATTTTCAAAACTTTTCAAAAACCCCAAACCCATTCCCCTCCCCTCCGTGGACCTCAACGACGCGGCGTGAAGCAGGGGGACACGGTGGCGCTTCTGTACTCCTTGGGAAAGACGGGTTTGAGCAATGGCGCGGTTCTGACGCACCGAAACTTCATCGCGGCGTGGGTGATAATCGACATTGACGATGACCTCGCTGAGGAGCAAGACGACGTGTACCTGTGTGTTCTACAGATGTTTCACGTGTTTGGGCTGGCGGTGGTGACGTATGCGGCGCTGCGGTGAGGGAGCGCTGTGGTGGTGATGGAGAGGTTCGAGCTGAAGGCGCTGCTGTGGGTGACGAAGCTGTGGGTCGTGCCTCCGAGCCTGCTTACTCTCTTCAACTTCCATCGAAGCTAAGGAACCTTCCTTCCGTTCTCGTGCACTCCACTCTTATAAGAACCCCTCTCACACCCCTTCTCATTTTCTTCTTCTGGGTTAGGGCAAATGTGCCCTTTCTCATTCTTTTTCTTTTGTGCCTCCACCCACTATAACCTCACCCCAAACCACCACCACCAGAACACGAAACCAACTCCACCATAAGTCTTCTCTTTTACACACTAAGAACCTCGAAATGTTAGACAGTGTAAAAGACGAGGATATGCATTGCTCTTTTGCCAATAGATTCATGGGGTCACTGCTCTGTTCTGTATTTAAATCTATTGACTGGTCAAAATAACAAATGTGGTTTCAATTAGTTTCATTCCAAGTGTAGTTGTGCGATTTTGCTTTTAGCATTTAGGTGATTGATTACAAAACACAGTAGGCTAGGCTCTTCCCTTTGCTGGCTTCTGCTTATGCTTTCAGATTTATGGGTGAGTGGTTGAAATGGCTTTATATGGATGTGATGGAAAGATTGTAAGCTAATGATTTTTCAACATTGCCTGAGGCTCATGCATCCACTGCTGGATTGAAATCCTTGACTACTACGGCAACTGTTGTATATTATTTCTTCTTTCTCAATGTTCTGCTGTGACTAAAGTTTATATTTTCCTGATTTATAAACTGCATCAGGGACCTATTGCATGCATAATCTTCTTTTGTACTTCCTCTTGTCTTTGAGTTGATGACTTGAGATTAATGTGCTTATTTTTTAGGCATTACCAAAACATTATAAATTCCCCTATTGTTTACTTTGTGAATAGTTTTCTTTGTTAGAAATGCTTTCACTCTTGTCTACTTTACTAATGTAGTTGCAGTGACTTTAAAAGGATTGCCTGGTGCAGGAATCTCCTACCGATTAGGGATGTAGCTGTATTAACTTCAATAGCAAATAGCTTTGTCACTGTTTAATTTAGCTATTCTGCTAGTACCGTTATCAATGGTTTAAAGTTTATTCGCCTTTTTTTTTAACTTTTGACCATGTATTTGAAGGTACATTTGGGATCAACAATAAATTTAAAACTGTTCAATTTACTGGACAGGTACAAATTCTGTTATTATTGTTCTCTATATGGAAAAGTTGATGTATAATGATGCATGCACATTTTATTGCTTTTTCCCATCATTATCTGCTGCCTGGTGACTTGTCTCAGCAGCATTGAAATTTCAATTCTGTAGGACCTATTTTTCTAGTAGAAAACACATAATTGAGCTGATAATGTTCCTTTGAAAAGTAGCAGTAGCAATAGTAGCAGTATCAGTAGCTTAAATGCCAGCTCTAGTGATACTGATTACAAGACTAGAGCCAAGTGCTGATTTCTAGTATCATGTTTTCTAGCAATACTACCTTGAGTTTACTTATAGCAAATACTATAGCAAATGATAATAATTTGACCTATATTAATTTAGTTTACTTATATACATGATTTAAATTTAATCTCTAACATTCATGTGTAGTTGCTTTGTCTCAATTTTCACTTTCTCTCCTGATATGATTTGGTTAAATATAGTTTGGCAATTGGTCAATAATGTTTGTTACCCTGTACTTAAATCTGGAAAGATGCACGCCTGTGGTCATGATGGTCATGTCACTATGCTTCTTGGTGCAGCAGCAAATATTCTCAAACAACATGAAAAAGAGATACAGGTGTGTGTGACCAATCCCCCCCAGACACACACATTTATATATACTCATTGTGCTGGGCTGAACATTGTTAGTGCAAAATTTGAGTTGCACAGGAAATTTTTAGTTGGTCAAATTAAATTCAAATGCTATTATATGTGCAGGTGTAATAATGGTGTGCTTAAATTGATTCTTAAATACCATGCTCGTGGTTTTGCTGCATCCCTTTTCTTTTAAATAGGTATTTTAAGAATAGTTGTTTCTGATTTGCAGCAACCTCAGATGTATGAAGCCAAGTTTAAAGGTAATGCTTGAAGAAGTATTTACAGACCTGTTGACTCAGACGGCAATCTGCTTATTTTTCTCACATTAGTTTCAGAAATTTGACTGTGAATCATCAACATCACAAACATACAAGTAAAAAAAATGTATGTATAAATTATGTAATCTACATACTGCAATTCTAATTGGTGTGATTTTGTCTTAATGGTGATTAAATTGAATAATTTGTTAGCTTCTTCTTTTAAAAATCATTGTTATATTAAAAAATATTATTTTAATTTATTTTAGGGTTGTTGTTTTAAAATAAATAACAATATTTTTTATGAAAAGTTAATGTGAATATTCTTACATTGTTAAGTCAATACAATTGTTTATGAATCATAAATCATTAGTGTAAAAATTATGACAATAATATATTTTGATAAAAATTCTTAATTATTTTATAAGTTATTGCAAGTAGTTGCTAGGATGGATGCAGTAACATTTACATGAAACATACAGTGAAGGAAGGAGCTTTGAGGTTATTCGATGAAGTGTCTTCTTTTGGATTCACTATTCCAATGCTTATCCTTAATGCTTTGAACTTTGAAGTAGTTTATGCTTTGCTACATTTTCTAATATAGTTATATTTTTTATATTTAATCTATAGTTTCCTTATAGTCATATATAACAACTTTTTATTTTTTGATTCCAGACTTTGATTTCTATGCAGTTTTTAAAGTATAGAGATGGCAGAAACATTCCTATAAAAATCCCCAATTTTATAAATTTTTAATTATATATAAAAAGAAAATAAAATTAAAGAACATACTAACATTTAAATTATTGTTGAATGATTTGCCTTTAATTACTAAACATGGAAAAGAAGCTATGTTAAAGTACGTTGAAAGTTTGATTCTAAAGGAACAATTATCTTTTATCATACCACTTTTGAGACTCTTTTTTTTTCTTCTTGTTTTGATTTGCATAAATTTATTCATGTTTTGCTGCAACAAAATTAATGAAGTTGTCCTCTCTTTTATCTCTATATAATTTTATTTTATTTTTGCTGCATCTATGGATTGGCCTTATGTAACAAAGTACACAGGATTTGTTTTTTCCCCAGACCCACCGTGAATAAATCATCCAATTCATCATGCTGTGAAAAGCCTCTTGGGCCTATGTGAAAGCCTTTTGGTTAGTATGTCCTAACCATTTATGGATACTTACTGCACCTATAAGAGATATAGTATAATTTATACAATAATCTATTTAGTTTTATGCATCATGATGTTTGCAATTTAAAAATAATAGGAGTACTATTTATATTCATTAAAAATATATTTATGTCATTTTACTTTCAATTTTAAATTATATTTTATTATTTTCTTTCCTTCAAAAAATTAATAAAATGTGAAATAAAATTAGATTTTGACTTAAAAGTAAAAAAAAAAAAATATGTGTACTCTCTTCACGTTTAATGTACAACTGCTTAAACTTTGCTTGATATATTTGTTAAATTGATCTGATAAATTGCTCCTTTGCTTCCTTTTTTGTCTCTTACAGTTAATTGATGCTATACTGAGATTTGTTCTGGCTGCTATACTGAGATTTTGTTTTTACCACAAGTGACCATGGAAGTAGTATAAAGTGCTACTGGAATCACCTTGTTTCTCCAAACTTTTGGACATTGTCAGAGTCATTCATGATTTTAGTTGTTTATAACTCATGTTAGATTTTGAAAAACACATGCTTGTAAGTTTTCACCTTGACTTCAACCTTATATCTCATTTCTTGTTGTTGGTTTTTGGTAATATATATACTTTTTCACAGATTCCAACAAATCCTGTTGGTCTTATTGAATATAAGGCACATCCATTCTGGATCCAGAAATATTGCCTTTGTTTTCACGAACATGATGGTACTCCACGCTATTGCAGATGTGAGCGAATGGAGGTTAGTATGGATGAAGTATATTTATATTATCAAATGTTATTTGTAGTCTTGCCTAGGGAAAGGTGGATGAACTTGTACGGTGCAAAGTGAATAGAATGTAAAATTTTCTCTCATCATATGCAGTCCCAAGAGGCTGTATATATTGCTCTTATAGATGGCCAGAAGCTCTGCTTAGAGTGTCTTGATTCTGCTATCATGGATACTAATGCATGCCAACCCCTTCATGCTGATATACAAAGATTTTATGAAAGCCTAAACATGAAACTGGACCAGCAATTTCCACTGCTATTGGTTGAAAGACAAGCACTGAATGAAGCAAGAGAGGGAGAGAAGAATGTAAGAGAAATTACATTTCCATCTGTAAAGAAAATTCAGATTTTTTAATATTTAGATGTAGCCTTCAATAATTTAGATACCACAAGGCCAATAAACTTTTGTATGCAATAAGTATGGTAACTTGGAGTTTTGTTGGATCGATATTGAGTATGTTATATATTACTGATTAGTTGGTGGATACATATGTAATTTATTGGTCAGTTAATGCTGCAGCATTCCTGGCAAGTAGGCATGGATATCAGTAAACTAACTTGGTTCATATTGCTGAGAATGTATTACAAGATCAAAAGTTAATTTGTACTACCTTAAGTCATCAATACTTGTGTAAATTGTTGCCTATGATTTAATTTTGGTCCATTTTAAATGCAGTCAAATGGTTGTTGGATTATATGGTGAAGAAATATGAATTATTTGACTATTTTGTTAATTAATGGGAAATACAAAAATAAACAGCGTTTTTAAAAAAAATTGTTGACATCAAAGTCGGTTATTATTGAATAATCGACTTAGAATCCTACAATTCAAAGTCGGTTTTTAAAATAACTGACTTAAAATCCCCCCATTCAAAGTCGGATTTTTTAAATAACTGACTTAAAATCCACCCATTCAAAGTCGGTTTTTTAAAATAACCGACTTAAATTTTTTTATGTAATTTGTTTTTTTAAAAAATTAATGTAATTCTAAGTCGGCTTTTTTCTAAAAATCATCTTTGAAAGTTGCTATTCAAAGTCAGTTTTTTAAAATAACCGACTTAGATTGTTCGAATTTTAAAAAAAAAAAAAAATACAAAGTCGGTCCTTATAAAAACCGACGTTGTATCGTTGATTTTTTAGGTCGTCTCATACAAAGTCGGTTTTGAAACTAACTTCGTAAGCCTCAAATGACCGACGTTAAAAGAGCGTGTTGTAGTAGTGAAAGTTCAAAAATCTAAAACACTATTAGATTCTTAGAGACAAACCCACTGAGAACACTACTCAGTAAAACGCCTAGAGAAACCCTATCTCTAGTTACAAGTAAGAACTCAATTACAATAGCAAATTACAAAATAATAATCAAAACGAAAATTTACAATCAGATTAAGGAGAGAAACAACCTGATGATCCAATGTATGCAATGCAAGTGAAGTTACCAGAACAGGTTGAATCTTTAAAACACAAGAAACACAGCTTTCCTTAATCTTGAAATGGTTTCATGCTTCAAGAGTGGCTTAATTTCACATGATCAATGCAACATGAAGCATGACTGAATCAAACCCTCAGAAAAGAATTAAGAATGCTCAGAAGACTGTTTTAGCTCAGAAATTTTGAATGGGTATGATTCCACAAGGTTACAAAAACAGCTGAGCAATGATTCTATTTATAACAGAAATTTTTAACCGTCAGTAATCGATTAAGACGCACTAATAATCGATTAAATTACTTTGGTAATCGATTACATTTCCATTATAATCGATTAATCTATTCATAGTTTTTCTGGGTTTGAATAACAATCAAAATAATCGATTATCTCAAGCCGTAATCGATTATTACAGTCAAAGCGTATTTTCTCAAAGCTTGGATAATCGATTACAAATCCCGATAATCGATTAAGATAGTGCAGCACAATTTTTCCAAAGCAAGGTGTAATCGATTACGAATTTGGGTAATCAATTATTTTAGTAAAACTTAGTTTTCTTCAAAGGCTATGTAATCGATTACTATATGTGGTAATCGATTATGGCAGTGCAATGTTAAAATCAGATATAAGCATGTAATCGATTACAACTTCATCATAATCGATTAAATAGTTCAACAATGCAGTTTATATGAAAGCGTAGGTCAAATAATCGATTAATTCAACATGGTAATCGATTAAAGTGTTCCTGAAGGTTTTCCAGATTTGATGAAGAACGAAATAATCGATTAAACCATTACTGTAATCGATTATTACAGTGAAAAATGCTTTTTCTTAAAAACCTTTGAATTATTTGAAAACCTTAGTTGAATTGATAATGCCTTGTGATTTTAGTTGACTTAATTAAGTTGAATATGTATTGAATGAATGCAATGCACTTGGATCACCAGAATTGTTTTTCTCTTACACAATTTAATCCTAAATTGTCTTCAAGTTGTCCTTTGCATGTTGAAAGCTCAAAACCAAATCTTGAGTAAATTTCTTTTTATTCCTGAAGCAGTTCCCCCTTAATCCAACAAAATAAACATACATTCCCTACACAAAGGATCAAAGTATCAAAGCAATTAATTAAATGTTCATAAATGAACAAGCTCAACATTGATTTGTTGAGTTAACATATGATGGATAGGCACAACATGCAATGAAGTTAGTCTAATGAGAGTTAAGATGCAAACTTCATAACTTATTATTTATCTGTATAAATCAAAATATTGAAAGTTCATAATTCATTTTATGACTCAACACAACCAAACAAAAAAAACAGAGAAAATTCATTTGCATTCCTTTTATTTTACTTTCCATCAAACAACCTACTAAATCATCTCAATTTTTTTTTCATTCATTTCACTCTCGTCTCTAAACCAAAAAGTAAACCATCATTTTTAGTCTCTAAAATTGTGGAATGTTTTCATAATAGTCTCTAAAGCAAAAAAAATATCAAAAAAATATCCAAAACTGAAATTTGTTGCTCATATTAGTCCTTACTACTAGTATTAAGGACTATAATGATAAAAAAATGTTATAGAATTTAAAAATTATAATGATAATAAGTTATACATGTTAGGGACTAAAATGAAATTTCAAAAATTTATTTTACATTTTTTTAATTTCAAGGACTATTATCATAGCACCTCACAATTTTAAAAAATTAAATAATAATTTAGTATTACACAATATAGTTTCGATTAATGTCAACTTTCTATCCTTAATCACATATGTCAATTAGCACTGACTTAATGCCAATGTTTAACGACACAGACTACTGTGATAAAATTATAATCTTAATTAACTATGGGACACAGACAAGGATAAACTAAAGTCTAATAAGTTAAATGTATTATTGAATGGATAGAGAGAAGAGACTTTCCGGTAGGTTTGGTTAGACTTTTTGAAGTAAAATATTTATTAAAATAAAGATAATAAATATTTCGTGTAAAAAAAGACTTAAAAAAATCAAAAACAAGAAAGAGGTGCACGTGAAGTTCTAGCAGTCAGCCCCAACTTTCACAGGAAAACACACGTATCATCACCGACCATTGGAATTACGTAACGCAAACATAAAAAATGTAACACACACACACACACACAATTGCGCGCCATTGTTCTAAACATTTCCATTTCTGGCCATATTTAATAAGCAATGCAAAATTGCTCAAAAAGAGAGAGAGTGGGAGAATATTTCAAAGATAACACAATCTCTATATTACAATAGTAGTAGTAGTAGCCTATAGCCCTTTTCCATTTTTCACCCTTTCTTTCTCTAACAAACTTTGAAGTAAGTGAAAAACATGTTATCCCTTCTTTGTTGTCTTTCTTTCTCTCTCTGACTAATTTTCTTCCTTATCCATGAAAAGCACCCCCCACTACCTTGCGTGCAAACTTGCTCTTCATCTTTCTTCATGTTCTCATTCACATTCACTTCTCTCACTGTTATTTCTTTTGTTGTGTTCCATGATTCTTTATCCTTTACTTCCACCTGCACATGCATTTTTACCTCATCAATGTCAATGTTTGGTATGTTGCACCTTTTTAATTCCATCAATCATTTTGGAATGTTACTGTGTATATTAGGAAACATTAATCGATCAACAGGTCTGGGTCTACGTAAATTTGGGCCTAAGGAAAATTCTATAGTGAAATATAAATTTTAAATTTTTAAATTAATCTTCTAGCTTTTTGAGTGGCAAAATCATTTTACAATGTTTTATAATTCAATAATTCTAATATTTTATTTTCAATATATAAAATGGTTAATTCATTCAATCTATCTTATAACATCGTTGATCTTAGATAATATTTAAATAATTTTAATTTGGAAAAACTTCTTCCGACAGTAGTAACGAATACCTATATAGTTAATAATATATAAGCAATGCATGCATTTGAAAAAGACTCTAATCCTTTTATATAATTTAATATTTTCATTGGTGTATTAACTTCATCTTTTAATATTTCTTTCAATACTTTTAATTTTGAAAATAAATCTAGACCATCAATATCTGAATGTTCACCGCATCTTAAATTCTTTTCAAGATTAATACAATATTTTTTTAGATTAGCTTCGGTTAAAGTTTTAAATTTTTTAAATGCAAATAAAAAACCAAAAATAGTTTCATATTGTAGAAATTATTCAAATTGAGTCTCCATGAAAGAAAGGGATTGATCTACTATGCATAAAAAATATTTGATACGAAAAAAAATCTTAATTGTGATTTTCTACGTATGTTTTTTCACTAAATTTGGGCTCTATATCCATTTCAATAGTTAATTTATTTGTGAAGTCCAAAGTCAAAGTAAAGCCATTTTCCCTATAATTTTTTAAATAACCAATAAAACCTTTTAAATGATACATGACAACATCTATATGCATATCTTTTGACTGCAAAACCTTACTAACAAAATTAACATCAAACAAAATATCATACCGAATATTCATTCCCAATAAAAGTTCAAAATTTTCAATCTAATAAGTTGCTAAACACATGTCTTCACTTTTAATTTTAGGATCTTCACATTATTTTGTTAATTGAAGCAAAACATCTCTTACTTTGATGCTTGAAATTTTATTGCTTTGACACTTTCAATATTTCTACTCTCCCATCGAGTTTGAGATAACAATTTAACCATAAATTTACATACATTATCTTGCAAAATTTTCCGTCTTTTGGTGGATGAAGCAAATAAAGAATAAATACATTGCAAAACTCCAAAAAATGAAATAGCCCTATGAGATAAATTAGCCATATCACATAGAACTAAATTCAAATTGTGACATCCATATGATATATAAAATGTTCTAGAATTTATAAATTCAAATAAGTAACTGTTGCACTTTTTACTTCAATGCTAACAAACAAAATATTGCTCCGGCAAAAAAAACAGAAAAAAAATTATAATTATAATTATAATTAATGTCATCATTAAATGTTACACTTTTTTTTAAAAAAATTTATCAATCCAATTAAAATTAATGATGAGTCTTTTCCATTTTCACACAATCAAATTCTAAATATCTAATTAATATTTAAGATTTGTTCAAAAAAAAAATTTAATACCTAGGGTATTAATGATTTCCTAGATAGTAAGCCTAAGACAATTATCTCATTTGCTTGCAGTCCACACGGCCTGTCGATCAAGTCATCTTTTACAAGAAAAATATTCGTTAATTAATTATAATCAAAGTTATTTGCATAAGTTTGATTCAAGTTTATTAAATGGTAATCCTGCTCTATTAATTGATAGGAGCCATATGCAAACCAATGTTTTTTTAAAATATGTTACAGGTATATCGGCTTTGCTGATAATTAGTATCCATCATAAAAGAATTTGGTTTGCTACTTTAATTTTTTCTTTCAAACTTTAATTTTTTTTATCAATATAGCTCAAATATGATATAATAGGATTTGATTAGTTTAAAGTGTTCAGTGAAATAATCACTAATTAAATAATTAATGGTAAAATTTTTAATAATTTTATAATTCATTTTATGTATGAATATATTTTGTTATCTATATTTAGACTAATAATAAAGGAAATACTCACATTAGCTGTCCACATTTCATTAGACAATATTACCTTAAATCATTTAAACTTTCAAATTTTTCTTCTAACCTATATTAACTTCTCATTACTTCTATATTGTTGTTAGTTTTTAATTCTGTCATTTTTTTATTAATTGAATTTAACTTCCATTTTTTTATTTAAAAAATTTGAGAGGCATGCTCTTCCCCTAATTATTAATAAAGGCAATTACCTTATTTGGTGTACACATTGACTATTCCTAATTTATCTTTCAATCACTTTTAAAAATCACTCACAAATATGTAATTATTGTCTAATAATTTTTCAACATGACAATTATTATTTGTAACTATTAATAAAGACAATTATCCCATTCTCCCATTTGTTATACACATTGACTATTCCTAATTTATCTTTCAATTACTTTTAAAAATCACACGCAATCAAAAGTAATTGGTGAATTTTTCAACATAACAGTTATTACAACTACATATCTAACTAAAAAAACAAAAAGACACTTGAGGCACAAGTGTCTGTTTTTCAACTATATACATAATCACAATGGTTATTACTTTACTTTTACAAAATAGTACGTAATATTACAAGTAAAAAATTATTTATAAAAGAAAAAAAATTGAACAAAATAAAGGAACAAAATACACTGACATTTCCTTAAATTTTTTTGAGACTGTAAGTTTTTTTTTTAATGTTGCAGTAACTTCCTATAGAGGTATACAATGTAATGCGTTGTTTGGATGATAAGGAGTATAACTAATGTATAAGAATCATCAGTATAATATATTTCATATAATTAATAAAGATTAGTATACGGACAAAAAAAAGATATCAAGAGAATTTGATGAAACCTCAAAAGAGTGTTAATTTAATTTACTCGTTCGGTTGATGGGTTACCAAAAGTTGTATAAAATGTTTTAGATCGTAAGAATGGTCACCAGAAAAGTTAGACTGCAAACCAAGTAAGGTCGTACGTGTGTGTAACATTTGGAAAATTATTCAAATGTACTGCACTGCTGCATGACTGTTTGGGAACCACTACATATTCTCCTTAATTAAGGTACATACTACCCTACCAATTTTGTAACTCAATTAATTGACAATGTTCAAGTGTCCACTTGGCTTACGGACAAAATTAATTTTCTTCAATCATTACAAAATTTATGATTTAGTATAATTTAAGTCTACATTTCAATTACATTATCAATAATTTAAAATTAATTTTATAAAAAATAACTATGATTATCAGCTCTAAAACCACGTACTCAATCTTCTAAGTAGGGCATTAACCTTGGAGGGTCAATTCTTCGGAGTTCAGATTACTTTTTGTAAACCTAACACCCACGTGGCCACGTGTATGCATTTCCCATGCAATAAAAGAGGGTAAAAGTTATTCACAACAGGGTAAAAAATGAAGTACATGTCAGTTACCATTTCCCAGGTAAAACTCAAATTTCTTTAGCCTTTGGATGAAAACGAGAAAAGAAAAATGGAAAAGGAAATGAAGTATGAAAGAAATAAAAAAAAGGAGAAAAGTATGAAAGAAGAGAAAATAAAATATAAAATTAGAAGAACAAAAAGATAGATTGTTTAGATTAAAAATATAAAAAAATAAAAAAATATTTTCTCTACTTATTTTATTGAATAAATTGGAAAAATAATTATATTAAATGACATTTATAGCTTTAAAATATAATAAAAGTAACACTTTAAATGTGGATATTTTTGTGACAAGAGTAAGAACCCCACTATCTCTCAATTTTCTCGCCAATTTAGAGAGAAAATTTCGAATGTAGGCCCAATTAATATAAACTTTCTATCCCATTTTTTAAGTGTCAAAGCATAAGTTACATTAAAATTTGTATTTGACGTAAAAAAAATTGTATTTTTTATCTTCCTTTTTTGTTTTTCTCTTTCCAAATCCCATCCTACTAAACGAACCGTATGGCATTTTTTTTCTCATTAATTAAGGATGCCAAAAATGATTTACTTAGTTTCCAAATTCTCCAGTAAGAAACAAGGGGGAGAATTCGACTAATTGAAAGAAAATGGCACATGTATTTTAAATCATTCAAGAAGGAAAACGAGGTGAATTTGTTAGAAAGTGGATTTTTGTTTAACCTAATCTTACTCAGTTGATTTGTAAGATGAGTATTACTTTCTATTTATATATTATATTTTGACATTATATTTAACTAATGTGAAATTTCATGACATTTCTCTTTATCCAAAACTAGCTAGGGGTAACCACAGTCAAGATGGTTTTCCAACATAATCCAATACTTAATTTTGAAATAGCTTATCAACTTGTGAAGGAAATTTTATCATCACAAAAAAATGGCTTCCCCAAAAAAGTGACAAATGCAAGTGTACGTGTAGACAGCAGACAACTTGGGGTAAGTATGAAGGGACCAAAACTAGAGTGGCATGTGCTCATGAAGCAGAGAGTAGGGACCAATATATATATCTAGTACTGCCCCCACACACTTCACATTGGAAGGTTGTGATCTATTATAATTATATGACAACTAGATTTGATTCTCTTATCTTGGAAATCACACCATTGGCATAGGTTTCCTATTTCTTTCCTTTTTTTCTTGCATTTTGGCAATTTTAAATTTTGAAAGGTGATAAAATAAAGCTGATTTTTGTATATGGTTTTAGTAATTCGTCAGGTAGTGATAACATTGATAACTACTCAGCCTTTAATCAATGTTGCCATAATTTTTTTAGAGCTTCTATTGTTCGTTCTAACGTGAGATGCTTAAATTTCAACCACAAGATGCATTTTTCCCATGTTTTCTTGATTTTTTTATCAAGCATTTAAATCCCTAGATGTGGGTCCTCTAAAAGGAGCAATTCACTTTTAAAGATAAAGTAATCTTAATTAATAATAAGAAAATTAATAATTAATATTATGTGTACATGTATAACCTCTAAACGAATAAAGATTAACTTATTATAATCATTAAATTTTTTTTAAAAAAATAGAGATAAAGAATAATTCAAGTTATTCTTAAAGGAAGTATATCTTTCCTAGTAATAAATTATTCATATGTTAAAATATTGACTTGGCAAATTTTTATGAAGATTATGTATTTTATCTTAACTCACTTTAAAGAAGTTAAATCCTATATGCAAAAACAGAAGTAGAAACAGTAACATTAGAGTGTTCAAATGTTGAATAACAAGAATCTAATGTTTATAAAGATTAGGAATACATCACTAGATGAAAGTATACAAAACTTTAAACCAATAATTTATCAAATTTACGGTGAAAGTTTTATTCATCAGAAGTTAATTAAACATAATATATCTTTGTAGTAAAAAGGATAATTAAGTATAACAATCGAGGACATAAAACATCACCATATTTTTAAAACCACTCCTTTTAATGTTAGTATTTTTGTGTTCAATTAATGGTATTCATTAAAAGGACAACATTAATGGCTTTCAAACTTTAAGGTCATAACTGGAATGCATTAGATTCTGACCAATTCTTGAAAAATAAAGAGCAATAAATATCTATCACATACCTCTTCCTCAGTTATAGTTTTGGCATTTGAATTTAGTGAATCTTCAGAAAGCTTTATTGGCCTCTTTATGATGGATGGAGTTAAATCAATGTTGGGGTTGCTTGAAACAAGAGAAGGAGGTGTACTTTGAGTACCTGCATCTCTTGTCATTCCCTCTTTTCCCTTCTCTGCATAAAGATATCGATTAGAATGGTTAAGTACCTCAAAAAGTCAAAACTGTGTCATAAAGTAAAAGGAAACAACACATAACAACATGGCTAATTAATGTAGAGATATATAACTCATAGTGTGGGTTGGATGGTTAAGCGAGAAGGAAAGTTCGTGGGTTCAATCCCATCTACTAACAAACTAACATTTGTCCGATAAAAAAACATGAACCTGGAATATGAAATTGAAGAGCTACTTCTTCTTGTGTGCAACTGTTGCAAGTTGATGATGCCTTTGTTTGCATATGTCTTGAGGAATAGACAAGAGGGGCAGACATGGTAATTTTGTTTGTTGTTGAGTTTCTAAATGATCTTCCACTAAGAGTTTTGGCAGATAAACACTCCATTGGTACCTCTCCTGAAAAGGGGTTGCATATATATTTTTCTGCTTCATTCCACTTTGAATTCAAGGCAAACCCTTCTGGGGATAAGCACTCCCAACTTCTATAGGCTGACCTTGCTTGCAATGCTGCAGTGGACCACCATGGGATAATTGGTTGGAAAAAAAAATTAACTAATACTATAAAACCTCTATGCTAATTATTCATTCTCTGGTACCTTTAAGAGCAGTGGTGAAAGAATAGGTTGAAGGGTCTATTTCATCTGTGACAAAATTAGGAGAATTTGAGTGAAATTAAAGGTTGGAAAGAAGAAAAGAATTTTAAATTCATCAACTCATTGAATTGGAGTGAACAAGAAATTAGTATACCTTTTAAAGGGTATCCAGGTGAAGAAGCAGTGCTAGAAATGGTAATGTTTGATCTAAAAGACCTTGTGTCTTCTCTAAAGCTTCTTACATATGATGCTGAGTACCTTCTGGACTTGCTGTTCTCTCTACTGATTCTAGCTTTCACTGCCCATTCTGTCAAATTGAAATCTGAATCATCTTGTTTCCTGGCACTATAAGATGATTGCACTTCCACAGTGGAGGCCATGAATGAGTTTAAAACTTGGAATTGTTCAAAAGTTGTTCAAGGTGTGTACTAGAATTTGCACAGGTTGTTTAAAAGTAGATGATGCAGCTATATGACATGACCATAAAAGAACTAGAAGAGTTCAGAAGATGAAGCTTTTTGTGTAGGTGTGCATGTGGCTTTTTGTACTTAATCTGTCTTTTCCACAATTCGCTCTTTTACCTTTTGAATCTCCAAGCTACAACTACATGGCTCAAATGTCTTTCTATATTACATGTCTATCTTTACTTTTATCTTTTTTTGAACTCTGCATTAAATTCATGGTACTGCACAGTAACTTTAGTATTCTTTGCCCCAATTAGTATAGGGTGAGGTGGTTTTAATCTTCATAGTTTATCAATGTACACAAAAAAAGACCATTGGATTTATACTGTTCTCTGTTGAGGAAAGAAAAAGTACAAATTTGTCTATACATTATTTCCCTCTAGTTCCATTAATTAGGATGCTGCAATAGTTGATATTACAATCTATGGGCCACACAAAATTCCATGAGGTTGGACAATTTTCAAAGAGTTTTATCTTTTCTTGTAACACACATACACGTACACGTACACATACATAATATAATTTTACTAACAAAACTATAAATTTGTACTTGAATTTTATCAACTCTGTTATTCATTTGTTAAAGATACGTATGAAAAATGGGAAGAAAGAGATGAAGAAAGCAAAAATATAATAACAATTGTTTAAAAAGCTCATATGACTTATATATATTTTTAATCTAGACAATGTAACTACTTACAAAATAAATCATGTGATTTTAAAAAAAATCGCATAACTTTTGTTTTGATCATTCATAATAAAATATAGTATTTATTCATCTCACTCTCACGTAAAAAAATCCACTCATATGGTCATGCAACCACCGACTAATTTATAATCTTGATCATCTAAATATTGTGCTCGCTTGAAGTTGAAGCAAATTGCCAAATTCTTTTAACGATATTTCAATCTTACTGGTTTACAGCACGAAATTGGCCAGATTCATAAATTGCCAAAACAATAATCGTGGTCACAATTCGCGGCAATACGATAGAGAAAGGTTGAAATTAGTGGGTTGCCCTTTTTGCTGTTTTGCACTTAAAATGGCCAACATAAGCCTTAATGTGTATTACTTATTCAAACGGATGTTATACCACCTCACAAAATCACTAATTTTTGTTTGATAAGACACAAACTCTTGATACCCAATTCAGGAAACTTCTCCTTTAGCTGTAATCAGGTATGTTAGATCATTATAGATGATATACTTACATCTGAAAAGCTCACAAAGAAGTTTTCAGGAAACTTTAAATCAAAGAGAGTAAATGTAAAACAAATGACTTAAATCTTTCTTGGAAATTTGACCACTTAATTGATGAAGAGCTTTTTTATTTTACTTTTTTTTACATTATTATTAAATCGGAGGAGACTTACATTTTTTTTATATTACGTTTTAGACATTTCCTTTATTTAATAATGTTTTGTAAAATACAAATTAATAAATAGAATCATTAATATGATATTATTCCAATGATATACATATCAAATTTAGGAAAATTGAACTATTATTAGTAGACAATATTTATTGACATATAGACCCATTAAAAATTTTAATGGTAAATACATTCTTGTCACTTTAGGACTTGTTTACTGCTGTTTTAATTTTCTGTTTTCACTTTATACAAGTATATCAGAATAAATTTCATCAATTGTTAACTTTAGCTAAATTTTATTTTTAAAAAAGACACTCAAAATGAGGTTGCCTCCTTTATTTTTATCAAAATTGAGCTACTGTCTTACTGTGACCCAGGGAAAGCCCAATGTGGGGAGTGTGAATCTCTCTGTAAAATTACTGTTATTGAAGTTGGGATTCGGGAATGCGATTGAATAGCATCAGTAAGCACTGTTGGGTTGCTTTCAGTATGGGCTGTGAAGTGATTGTCAAAGTGGATGTCACTTGCAGCATAGTGGAGAATGGGTGTGGTGTGAAGGATTGGACTGTTTTTGTGGTTGTGTTTTTGTGGTTGTGCATGTGCAAGCCACATGCTTAGAGTGATCCTTGAAAAAATGAATGTTGCAAGGGTCCTCACATAATGGAACTACAAGGGTCCCACCTGGACCTCTTCATAGTCATCACTTTTGCTGACGTGTACGCCAAATAGGTATTAAGAAAGAAAGGTTCCGTTAGTTGGGGTCCCATACAGTTCATTCATTTTTCTGCTTTTCAAGGAGATTTTTCATACCCACTTCAGTGCATTTGTCTTATCTTCTCAATTGCATAAACCCCTGTGCAACAAAGATTTTGATTGATGGGCATGACCAATTATTAAGCACCCCCTTGGGGATAACATCCACACCAACGTCATCATCAATTCTGGGATCGCTGGTTTTATCATTGCTAACTTTAGTATAACTGGGTAATTGATTGTTAGAAGGCAATATATGATTTCAACCTAAATCCTTGTTTACGGTTAGGAAGTCCTGCTGACCTTGCATTGGAACAGACCTTTTCCCTTAATGTAAATTTTTTTTTTTGTACCCAATGAGAATGAGATGAAAACTGAAAACATTATAGCATGCAATTGTCCATTTCACTTTTCTACATCCATTGTTTTTTAACTGCAGCCTTGCTACCCTATTCAACGACCAACAGAAATGGAATGGGGGAAATCCATTAGTCCTTTTTCTTTCCCTATTTTTGCCTATTTTCTTAGGACTTCCTGTTTAACTTTTAGGCTTATGAGTTATGAATGATACCTACCCCAGCCAAAGAATTCTTACAGGCATCAAACATGAACATAAATTCATCATAATTAATAGGTATAGTAGCATTAAAGGCATGAAGTTTGTCAAGTCAAGACGACAACAAAACATGATAGGCTATAAAGTATAAACGTAACACTAAAGAACAAGACAAGGCTATAAATGTAACACTAATATAACAAGACAAGCCTCCAACTCCACTAACTTACACAATAGCAAACCATAGGCATAGCCAGCTGATATAAGAAAATTGCAATCCAATAACACTATTCCAACAAATGGAGCAACCCAATTGCCAAGATCATGCCTTTTATATCGAACCATGCCGAGTTCTCTGACAGAAAACCATGATTTAAGCCAACATCAAGAAATGACCATAAAGCAAGTTGGATGAAAAGCCAACATCTTTGTTGGAGGTATGTACTCCAGCAGTTAACTGTGACAGGTTTTGCAGGACAGGTGGCTTTAAGCTGTTGAAAATCAAAGGTCCAGACATATAGAACTCCACGGATATTACCAGTCCAATGATACTTGCAATCTAAACAAGAATAAAAAAGGCATCAGTTGTCAGCTCACCTTATATCATTGATAACTTGGTTAACAATCAACAACGTGTATATATTATCCCTAGCAACCACATATATACAACAAAATTTTAAAAACAGGTGTAAACCCAGGAGGGTTGCATCACAAAATTTGCATACCTTTCATGATATCCAGTATCCTAGGGAGCACTATAAGGTGAGAGCAACCAGAGCACCTGACTCAAGAATCATGGATATGCAAGCCATGTTATTCAAATAATTTTTAATAAAGGAGAAAAATTCAAGGAAAATAGTAGTTCATGTTTTGCAACATCACACTGTTTGAGTAACAATGTATTAATTATAACAGATAAAATACTTACTATGAAAGATAGAATTTATCGATGAACCACACAAGTACACTTTAGAACATCAAGGGAGCCAGGAATATTGATTTCCTACACACAAAGCTTACATCAATACTTTGTAGTGGGTAAGATCGGTGAAAGAATAGGCAAATTCTTACCACTGAAAAGATACAAAAATAATCAAAGCAGCTTCAGGAAATTGCATATGCATATAAGCTTCCTGTTGAGAAGGGAAAATTTTACACGGTGAATAAGCAGAAGATATATATATATATATATATATATATATATATATATATATATAGTCAGGAACCACCCAAGAGAAGCAAAAAAAGTAGATCATATGTAATAACTAACTAATAGAATGGAACTAGAAGCTGAACTAAAATAAAATGGCAAGGCTTCCACTCTACCATTTTGGGATCCTGCTGCCTTGGGAAGGGTAGATGCAAGCAACTTAGGCCCATGAAAGCAATGTAGGAAATACATGTAAAACAGCCTATCATAATTTTGAAACTCTAAAAGTCCCAAATTAAAAAATTTAAATTCCTAATAATATAACAGATGCATGATGGGAATTTAACAAAGATTTTACAGCAACATGCCACAAGAACTTATCCTCTCTTTCCTTTTCACTTTATTATGGTTTGTCAAAGGAAGGAGATACAAGATGTAAGTGTCCTTGGCACAGAATTTAACAAAAAGTCAAGTATAAAAACAAAAAGTAAATATAACCTTGTCCAAGAATGAGAATGGAATTTGCAGACAGGGAGATGATATCTTGGATCTTCTCACTGGAGAAAAGAACTTGAATAACTGAACATAATGTAAAAGTTACTTAGATTATGCATAAAAAGTTAAGAAAGAGAATGAAACTCAAAAAAGGCATACTAGGATCCTTAATTTATATTAAAGAAATATAGTATAAATGACATATCGTCAATAGCTTATTCAATAAGCAAAAAAATTAGATAACATTACAGTCAATGATTTCCAAGTTACACCGCTCGAATATTCATTTATATAAAAGGAATGTGCTCTGATTTCCAAATTACTGAGCTGAAATATTTATTCATATAAAAGGAATGTACTCTGATTTCCAAATTACACGAGCTGAGATGATGTCACTAAGCTTTATTGAGGAATGCTAGCAAGACTCTCTCTAACACTCTTTCTAACACTATGATTGGCTGAAATTTATTGAAAATCACCAAGCTGGTGGATCCCACTTTCAAATCAAGAGAGACATTAAATGAGAAGTGAGTCCCACCAAAATTGGTTGGTGATGTCCAATAAATTTCAATCCATAGTTAATAGTAGAGTGTCAAAAAGAGTGTAGAGTGTAGCATTCCTCAAGCTTTATTGATATCAATCCCACCATCATTTTCTCTAATACTTAATACCTTTAGATACTAATTTTTTTTATTAAGAATAAGTGATAAGGTATATTCTTACAATTTTGATTTGGATAAATTAATTTAGTTTGGCCTGTAAAAAATTTTAGTTGAAGTTGTGCTGCTACTCAAACTAGAAGAAAATTACAGCAACTTACAGATTTCTGATTCAGTAAATAATTCAATCAATAATGGAAATGAAAGTTTGTGAACCTGGGAGATGCATAAGCTTTTCATTGCAATCATTTCCATCATCTTCATTTAAAGCATTTTCTATGTCCGTTGCAGTGAACATGTGCACAGAATGGCACCCATCTGATATCCAGATAGTCTGAGACACTGCAAAGTGCAAAATAATAACTAAATTTAGCTGCAGAGAAAACAAAGTACAAAATATAACTGACTTGTACAAGAGAAAAAATTCGAGGTTTTTTCTTTATTTCTCTTAAATACATTAGATCTAATAACGAATTTTATAATCATAAGTTTTAACATTCTTCTGTTTTCCAAGTGATATTGAAATTCTGAAGCTTAATTTTTGAAGCAACCGAGGGTGACTATTATAATCTTCCAATCTTTTGTCATTGTTATCTGAACCAAAGGTGGCACATGTAGCATGTAGACTAGAAGTCAGGGCAACATTTCCAGCCACAAATAAGTGAACCTACAAACTCCTATAGTTTCTATTGGGAAATCTTTAAATCTCATTCGAAGACACATCCCCAGAACATGAATATGAATTATGAAATGAAACCACAAAGCAGTGACAAACACAAGAAAGCCATAGCAATGTCCAAGTGTCTAACTTGTCTTATAGCAATGACATTCCAACAAAAACTCCAAAACATCTATAAGAACAAGTAGGTTTGAGTGAACAACTGAACAAGAGCAAAGCAGTGCCCAGTTCATACTGGACAAGATAACAATTGAACAGCATTGTTGAAATTATGGTATCAGGTATAGGGAAAGAGAACAGAGAAAGGGAGATAAAAGAGAATGAAACACTGCATTGATATTGACTTAAATGAATTACAAATTTACAATATGATGGGATGTTCATGAAACCTAAAGGACTAACCCTTATTTATAGTTTTATATATACTAATCATAATCATAACTAAATGAGAAACAAATCGTGAGATAAGGAAATACATTTACCAATCATGAGAGATAGTGGGAAACACAAAGCAATTCTAAAGGAAAATCTAAAATATGATAAGATATAATAACTAGTAAGATACTTTTGTATATTCTAATAATGGTAACACATCAAAATTAGTAACAACTTTTCACTAATTGTCAAAGCTATAAGTCTCTCAAGTTTATCACATTATTTTTTTTAATAGCCTACTGGATTTTAATGCACAAATACATCTCATACTGATTCGAAAATTGAGGTAGATTCGTTCACTTTATAACCCTGATAAAGGAATTAGCCCAAGAAGGCATATTAATGTTATAATATGATTATTCTTCAATAACAAACACGCATACAAAAAAAAACTGTAAAATCATTTGTTTAAGCTAATGGTTTCGTACATCAAAATTGCAAGGAATATTCATAACCTCTTTTACTAAATCAGTATTAGCTATTATGTGCCCCCCTTTCCATCACTAAATTTGAAAAGGCGGAATACTTGTGCTTCATCCAATCTCAAGTCTCAACACAGCAAGTTATGTGTGAACAAGGGTGGCATATATGGATTGTAGGGTCCCTATTTTATCAACCCAATTCAAAAAGTCTATAAATACAATGTAAATTATCTCAATCGCATGATGAATATATCTAAAGTAATAAATCAAAATATATAGAGAAAGCAAGAAGTATATCTCACTTCAGTTTGCAAAAGCAAGCGTCCCAAAGTCACATCATTCAATCTGATACAATAGAATCATAGAAAGAAAAGAGAACAAAGTATTCAGTTTTCCCCATCAGTGCCTATAGTGTTAGGAGTCCCACATCAAGTAGAATAAACTACTTGATGTGATACTTAAGCCTTGAGGTTCTCCCACCTAATGGACTAGTCTTTTGGGTTAGGCTCTCCTCTTGTGCTCAAGTCCTAAAAATTGGTGCTCCCGTTGAGAATCGAGCCACGGAAAGGGCTACCTATAGGCTAGATTAAGGTGCAAACTGAATACTGATAGCTGAGTGAAGCCGTCCAAGGGAAAAGGACTACTACTGGGTCAATGTCGATAAAGTGAAGATCGTCGTGGACCTTGACCCTTAAAGGGGGTGGCAGTGTTAGGAGTCCCACATTCAGTAGAATAAACTACTTGATGTGGTACTTAAGCCTTGAGGCTACCGAGAATTGAAATGGCAAAGAAAAGAAGGAATTTTATTGAATAGGATGAGAAGAACAGAAAATAGGAGAGATAACTCTCCTCCAAGGGTTTTCCATTCACATTCACAAAGAGCTAATGCTCAATCTACAGATGAACATATCTCTCTCTATCCTATCCTTCTTCCCCTATTTATATCTAATAAACCCCTCTAACTAACTAACTAACTCATTAACAACCCCACTATCTTAACTAACTTTCCCTTCTCCTTATATTCTTACACTTTGTCTTTTCTGTATAGATGAGAAAGCATGATTGGGAGACACTTTGTCTCTTGGATTACACTGGTCCCAAATTTCTAGTGCAATTACAATCACTCAACAAGCTAATTAGGAGCTATCAGCACAGACGTGATTATTATCAACATCACAGTTAATGGAAAGATTTTAGTGCAATATTTTCAATCCTACCCAATATCATTCCATGTTTAGCGGCTCTTGCCAGCAGCCCAACACCAACATAAAACAGTTCACTAAGAAAGAAACCACAAATTGAATTTTGAAAAACAAAATATAGAATAAGACAGAAAGAAACACTTACTAGTAGATAGATCAGGAAGAACAGCAAGACTGCGCACTTTCATGATACGAGGCAGTTGCCTGACATTACCGGTGATATCTACTCCTATGCCAGAATTTGACAGGGATAGCAAATGTAAATCTCCATGAGAATCCAAGATCAGAAACATCCTCTGGGACACAGCCTGAATGGAAATAGCCTTTATAGACATGGATACCTTTGTCGTGGATTTTGTTTTAACCTCATTTCCCTTCAATGCCACAAAACAGTAACCTTCATCTCTGTCGTCATGTTTTAATTTAACATTTGTCTGCTTCACTGAAAGTAGGAAAACATAGATTAGATAATATACTGAGGAATATTGGAACCGATTAACAATTATGTATAGAATCAAGAGGTCAGATCATGATATCCCTACAGATCACACTGTGGGAAAATATAGGGAGATAATGAAAGCAGATTGCCAGTCTGCTAGTAAGAGATTCCATTTGTATCACAAGAAATTCAAAATACAGCTTGCTGTTCAAGATATGTTCTTAATATTTAGTTATTTACCATTAAAACATCTTGAGATTATACAAAGGACAGCACCTTGTATCGCACCCAAATCCTGGTCAATGAGAAATATCTACAAATTGTTAGCAGAAGTTACATATAAAAATGCAATTTGTCACATTTGATCAGGGAAGGATCTTTGGCTACAGCTACTGAGACTTGAAAGTAGGCCAATAAACACCATGCTGTAATGCACATAGGCTGGTAGTATCAATCACCATATTGCATTAATTACTGTTTGAAAATGACAGAGATGGTGAAAGAACAGAGATCAATTCCATTTAGATCCCATGGTTTAAAAAATACCACATATTCCAACTAGGTATTTGTTAAGTTCTAAAACTGTATTAGAGTAAGCAGTATATTACTCATCAATTTATGCATAACCTAAATGGTTTAAATGATCTCAAGCTCGTCAAAGAGAAATTGTCCAGTGTAAAAGAAGGGACTATCACCAATTAATGAATTAAAAAATGGGTAACCACTAGAAGAGTGGAACTGGAACCCAAGTCAAGTTTGAACAAATTAAACTTGTTGTACAACATATACAACAGAGGGACTGTTTCAATGGGTTTCTGATAAAATGTACTTCTTGGAGAATTTTTTTTACAAGTAGAACTGTTTTGACTAAGAATAAAGAATAAAATATTTTGTTCTACATTAATTGACAAATTTGTTAGCGAAGACTGTAATTTCTTTTATAAAATGTTTTTTATTTCCTCTCAATTGCCCAGCAATACATATAGGGGTGTAGATGACGTGATACAAAGGACTAGCAGTTGATTTGTATGTGAGTCTAATGATAGCCTTATTTGGAATCAGCTAATACGAATAATAAAGGTTTGCTAATCATTTAGCAGCTCCAGCTTTTTTGGGATATCACGGTCTTCTTAGCCCCCTAATGGTGATTGGTTAATGGTTGTTTAGGGGAGGTAGACGTACCTTCGATGGACAATAACACTGATAAGTGATAACGACAAATACATTAGAAAACAAGCACCATGAACAGGGTAGAGGAAGACAGAAACACCAGAGCTAAAGGGCAGAACAGGCTTGCAAAGTGTGTAGAGATTAGCAGAGAAATGTTAGAACAGGGGCCGCAAACTGAAGTGCTGACTTTGGCTGGATAAAGCATGGCCAGCTGAAGGAGATGGGCTACTGGTTTTGTTGAAGGTAAATAATTTCTCATTCTAATCCTCACATGGTTCTGAAGGAGAAAATATGTCAAATCATGAAAGCAACCCTAAAAATGGCTTACTTATAAAAGAAAAAAAGAAAGGAGGGGGCAGAATTTTCACAGCTTATCGGGCAGCACAATCCTATGCAATTTGGCAGCAATTTGGGCTGCTATCCACACAGCACTATGAATTTCTTATAGCAGCCAGCAAGCATGACATTCTGCCACAGTAAGTGGTGCTATATGCCACCATTGACTATTCTTGTATCTTTTATCAACACGTAGTATGCTATTTACTATTTTAAAACTAAATCAATAAAGCTTCATGGATCAAAGAATTTGAAATTGTATCAAACTCCGATGTTTCAAGGTTCAGGTAAAGATGCTTATATAGGACATTTAGTACTGTGGCCACAAGTAGTTGATATACAACAAATAGATAAACAAGATAAATGCAAAGACATTATTTTGCTCATTTAGTACTGTATAATGATGATTGAATTTCCTTCACCTAGTAGTCTCTGGCTAAGTACTCCTACAATTTATACTTATATTAATGTCCAAACTACTTCCCACAAATAATAATCTCCTTGACCTATTCGTGTATCATAGTCTTAAAGCATCATCAGCCAGATTTAACGAATTAAAAACCCAATACTAGCAAAAACCCAAAATTCTATCCAAAAATATAATTGAGGTCGATAACCGTTATAATCACTAAACTCTTAAGCAATCATGATTGTTTTCTACCCATGAATATATGCATAAACACATTCCTAGGTCGATGGACATAACTCCAAAGGCCCTCACTATACAACAACCCCCCCCCCCCCCCCCCCCCCCCCCCCCCCCCCCCCCCCACCCCCCCGCCAAAACAAATCCATTAATACTCAATAAAAGTCAGACCTAATTATACACGACAGGAACAAAAGCACCAATTCCAATTTCTACATAATCACCAACACTATTTCATCAAAACACATCAACATATCAAAAAGCCAAACAGACCAGATTCAAAAACCAGTCAAAACAACATTTGCTTTTCAAATTCCCCCAAGAACTTCAAGCCACTAATTTTTCATGCACTACCAATACAAACAATTTTTATACCGTCAAACTAATCAGAAATTACCATCATCAATCTTACCACACAACAATCTATGATTACTCGAAACTGCAACTACATTCTAACTAAATTAAAAATAAAATAGATTTTACTCATTCAATCCACCTACCAGAAGTAGCAACAACATATCTTTCCATCTTCCCTTCCAAACCACCATTGCAGTTCACCGCATCCAAACCCGCTCCTCGACCACCACCACCATTCCTCAGCTGCTTCGAATTCCCAACCCTCTTCCCACTCCTTCCTTTCACGAGCCTCCTCAATCCAAAAACCCTAACCCCATTCTCCTCGCCGAGAATCAGAAAACCGAACGCAACGCTCACGGAAAACACCGGCCGCGTGCACTCAATCACTGCACACCTCATCAATTTCACACCAGCACCATCGTCGTCTTTCACGGCGAAGACCCAAACCTTATTACTTGAGAGGGCGTGGAGCGCGAAGTAATTGACGGAGCCGGCGAGCCTGACAGCGGCGCCGTGCTTGGCATCGAGCACGACGCCGAGGTTAGGTTCAAAGCGGAGGTCTTTATGGGAGCAGAGGACGTCAGTGACACGGGCGAAGGAGGGGGTTTCGCGACGGCCGAGGCGGTAGAGGCGGAGGAGGATGCTGGCTCTATGTGGGGAGGAGACTATAAAGAGGACGGTTGGACACACAGAGGAGGTAGGGTTGTTTGTGTGGTTTTGGAGGAGGAGGAAGGTGGAGGAGGAGGAGGGGGAGGGGATGGTTAGGGTTAGGGTTTGGGAAGGGGAAAAGGGGGAGAAGGAAGGGTAGAGAGAGAGGGAGGAGTCAGAGTGGGTGAGGGCAAGAGAAAGGGAGGAGGGTTCAAAGAGGATGGAGGTGGTTGGGAGGGGGTGTGGAAAGGGAGAGAGGGAGGAAGGGTGTGGGAGAGGGACCTTGGTGCCTTGGACAAAAACCATTAAGATTGAGATATTTGGTTTGGTTTTGGTGTCTGTCTGGTTGGGGGTAGGCAGGTGGAAGAGGAGGAGGAAGGCAGAAGGAGGGTCTTGAAAACTTGGGTGGCCTTTTAAAAAAAAATTGCTTCAAATTGGAAATAGGTGATTTTGACTGAGATGGCAAATGCAGGTTACAATAAATGGTAAAGATCCAACCCATTGGATGAAACAGAGTGCATGAATTATATTATAAACTCTTAATTCTATATTTTTACATATAAAACAAAAGAAAGATTTTGGTTAGTTGTTTTGGAGAAGAATTATTTTTTCTAAGATGATTTTTTGTTTAGCTATTATACTTTGAATTTTCTTTTTAGATAATGGAATTTTTTATTTGGAGGGAAATTTTGGGAGAAGAATTTAATTTTTTTAAGTAATTTTTTTAGATATTAATTTAAAAAAAATAATGGGAGTTTTATTTGGGTGAGATTTTCGGGAGATGGATTGCCTGTTTTAGGTGAACTTCTGTTTAGATATTTAAATAAATTTTAAAAATAATGGAGTTTTATAGGAGATTTTTTCAAGTAAAATGAAAGAAATTTAAATAAACTAAATATATGTAAGGTGAAGTTTGCATATTATTGAAAATTAATTTTTCTATCTAAAAAGTAAAATACAAATATTTTAGAGATTTTTTAAAAATTGAATAAATTTAATTAAAGTAATTAAATTCTCCTATATTTTAATTTTAAATTCCTTAAAATTTGAAATTATTTCTCCAAATACTACTTACATACTTTCCCCAAAATCATGATTTAGGAAACTTTATATTTTTATTCTTTGTACGTATTTTAAGAAAAAATATTCTGAGGAAACTATATTTATGAGGAATCATTTTTACCCGGGCAGAGCAACCTTAGAGCCTTAGAGGATGGGGCGCTTTTTTTTTTATTTATTAAATTTTGTAATATTTTTAGCTGTTTTTAATTTATATTATACCTTAATATTAAATTAATTATATCTACTTGGACTTAGATAATGATATGTAAGTGTTATTTTTTTATAAAATATTTTATTCTCTTTTAATAATTTTTATTGTAAAGATAATGATATTTTTCATCCTCTTAGATAAATATTCTTTTTTATATTTTTTAGACATTATTAAAAAATTCTATTTTGACACAAAATATTCAAATATCATTTTTTTAATTTTCAATAGTATTTTCTTTATATATTTATTGTAGATATTTTAGAAATTATAAATAATTATTTTTCAAGAATTTGATAGCCTTCTCTTTATATTCATTTGAATATAAATAATTAGAGAATTAAAAATTATTTCTTAACATTTGTCAATACTATATAAGACCGGAAAAATTTTTTATATGATGGTTAAAATATCATTTTCAATAACTAAAAATAGTTTTGATCAGTAAAGAAACAACGATTAACATTTGGAAATAAAATTTTCGAGATTAATGTAAATATCATTTTTTAGTATAAATCATTATTAGAAATTTAGCATTTTAAAAGTTATTTAATTTATTTTCTATCTAAATATATTTAAAAATAAGAATATTTCATATAAAATTTGATGCATATATGAACCTTAATTTTTTTAGATGGCCTTCCCGAATATTTTATCGTGGCTCCATCCCTGATTTTTACAACCTTTTCCACAAAAACTTTTCCACAGGGGGATCGAGAATCCAACTTTTTCAATTAGGGAAAAAAAATTAATTATATAAAAAGACTACATTACCTCTCTTTTTTTTTTTCAAATACAAATAATCCTCCGTGTCAGGGTTTATCTATATCAAAAAAATTCAATCTCCGTTGTTGTTGCACTCATTTACGTGATTCTACCTTTCTTAAATTTTGGAATTTGTAAAAAATCTCTCTTTACCTCTATCTTTTTTTAAACGTATACTCCCAAACTACGTACTTTATCTCATTATTATCTAAGTAGAAAATCTCTCTTTATTATCTAACTTTATCTCATTATTTATTATTTTTATCTTTTACTTGATTTTGTAATTGTTAAATAATCTCAACAATTCTTATATAAGTTCAGTGGGATGTGGTGGGTGATTCTTTCTTTAACCACATCAAGAGTATTTTTGCAAATCCATCTAAAGTACGAGGCTCAATGATACTCTTATTGTCCTTAACCCCAAGGTTAATACAGTGGTTAACATGAAACGTTTCAGACCCATAAACTTTTGTAATGTTTCATATAAAACAGTGACCAAAATCCTCTAGGCTAGACTCAAAGGTGATGGAAGAGCTTATCAATGTAACTCTAGCCCTAATAGACAATCTAGGGATAATATTATTATTTCTCAAGAAGTCAGTCACTCCATGAAGTTGGAGAAAGGGCAGACAATGTGGGTGACAATCAAGATGGATCTGGAGAAGGCTTATGATAGACTGAAATGAGATTTTGTGGTTAATACTTTCAAAGATATTGGATTCCCTAAAAAATTTGTAAATATCATTAGATTTTGTATTTCTACTCCTTCCTTCTAGTTCTTTGAAATGGTGAGACTCTTGAGAAATTCCTCCCCATTAGAGGAGTGTGTCAAGGAGATCCAATTTCCCCATATTTATTTGTACTTTGTATTAAGAGACTCTTTCATCTCATAAAGTATACAATGGAGTAGAATATATGGAAGTCTATTCAACTTTCTAGGGGTGGCCCAAAGGTCTCCTACCTAGCATTTGCATATGATCTCCTCCTTTTTATGGAAGCATCATTAGATCAGACATAGGTGGTGAATAATGTGCTTGGAATGTTTTGTAATAGCTCAGGTCAAAAAGTGAATGTGGAGAAAACAAGGATATTTTTGTTGAGTCAAATGATGTTTATGTCTGAAAGATGAATCAAAATCTTTAATTATTTTGATTAAATGCAAACAAATACAAAGGAAAAATATTGTGTAATATGCGTCTGATATCCTCTCAATATTTGTATCTAATGTTTTCAAACATTAGGCAAATAAGGTTATGATTTGTTATTGCATATGATACAATATTTAATAATTCATTTATTACTTTATGTTTGAGATTCTATATATAGAAACATTCTCCTAAGATATGTTGAATCTTATGAAGAATAAATGAAGTCAAGATCTGATATGCATCAAAAGATGAGCTCTACTATTCAAGACCTTCTCTGACACAAAAATGTGACTATCTACTACTTTAAAGAAAGAGCTCTATGCATAAGGAAAGGATGTGCATTAAATGCACCCAACCACCTTTTTTCTATCAGACGAAGACCAAAGGGAGATTACCTATTATGAGACAATGGATAGGCAAAGGCCTATATAAATCAAAAGCTGTTGAAGACTAAAGAAATTCATTTTTCTACACATATTTTCTCTTACTCTTCTTCTTCAACAAGACTTTCTATATTTTCTTGTAAGATTAGAAAAGGCTCTCAAATTACCTTGAACATCCTGAGAAAACTAAGTTTTGAGATTGTTTATGCGTCTGTTAAACAATTTCGTGTTAGTTTATGAGCAATCCTCAACTACAAATCTTGTTTGATTTGGTTAGAGCTAGCAATTGCTTGATAGAACAAAGAATACCGGTGTTGATCAAACTTGGATAAAGTTTGATTTGTAAGAGCTAGAAGTGGTCGTGACATAAAACTTGTGAAAATTAGTGGAACTTGGTGGTTTACCAAGAACTGGATGCGTGGTAGAGACGAACTAGTATAAATATTTCGTGTGTTGTTTATCTTGTGCCTTCTCTTTGCCTTTAACCTCAAGTTTGAATGATGTTTTAATCATTTTAAAATAAACTGCCTTTTCATAAATTCATTTTTCCATCATATGAAGAGTTTCTATAATAGAGATTGTTACTCCTTCTTACAAAGTTATTCTTATAAACCAAAAACCTTGCTGGTTTTAAAAAGTTTTCAACAATTATGTTAAATCACAATTCAACCCTCTCATTCTTGTGATATTTTCTTTTATAGTTTTTCTCTAATAATGTGCATTGGCATATGAGAGATGAAATAGTGCAAAAATTGGGTTATCAAAGGACAACAAACCTTGGCAAATATTTGGGGGTCCCTTCCACCATGATAAAGTCTTTAAGCAAAATCATCAATTTATTGTTGATAAAGTGAATCAATGCCTGAGCACTTGGAAGGCATCTGAATTATCCTTAGCAGGTAAAGTAACTCTTACTAAGGCTATTATACAAGCCTTACCTACCTATGTGATGCAGACCACTACCTTCCTTCCTCGGTGTGTACAGAGATTGAAAAAAAAATGTCGTGAATTAAGCTCTTCTGATGAAGTTGGGATGGAGACTATGCACGGGACCCAATGATATATGGGTTAAAGTTGTTAGTGTGAAATACAAGTGTGGGGATGATGTTATGCCTAGGATTAATCAAACTAGGCACAATAGCAATTTCTGGAGAGGAATCACTTAAGTGTTGGAATACCATAGAGATGAATTTGATGTGGAGAGTTTGTAATGGAAGAACTATTCAATGCTGGGAAGACCACTGAGTTCTGGGCCACTGAAATCTCATTCAATATCATAGTGCTCATTCCAAAATTGATGAGAATATTCCTGTTTGCTTCCTTGTGGACAAGACTGGTGATTGAGACATGAAAGACTTGGTTCAGAGTTACCTGCAGACATTGTGAATTGCATCACTAGAATGAAGGCCCTTTGTAGTTCGAACCAGGCTGACTTTCTAGACTGGAAACTTCGGCAGATAGTAGCTTTTCTACAAATGAGGCTTATGCTTTGCTATCAAAGCTGAGGAGTTGGAGGGCAACCACCTTTTCAAGAGCATTTGGCAATGGGTAGGACTTGAACATATCAAGTTTCACTTATGGAAGATTGGGCATCAAGTTCTTCCCATACATGATCTTCATGTTCACCGTCATATGGCTCATATTGATACTACATATGTGGATGACATTTAATATTCATAATAATTCCTTATTCTTTCAAAGTAAAATTATTAATTGTCTTCACGTGAATATCTGTAGTAGTAAACGTGCTTTTGATACTACATGGAGCATTGTTTTTGGTGTGATTCTTGTTTGTGTTTGGTGGAGACAGAATGAATTCATTTTCTGAAATAAATGGACAAGTTCAGAAGGTGTTGTTGGGAGTGTTTTGGCCCTAATTAAAGATATTATTAGAAGTAAGGATTTCCATAAAATATTATCTCCTGATGTCTATCATGATAATATTGCTAATCATGGAGGAAGAAAGACGATGACTGAAGAGTGTGTTATTCTGAACTGTGATGGAACATACCTTCATAGAGCTTTTCTAGTTGCTCCACTACTACAAAAGGTGCATTCTACGACGGACCATCGATGTCGGTTGTTTAAAAACCGTCTTAGATTGCATAACCGGTGGCAATTTTGTAATTCTTTTAACATTATACAACAACAACGTTGGTCCAGGGAATAACCGTCGTTGTCTTGCATTATTCAAAGTCGATTTTGATAAGAACCGACTTTGATGCTTGTTAAATTTTAAAAAGAAAATAAATCCCTGAAGACAAATGCTTGTCTGCGCCCCTTTCTCACAAAAAAATTAACCCTACCATCAGAGTCTCCATTGAAGACCTACCTCGCCCAAAACCCATTTTCAATCTTGCAACAAGAACGACCACTGTGATTGCAACGAAAACTAGTAAGTGTGACATTGTTTGCTTTCATTCCATTTCGTTCATCTTCACTGATTCGTTTCACTCGGGTTAGACGCAAAAGCTGCTTCATAGACCGTCGCTTCGGCACCGCGGCCACCAAAATCAAGCACAGTTTCGAGGGCGAGTACAGCGTTGCTTCGAAGCTGCTACTAATCGCAAGTGAAGGTCTACGAAGTCAATGAGGTCAGGTTTCTGCTTTCCATCGAACGCTAGTTGGACTCCTTAGGACATTGATTTTGAGGTACTAGCTTCAGATCTAACTTGGTATTATTGTGTTCGTACGGTTAGTTTTAATTTGCTGCCTACCGTTCTAGGATATTGTGGATGATGCACACGTACATTGCAGTCGGGTGTCAAATTGGTCGTAGCTTAGGTATTGAAGGAGGTGATCATCTATCCTTTAGGTAGTTTGTCCACTTTTGGTTTACACATATAGCTTTGGAGCATTTGATACTAAGAGGTCCATCTTTTTCAAGCATTGGTAATTAACGTCTTACAACAGCTTAGTTCCAACTTGCAACCCTTTTGGCCTTGGCTTAGTGGGGCCTCTTCTTTCATGACTAGGGTCCCCTGAGAACACAGTACCAAGTCTTGGTTAGTGCATGCTTATGCTAGGTCTTATTTTGTACTGCTGGATGTTGACAATATATAGCATGCTTTAGCTTCTGTCGCACATTTTGGTATGATGTTTACTTAGACTTAAGCTTAAGTTCATGTCTTTTGAAATCTTCAGTCTTTTTAGTTTATACCAATCAAGCATCTTGACCATGACTTAGAGTGTGGAAGAGGCTTTACCTTGTTTTCCTTCGGTCTTGTCAGTGTGGTTATGTTGTGCAATTTTAAGGCTAGTTACCTCATATTCAAGGGCTTTGGTGTCGTAGCAGGGCATCCATTTGTTGCTATTTTTTTTCTTCCCTTTTAAATCAAGTCCTTGTTTTTTTAGGCTTATGTTGCTTTTGAATTGTACTCAGCAGACCACTTTGTTTGTCTTTAATAATAACAATGCAATTTCATTAGCACCTATGTCGTCATTATTATTTATTGTTTTCTATGTTGTGAACAATGGAATCTTATACTCGTGAAGTGAATTTGGATTGCAGAAAAGGTGGTAGGTTGGGTTGTTTTTCAAAACTCTTAACCTGCTTTGATAAGTTAATTACTTTTGACGTATTTAACTTTTAGAATTTAGATCAAACATGTTTTACAGTTTTTGGTTTTTAGGGATAGAGTTGAGTAGTTGACTTAGTGTTTTGCATGTTTGTATATGAGGATGTTCAGAAAGGAAAACATAGTCCTGCACATTCTGTTCAAAGGCTCCTCAGGATAGTTGCAAATGTAACGCTAGAATAGAGTGGTGGCAGGGTGAGTGATCATTCCTAAAGAAATCATAAAGATCCAAACAAAAATCAAAGAAAAACCCTCCCTTTCACACTTTTCTTTACCATTACTTGAATTTATGGCACCACAAAATGGCTTAACTGAGATTGGTTTGTGCATTGGCATGTTTTAGGCACATTGAGTATTGCATGCACAGAGTAAATTTGCTGCGTCATTTTGGGGTTAAGCCTATTCTAGTGTTTGATGGAGGACTTCTGCCAATGAAGAGTGAACAAGAGAACAAGCGTGCCAGGTACTCTCTTTGTCTTCACGACATTGTACTTTGTTTTTTTTTAATTGGGTATTTTAAGTTTTTTTTGGCATAAAAAGAAAAACCTATCTTTTGTTGAGTTGAGTGCCGCCTTAATTGTTAATGGGATGCTTTCATGTATGTTATGTTCAGTAATGTGGTACTTAAGCTATGAAGTTCTATTACATAACGAACTAGAGTTGATAGTGTGAAGCCTCTGTAAACATCAATTCTTAAAGGAGGTGGCAATGTTATGAGTCTTACATTGAGTAGAATAAGAAGCTTAATGTGCTAAAGTCATAGCAGTTTTTGTTTTTCTTTTAATTTGATTCTCTGTGAGTTATCTAATTTCAAAATTCAAAAAAGGATTTGATGTTGTGCTTGTACCAGCTGTTTGCATTTGCATTAGTTTCTCCCTTTGTGGGATTTCACTTCCTCAGTGTACAGTGGGTCTGCATGTTGTGGATTTTGTCCAAATCACACAAGCTAACAAATTTGAACAATAACTTTCTTGAGCTCTGTCTCCATGTATGTCTTCATGTCTACATGAGGTTGTTATTCACAAGCACAATTGTTAATGATAGGCTAAATAGCAGTAATGCCATGTTTATGATCTTCACTTGCTTAATTGGACTGCTTCTGTTCTAAATGCCACACTTGTTTTCTTTGTTGCTTGTCATTGTTTGATTTGCACTTGTCTGTTTCTGAAATTGAGGTAAAATAAACTTGGTTTAATGTGAAATATAGACGATGGATGGAAATGTTTGGAAATTTTGTCATCCTAATTTCATATTTTATTGATTGCAGGGCCCATTGGCAACTTGTTGTGCTATGTCCATATGCTTATGAAGTTGTTTGGTTTTGTTCATTACATAGGAAGCCTGATATTCACATCAAAACCGCAATTAACAAGTTAGTTGAACTCATTGACCAAATTAACCATATATGTATATACGTACCACTCATTCATGTTTTTAATGCTGAAATTCAGGGCAATGAAGACATTGAAGCCAACATTCCATGTTAAAACGTCTAATGCCATACCAAAATGGATTGAAGTCAAGGTTAGGTCTTTAATGATTATTGTCTGCATAGGTATGTTATTGGCGTTCATGTGGGATAAAAACATTACACATTATGAATTGTCTCATTTTAGAGCCATGTTCAGACCGGAGCCTATGAATGTGGCTATTACGTCATGCATTGGATGTGGAACATTGTCACCGGGCATGTCAAGAGTGAATGGAACAAGGTATATTACATTTTGTATGCACTGTCTTCCATTTTTTAAGCTATGAACTGACTGCATCATTCATTATCTCTAATTGGGTAATGTTCTTGTTTTTATCTATGATGTAGTGGTTTCTGGATTCGACACTGTTAGACATGGCGTACATAACAACAATTCGGCAAAAATGGGCAGCGTTTTTGTTAGAAGTTAAAAACAAATCGCTGGCACACCATTAGATATTATAGGACAACCTAGCAGCAAAATGAGAAAGCTGTAAGTAATTTATATTGATGTCAACATGAAAACATTGCTGAGTTTAGATCATTTAATTGTGTGGTTCCTTCCTGCTAAAGTTTCTACCTGTCATGATAGTTAGGAGATTTCTTGATTTTCCTTATTTAATACTTAATTGGTTTAGATTCACCCAAGGGTTTAAGATTGTTGAGTTCCATTAATTAAAGAGGTTAAGTATTAAGGAATGGAATCTGATATACTTATGTGAATTTAATATTCAATTAAGAGACATATATTAAGTTCAGAGGGATATTAAAATACACATCAAGAAGAGTAAAAAGATTTAACTCTGATGCTTGTTGACCATTATTTGTCAATTGTTGTGTGATACATTCCATAATTTCTTTATGTATATATTGGTTCATACTGAGATGAACATTTGAACAAATGCTGCTATTTCAGCTGCTAATAGTGACTGTTTATATACAAGGCTTGTTATATATGAAAAGTGGGAAATTCAACTTATAGTGGCATTAATTTTTACTTTTATATTTGGGCTTTCTTTGTGGTCTACTTTTTACGAGAGTTTTACCAAGTCCTTTGTATTTTCTTTCCCTTGTGTGGTCATAGTGTGTGAGAGAGTGAGAGTTGTGAGCTTTTGGAGATCTTCACTGGAGTTTTGTTATATGTAGGACTTCTATGACTTCTCTTCCTAAGCCATATACATGCAGGGTCACATATACTTGAGCTTATGCAATTTACTTCCACATAAACAAAATCGCAGGTGTAGATATAAGCTTCCAACATCACCTGCTAGAACAAAATCAAATCCCAGGCATTTAAACAAACCCGTCAAAGTGTTGGCCCCAATAGCAAGTCCAAGTCCCTGCATCACAACCAGCCACGGTCAGAACTGGAGACTAATTCAGTTACATTATATCAATGATAGATTATCACTATAAGTTGATTGATTTTTATAATAATAAATTCAATTTTGTCCAATTATATCCAAGAAGTTTTCTAATTGATAGAATAAATTCTTTTACTACACCTAAGTAAAATTAGGATGATATTTTTGTGTATTTAATTACAATATACTAACACATCCAATCTTAAAGTGTCATATATGTTAAGGTTATTCAACTTTTGTAACAATCACTTAAATATCTTATTTAGAGTCATTTTTAATTGGTTGATAATAAAAAAATACCACAATTAGACTTTATTATATATTATTTATAAAAAAAAAAAAAGAAAATATTTTCTGAATTTGTTAAAGTAGATACCTGAGCAGCCACAATGCAGAGGAAAAGAGTGAGAAAGGTGAGGAAAAATGGTGCAACACTGAGTCTGAGGCTGGCCATGAAATAAACAAGTAAAAAAACCATTTTTAGTGAGGTGTAGTGGAAGGTTAGTTGTGGTTCTAGCCAGGAAGTATGCACTCAATCTGTACATGTCTGCTGCTCTCTCCTTACTCAGCATGGCTCTCTCTTGAGGAAATGTGAATATTGCAGTGAAAACAGGAAAAATCCCCAGAAAACAGCAATAAAGAATAGCAATCCTGCCTGCAATCCTCAAAGATAAATACCTTACAATGTTTATGCTTGTAAAGCTATGAGAAATGCTAATAAAACATTGATAAAATTATATAATTCCTTCCAATATGTTATTTATTGGCTAAAATTTCTTAGGAGTCACAAAATGATGTGGGGCTGTGCCACTCTATTTAAAATGAGTCATTTATAATTTCATAAGTTTGAATAAATCTCAAATAGTAATTTCAGGTTTTCATGTAGAAATTAAGAAATGTTATAAATTTTCTTGATTCTATTTTATAATTGTGAAATTATTTATTTTATCCCTTTTTTTTCTTTTATGTCCATAACGTGATATATGTGCAAATTAATTATTAGGGACAACCATGTTTTTAATGTATACAAATCATTCTCGGGTGTCAACATTGTTAATGTTCTTTTCTTACTTTAGACATATCACCCATGAACTCTGCAATCTGTTTATCAGAAGTAAAACTTAAGTAGAAGATTAACAAAAATGTAAAGAAGCTTCTATTGAGCTTCGACGTGTCTCTTCCCATAAAATGTTGTTGACCCATTACTCACTTGAAGGTCCTATTATATAATGACTAGTTGTCTAGCACCTTCAATCATACAACGTAGCAGGGTGCTTTGTTACGATATATTGACGGAAAAAGTTGAATGAATTGGAGGCTAGATAGTGTAAGTCGTAAGGAGTTCAAATTGTGCACTGAAATTAAGAGCCATTCACATAATAAATTGTCCGAAGCTGATTCATTTCTGCATGTTCTGCATACACTCAATTTGGAATTGGCCTCTAACTATGAAGGAATTTAATTGTATGACATTGTTGATCAGGTCTGTTTGTGTTTAAGCAGAGGGACAGTGAGAAACCAGAACATGACCTTTATTTATATTTTCTGGGTTAGGCATACAAATAGCCTTAGCAACTAGCAAGGAAATATATTATTATGGTGATACTTACAATTCACCTATCAATGATGGACCATCATCAATAATCAAACTTGATTTACTTTTGGGCTTGATTGGACTGTTGGAACACAAGGTAATAATGTACATGCTTTTTGAAATAGAGCCATGTTTATGGGAAACTCTATCCAGGTCCTGATCTATCAATTGTCATGTAAATACAGGTTCATGTTTGATAACTTTATATTAGGTATTTAGATTTGTACCAAGTATTGACATTTTCCTGGAAGTTACTAAATAATAAGTGATGTCTATTTCTGTACTTATCCTTCTTGTTTGGTATTTTTTGAGCTTGAGCAGTACATTCATTTTACTTTTCATGTTTGTTTACTGGTCTGATAATGAAGATGTGAACTTTCATTGTTATCAGTTTGCAAGAAGCTCAGAAGATAAAGAAACCACCTCATGCCTTGCCGAGTTGTCTTCCCTCTTGAGCTGAAAATTGAGCGATACTGCTGAAAATACAGATATTGAGTATTCTCTATTTGCAATGAAATGTTCAGACATTTTTTGACACATCAAACAAGATTATTAACTCAACATTGTTACATTTTGTTATGTGTGAGCATTGGCTCTAGTAACAAGAACTAGACTGACGAGCCTTATGAGTTTTAGATACTTGAATCATTTGGACTTGCCTTTTTCATGATTTTAATTATTAATTTTCTTTTCCAGTTTTATTCAACCTACTTGAGTAGTTGTTATATATTTCACTATTTATAAATCGTTGCCTATGATTTAATCTTGGTCCATTTAAATTGCAGTCAATTGTTTGTTGGATTATATGGTAAAGAAATAGGTGCACATTTGACTATTTTGTTAATTAATGGGAAATCCAAAAATAAACAGCGTTTTAAAAAAATTGGGAAAATCAATGTCGGTTATTATTGAATAACTGACTTCGTATGTAACCTTCAAAGTCGATTTTTTCAAATACCTGACTTTGTATGTAACCTTTTGAAGTCGGTTTTTTCAAATACTTGACTTTGTATGTAACCTTCAAAGTCGATTTTTTCAAATACCTGACTTCGTATCTAACCTTCAAAGTCGGTTTTTTCAAATACTTCGTATCTAACCTTTCAAAGTCGATTTTTTCAAATACCTGACTTCGTATCTAACTTTCAAAGTCGGTTTTTTCAAATACCTGACTTTGTATCTTCTTTAATTTTGTTTTTTTAAAAAATGAATGAAATTCAAAGTCGGTTATTTAAAATAACTAACTTTGATTGTTACCATTCAAAGTCGGTTTTTTTAAATAACCGACTTAGTAGGTTCGAATTTTTTTTAAAAAAAAAAAAAGAAAAAAAAATTTCAAAGTCGGTTTTTTAAAAACTGACGTTGTAGGCCTTCATTTTTGACGACGTCCTAAACAAGGTCGGTTTGAAAACCGACCTTGTATATCTAAAATGACCGACGTTGAATGTTGCTGCTGGAGTTGTGCTCCGTAACCATGATCATGAGTTCATTTTTTATTTTTCAAGGAGACTTGGTCATTGTTCTATGTTAGAGGTTGAGTTATGGGCTATTCTTTATGGTTTGACAGTGGCTCTTGATGCTGATGAAGCTAAGGGTCGAATTGGATAGCATGAATGTTGTTAGACAACTCGAAGCCGGTGTGTTTTTTGGAAACCAATATGCTGATCTTTTTGCTGAGATTTCAAATACCAAAGCCTAGTTCCAAGAGTGTCGGATCGTGTATATTCTTAGGGAGCAAAACAAGATGGCAGATGCATTTGCCAAAGTTGGGTTCAATTTAAATTCTAATAATTGCTTTTATAGTAGTATGTCTCACTTTGTTAGCAACTCGTCTATGGAGAATGATGATGTAGTTAACTTCTTTTTGAGTATTAATTAACTGTGTCCTGGGCCTTTCTTGTCCACATAATTTAGCAAAAAAAATATTAACAACCTAATCTTTCTTCTATGAATTTAAAAATCTATTTTGTGATTATATATATTTTAACACATGATAATTCACCTTTTATACCAATAAAATTATTATATGGCTAAAATATATTTTTTCCCTTTAAAATCATCAAAGTATGATTTTTGTCCCAATAAAAATATTTATTTATTTTTCATCCTCATAAAATTAAAATATTTTAGAACTAATATCGATTCTACGTGCACTCTCTCATTTATGCAATTCATAACTACTCTCTTATTCTCCCAAAAATTATTACAAATTTAGGCACCCATCCTAGCAACATCAGCACTGAAAAGAATCAATAATACATCAAGTCCTGGATCAACGTATACCAAATCCTTTGCGGCGCAAAAATTCACTATATAGGCAAATTGTTCAAGATAATGGAATCATGAGCAACGTTGGCGGCAGAGTGCTTGACCTGATAGAGAGTGGAGCAATAGTGAGGGTTAATAGTGGCAGCGTCAACGTGCGTTCACAGTAGATAGACTTCCATTTTGATGAAAACCCTTTAAGATTGTCACCACCGAGGCCGTGCTGGTTCCACAATGCTCCACGTGCTCGACGTCATCGACGAACACGAGCATAAACTATTCATTTCTTTTCTAACTCGGAGCACCAGAAAGATTTTCGAATATAGACCGTGGGGGAGGCATTGATTTGATCCTCTTCTCTTTGCGGTGTATGGGGGTATAGCGGAAGCTAAGGGGTTTGGGCGAAAGATTAGGAGATAGGAAGGGACCAAAAATAGGAATAAGAGTGACTGAGGAAGAGGGATTTAGAAATTTGTGACAGCTTTTTTGCAATTTGTTTGGGGGTGTTATTCCTAGAAATCATAAATCAATAAGGAGTGTCACTTAAGGAGGGAGGGTCACACCTTACACCAGCTATGAGAATCAACTAAGTCTAATTTATAGCAAAAAATAATATATTTTAATTTTATGAAAATAAAAAATAAATAATTTTTTTATAAGGACGAAAATCATATTTTGATGATTACTAAGAGAAAAAATATATTTTACTCTTATTATAATTATTTTATAATGTAATGATAATTATAAAACTTGTTGCGTGAAAAACTAACCGATTGAATTAGTTAATGCTCCAACACAACTCCAAAATAAAAAGTCAAGTAATTGATATTGAGAAGGAAACTTTGTTTCTCAACAATGGATGTTTATCCATTAATACAAATTATTCAAGTTGTGGGATTAGGGGTTAACGAAAGACAAAATCAAGACCAATCTATTGAGCCTACATCTTACCAAGGATCCTCAATCTCCTCCACTTGTGAAAGTGGAACAACTCCCACTTTTGTTCCTAATCCACTACCCTGCCACTACCAAACTCATCAATTTCATGGCTTGGTGGAACATGTTCAAGCCATTCTTTTTAATCCATGGTAAATTAATTATTCATGATAAATTTATAGCACTCGAAAAATGACAATCCAATATGTTAAAAGATGTTTCATTCTATTTAGTTATCATTTGTAAATTGAGTTTTTATTCTTTGTAAAAGGGAGATCCTTGGTGAAGATCGAAGAGGAACTTGGAGGATATCTCTCTCTTATTTTTTGTTCTTTCTATCCAGTTCAATAAAATCTATTGAAGTATTCTTGACTATTATGATTGCCCTCAACTTGTTAAAATTTATCACCCAAAGAAATGCTCAATTTATTCATATTCATCACTCAGATTATATATACTACTTCATGTAATATTGACCTCATCAACCTTGTCAATAACGTCGATGCTTGTTTATATCATGTGTAAGAGCTATAACAAATGTAGAAACCCATGTTGTAATTTGCGGGAACACGTTAAGAGGGCTTCAACAGATCCTAAAGTTGTCATAGCAACATATGTGGGAAAACATAATCATAATGTCCCAGCACAAGGTTGAAGCTAGAGCATATCACCAAGTTTTGAAAAACTTCCTCTGAGAAGATCATAGTTAATGTAGTTTAGGTTGTGATACAGAACTATCTAAAGAGTATGAAGTTCTAGAAGTACTCCATGAATTGAAGGTTTCAATGACAATGTCCAAAATCAAGCTTCTACAAAAAGAGATGACCAAGAGAATCATGGTTGGACTATATAACAAGGGCAAGGATGGAGGAAGGCACAAGGAACTTTGGAGCACCTTGAAGATTGTAGGAGAGCTCGCTTAGCGCAATTCCTTTCGTAACTTTCATAATTTTCCTAGTTTGCGTAATTTTCGTATTGTCGTAATTTAGTAATTTCTTATTTGTGTAATGGGTCTCAATGTGGACTTAAATAAGCCAAAACTATGCGTTTTTAGGTTTTATTAGAGGCTTAACTCTTTAAGTACTCAGACATTACTAGTTTTGAATAACTTTTGATTAAATAAAACTAAGCATTCACTTGAATTAAAAGCTTAGCCTCTTCTTGGTTCTTGGCTGAACCCAAATTGATTCTTATCAAAGAAACTTTCCTTTGTTGCGAATCCTCCTTAACTTATCGTTCCAATAAGAATCGTGACGTTATTCATTACCATCTTCTTTATCTTCCCCACCTTTTATTTTTAAGTTCTAATATCTATCATTGGTATCTTGAATTGGCCTCTGAAAATGATCCAATCCAAACATTCATCAGCATGAGGTTGAAGCAAGACCATATCACCTAGTTTTAAAGAACTTCCTTTGAGAAGATCACAATTAATGTAGTTTAGGTTGTGTTTGATTTAGTAGAGAGAAATAGACTAAATGAAAATAGAAGATATATATTTTGAAAAAGAAGAAATTGAGTAAAAAAAATGATATATTCTATTGTTTGGTTTAAAAGAGATATGTAAAAAATAGAGTAAAAATAATATGGTAAAGATATAAAATTACTTTAAAAACCAAGGACAATACAATAATTTCCATTAATACTTATATGAGGACACATGGATGCATAAAAGACAAAAGGGTGCAATTGTAATTTACATAGCAGCTAACTTTACAATATTTATTGATTTTATTACTTTCACTTTATCTCTCTTCACAATCATTCCAACCAAACTCGTATGCAACATTTTTGCCGTCGGCCAATTATTTCACTGGTGCAAATCAAACATAACCTTAATGTTGGGTTTAAAAATCCAATGTGAAAAAATATTTTATATTTTTACTTTTAGTATGATTGATATTGCACAAGATATAAAACAGGTAAAAATAAAGCATATGGAACAACATGTACTATAAGAGAAAAAAACACTACAATAAAAAAATGCTATTACATACGGAATATTTCCCACCGAAAATATTTCGTCGGAAATATTAGTATTACTAACGGATTCTTCCCACGGAATATATTCTGTCAATTTTCTCTCTATTTTTGACGAAATTTTTTGATAAAAGATATTCTGTGTGAATTTATTGAGTTAGCGACGGATTTTACCGACAGGCAACATTCCATGGAAATTTTTTTGCATGTTTCTAATGGATTTTATTGACGGAATCAAATCCGTTGAAAATATTAAAATATTTATTTTGAGACAGAGATTACACCTAAGTAATGAAAATAAATTTAACTTACATTTATTTTTTTAAAAAAAATTAATATGCAAAAATTGCTAAAATATATATTTAGATTATTGTAAATATAACATTTTTATTCCACTAACTTTTTATTATAAAATTTTGTATTTGAAATACCATAGAAGTTGAAATTTGTTTGTTTAAGAAGAAATACTTTTTTTAACATTTTTTATATTAGGTAGGTCAATATGTTTAATTATGTAATTCTTTGGTGGGTCAATGAATTCAAATTTATTTAATATTACAAACTTTCTAATTCATTTTTATTATCATAAATTAATTTGAGTTAATTGTATTTAGTACAAATTAATGTAAAATTTGAATTCCAATAAATTGTTATATATTTATGAAAATAACTATTTTTAAAATTTGAGTATATGATATTAATAATAGATTTTTTTTAATATAATTAGGTAGGATTTATTTTGACAAAACTTTTTATCCTTATTTGTATCATAATTAAAATTATATCATTTAATCATTTAATTGATATGCAATATTTTCAGAAGTGTTAACTTATGTAATATTTGCAAACTTTAACTTAAATAAATAAATTAATTTAGAATGTGGAATATTTACATTAATCTTTTTTTAATTAAAATAAATGATATTGTGAAAATAAAATTTTGAATGACAGGAATACACTTATCTTGTATAAATTGAAATATGTACTTATTTATTTGATAAATTTAAATAATAATTTAAGAAAAATTAATAAATTTAATTGCCTTATAATTAAGTTAGGCAAAATGAATATAAATAATGCCTATTATAAATCTTGATAAAAAAAACTCATGTGTATTAAGAAAAGACAATAAAACACTTCTGTTTTAGTGTTCTAGTTCTATAATAGTCAACTTTCAGAAATACAAATTCCCAACATTTCAATCTTAAATCCGAATTTTAACTTAAAATGAATAATGGTGTGTACTTTAATTATAATTTTGGTAAATTTTTATATTTTACAACCGAACATTTTTTGCTAACACAAACTCTGACAAGGAGTAAAAAGTAAAAATTACAATTACATTATATTGTGGAATATTTTTAAATTTTATTGCTTTAGAGGAAATATCTATGAATATTAAAAATAATGACTTAGCTATAAAATTTATTTATCAATTTATTTTGAGATATCAATTTGACTTGATTATGTAAAAGAGTCAAAGTCAAGTATTTTTTAAATTTATTATCTTTCCTTTTAATCGCCTTTTTTAATTATATTGTATAAACATAATTATTAAATATTATATTGATAAAGGTATAAAATAATTTTAAAAACATTATTTAATCTAATTGACTTATAATTAAGATATGAAAATATTAGTAAAAATAAAAAATTATATAAACAGCATAATAAAAAAATTCATATGTCTATTAAGTAAACAAAAAGAAAACAAAACGTTTCTGTTTTTCATTGAAGTTCTATAATAATCAAAATTCAAACTACTAAGAATTTGAGTGATTGAATCTTAAATCCGAGTTTTCACTTAAAATCAATAATCTTGTATACTAGAATTGTATAGAATATTTTAAAATTATTATCTATTAACGAAGAACATTTTTGGCTTTTTAAAGAAACTGTGAGAAGGACTAAAAATTACAATTAAATTGTATGGTATAATATTTTTAAATTATTTAAATTTTTGAGTATATATATATATATATATATATATATATATATATATATATATATATGATATTAAAACAACGCCTTAAGTAATGATTAATGGAGCTTATGCAAGTACATAATGATCACATGATGAATATTTACACGGCAGAATATGATAGTTATTTTATTATTAATTGATGTTGGTCCTATCATATTGTTATCTCTTAGAAAGTATAGTTATAAGAATGATATTTTCGTAAATAAAATCATGTATTTTAAATGCAGTAAAATTTATCATTTTTTAATTCAATGACGTATATAATTTTTTAAAATACATATATCTATCTATCTATCTATCTATTATTCCTAGTCTATCTATTAAGTTATTGAAAATTATTCTTCTCCTAAAAAAATTTAATGTTGTAGAATAAATAAATTTAATTTTATATTAAACATTAAAATATTAATTTGACATCTCATAATCTAAAAAAATTTACACAAAATAAAATTTGAAACGGTGCTGTTTGAATAATTGTGAACCATGGTTATTAGTGAATCGTGAACCATGCCAAATGAACGATTGATTAAAGTCACAATTTGAATAATTGCAAAAGATAGGATTGCGATGCGAGGTGCTAACTGATACCATATGTTACAATGGTAAAGAGAGGGAATTTCAAAATTCAAACCTAAAATACCCCCATTTATTTACGTAGAAAGAAATGTGAACTCACATGTGACCATAGCTAGCTTGAAAAATGATAAAACTTTATATTTTTTTAAAAAAATTCTTTTATATATGTTTTTCAATTTTTTGAAAATCATAAAAAATGAGTTTCACATTTTATTTAATAATTCTCATAATTATATAATTTTTAATAATTTTTCACTAATAAAGTAAATAAAAGTTAAAAAATTATTATTTTTATTAATTTTTTAATTTATATAAAATAATAATAATAATATAACATGACATGTGGAACTTAACTACAATAATAAAAATATAATATTGTATTAATGTTAAAATAACTATGCCATTAGATATTTAAATATAATAATCTTTTATTATATTTCTGAGTATTAAAATAAATATGCCATTTTCATTAAAAAAATTTAATGTAATAATAAATATTGAAATGGAGCCGTTTTCATTTTGTGATATAAAAATCACTGCAACTCATGTAGCTGAGAGATTAATACGTTAAAAGCCAATTGGAAACCCTATGGCAAAGAAGCACAACCTTGCATAGTCCAACCCTCGCCGCAGCCTTCGTCGATGCATAGCCTTGCCTAGGCCAACCCTCACTATAGCCTTTGTCGACGCACAACCTTGCTTAGGCCAACCTTCTTCTCTTCAATTTCATCCTTCTCTTTCGTTTTTTGTTTTGCTGCATGTGCAGTTGACTATCGTTGTATTCACCCATTCGTGTGCTTCTCAATCATTGACCTAGGTGTGCTAAGCTTTCTCCCCTCTTAGCTAATTACATTTTGGTGGATTATTTGAAACATTATTTGAGTAGCGTTATAATTATGTTGTGGTGAAAGCTTATTTGAGTTTTGAGTTTGTGAAAAAGATGTTAGTTTCTTTTCGTGTTTGTTTGTTGATACCTGGAACCATTATTTAAATCGTATGCCTGTGTCAATTTTTAGGGGAATAATTTGTAGTGGGTTCACCTACTGCCCCTCCTTTACTAAGAAACAATAACTATAAATCTTGGTTTAATTTTGTGGGTAATCTGGTTAAAAGTCTCTGAGTGATTTAGGTGTTTGGGACATACTGTCATTAACTAGTGTCATTCTATTGTTAGCCTTTGTTGTATGAGATTTTGAAATGTAATCATTGAAACAAGCAGTGGGGGATGTCGTGTAAAACTCTGTATAAGGTGTCATTCTATTAAATAGCTATTTGATTTTGAGTGATTTGTGTATCATATAAATTTGGATGAATAGAATTGAACATTGGTTTCAATGGAGAAGGTATGATAAGCAACATTTTGAGTTATCTGTATTCCAACCTTATCATTTATCAGAACTTCCTTTGCCAAAATAACACTCTCATATGTCATTGAAATGCCTTGAGCAGTGTATTCCAAGTTGCTAATTTTTTGTCGTCATTTCAAAATCTTAATTTAACAAAACATCCACATATGACTTGTCCAATATTAACAAATATCTGGTAACACTGTTGTATCTGATAAATTAACGTGAAGAGCTAAAATACAACTGTTTATGAAATGCATGAATCAAAGTGAAGTGAAGCTGATTGAAATTATCAATGAAACTAACATCATCGTAGTTCATTTCATTTGATTGCTTTGTAAGAGATAAAATGAATATTATACTCATATTTGTATAATTGTTCAGTATGTCTCGTGTTGAACTTGGTACTCATAAGTTATTCTACTATTTGGCACTCATTTGGCCCTACCAGCTGTATTAGGTACTCATAAATTACTGGTTGGAATTCTTTAGACACCACTTGATTAGTAGGACTCTAAGGCCCTAGCAGTTGTAATATAATAAAATAAGATTATATATATAGTCATAAGAGGTGACTCATGTGATAAGTAGCAAGTTTTTCAACACCGGTAACATTAAGTTGATGATGGTTGTTATTCTCAAAAACAAATAAAAAAAAGTTCATGATTTTTTTGTCTAAAATCCAGTAGTTAGTACTTAATGGGCTTATGCAAAATACTATGGTTTCCAGCCCACATGTGATGTCTCATTTTTTTTTTCTAATCTCTACACTAATATCTTAGTTGTTTAGAAAGTATCACACTTTATGGATGCTGAGAAAGTTGGAGACTGTTTAGATTTAGAGAGAGTTGAAGACTCTTTAGATTTACAAGACTCTATGGATGCTGAGAGAGTTAAAGGCTGTTTAGATTTAGAGAGAGTTGAAGACTCTTTAGAGTTAGAAGACTCTATGAATGAAAAAGCTAATACTGAACCTTTGTTTGTTAGATTAGAGACCTAAGAAAGGGAAGTTCAGAAAGTAGTTAGAGACATGTTAAAGATTTATGTTCCATTATTAGGAGATTTTATGGATGCTGAGAGAGTTGAAGACTCTTTAGAGTTAGAAGACTCTATGGATGAAAAAGCTAATATTGAACCTATGTTTGTCAGATTAGAGATGCAAGAGAGGGAAGTTCAGAAAGTAATTAGAGACATGTTATAGATTTATCTTCCGTTATTAGGAGATTCTATGGATGTTGAGAGAGTTGAAGACTCTTTAGAGTTAGAAGACTATGGATATTAAGATCTAATACTAAACCTATGTTTGTCAGATCAGAGACCCAAGAGAGGGAAGTTCAGAAAGTAATAAGAGACATGTTAAACATTTGTCTTCCAAATTTATGAAGTAATGTTTGTTTTGTTGTAATGGAATAACACTTTATTAGTGTATTTAATTTTTTGTGTGAAAGGGAATTATGTTACTTATCTAATTTTGATTGATCCCATATTATTTGATTCATTGTTTGTAAAATTATTTTTGTATATATAGATATGTCATCAGGTGGTGTTGATCCTCCTCGATCCCCATTAAATGACAATAATGGGAAACAAACAAGTGGGAAGAAAAAATGATATGTGGTTAGACTACTACCACCTAGAGATAGTCTGTCATCATCTACCTCATCCCTGTCTACTGTATCTATGCCAATTAGATCTTCAGAGGTTATACCTACACCATCTCCACCTCCGACTGAAGGTATACCATCTCCATGTCCTCATAATGCAACCGGACCGTCCTCGGTGCCTACATCCACACCATCCCCATCCCCGGGTGTAGGGAACATGCGTACTGATGAAGATATTCCAAATTGGCCCATGGAAGACCCCCCCTGAATGATTGTCCTACAATTACACTGATCAATGGAGCGTAAGTATTAACAATATACATAAATCTCATTATATATCATACATCATTTTATGCTTTAATTTTTCTTTCACAAATTATTTTTTCTCTTAAGGTTTCATCCATCTAAGGTTGTGGCAAAGGCTGTCACATTGTCCATTAGACTACAATTTGTTAACCCATGGCCAATATGGGGAGCAATTCCAAAAGATCATCAAGAACTATTTTTCCAGTGTTTTAAGGTAAATAATTAACCTCTTAATGAATTATTTCAGTTTGCTAAATGGAGAGCTCATGATTTAGGATTTTTTTTAATTTCAAAATTGAGTTATGCTTTTGTTGTTGTTTCAAAAAATATTGCATTGAATTGTGCTTTATATTTAAAATCCTTAATTTGTGCTGGAAAATCAGTTCCAGTTAATGATTTTGTTTTTCTTTATGATTATTTCATAAAATTTGTATTGATGTAACTGTGTAATTGCATAACTTTGTGTTACTTTAGAGAAACTTGATATGGAGACTAGAGGAAGAAGATGATATTAAAAAGTTTTTAACTCGAAAGCCTCTCATAGACTTTCTGAGATGTTTTGCGATGCCCGAAATGAAAATAAAAGGCCATATTGGATTATAGATCATGTTTGGAATGATATGTTATCACATTGGAATACACTTGAGTATCGTTGAAGGCAAAAAAAAAAGCATCTGAAAAGGGTGGGTGTATGCACACATGTAGTTCTATTAGCTTGCAGGATCACACCATTCGGTTGGTAAGATGAATTTACAAATTATAATACTGCCACTTTTTGTGCTTGTATCATTCTCTGGTTATGTTTAATCTTTTTTTTTTATAATTTTTGTAATTAGTCTCAGGAACTTGGTCAATCTGCATACGTTAATGAGATTTTTTAGCAAACTCATCTACGGAAAGAAACTAGTGAATTTGTTGATGATAGATCTAGGCAAACACACGTGAGACCTTTATCTAACATCCTACTTTTATTTTAAAAAATGTTTATTATATTTATTAAATAATAACTATTTATGAATGACAGGAAAATTTTGAGGCTAGACTATCTTAAGCTAGGTCTGATGTTCAATCAAGTGTTGGTGAATCTGAAATGACTCCTTTAGACCCTACTGAAGAACAAAGACTTAGGACTCGATGTTTGGTTGCAGCTGCAGGACCTATGCATAAAGAACGTCTTTACGGTAATGGAGATCTTGCTCATACTTATAAATGTGGAGCTAACACATTCATGCAACAATTGCAAGGATCTTCTAGTCACCTGATTGATTCAGCGAAGATTAGTCAAATAAAGGAGGAGCTTCATCAATCAAAGGAGGCGCTTCGTCAATCAACAAAGCAAATGCGAGTATTTCAGTCAATTGTACTTCAGTTGCTACCTCCTGAAGCGCGCGACATTATTTAGCAACAGCAGCTGCAACCCAACTAGCAACAACAAGACAATTACCAATCACATGACCAGCAACAACAAAACAATAACCAACCACCAGATGACAATCAACCAGATAACTAGCAACAACCTGATGACCAACAGAGACACTCTGACAATGACTATTTTGATTATTGACTTAGTAACACAATATTACTATTGACTTATTAGACATTATGCTTTTATTTTAGATTTATTTTGATTTTAAGTCAATTTGTTTTAACATTTGTTTTGGATTTATGAATTGGAGTATTTCTTTAATTACATTATGTGTTAATTTCTATAATGACATTAAATGCTATAAATAAAAAAGTTTGTTAATAAAACAAAATTAAATGCAAAATTTGTGAACATAAGTCACCGACAGATCTTTTTGTTGGAAATTTTTGACGGAAATGATTCGTCGAAAATTGCCCACGGATACTTACCGACGAATATTTCCGCTGGACATAAAAAATTCATCAGTTAAATTTGTAACGACCGTTTTATCGACAGATTTTTATCCATCAGAAATCCATTGAAAATTTTGCTTTACCGACAGATGTTGGCCGTCGGAAATTCCAATTTTTTTTTGTAGTGAAATAAAACAAAGAGATTATCTTCACTAAATTTGACTTCAAATTTCGATATCCTTTCAAGTTAAAAAAATGATATGCATAAAGTCACAAACAATGTTGCTACACTAAATATTTTGGGCCAATTTGATTTCATTGCTGATAACCTTAGCAACAGATTCCCAACAATAACATTCTCCAACCCTCTTCAACACTTAAATCATATTTGGAAAAATCATTTCAACTCTTCCCAATATATACGTCTCGTTCGAATTGTATCTTTAGTTTAATGAGTGATTCAGTGATTATTTTTATCTTTTAAAGAAATACTAAAAAAAAAATTAAAACTCATAAAGAAACAAAAATTTAAAATATACTTAATTTAAGACCAAGTATAATAGGCAGATAGATAACAATAGATTCAAGGAATGAGAGATCATATCCCCTCTCTAATATGTCGTTTTTGTTGATAGAAAAGTAATTGTTGAAGTTACACATTGTTGATCAACAACAAAATGTTACCAAATGAATGAAGTTTTTATATTTGAGAGGCTAGAATTCAAAAAGAAAAACAATTTGGAATTAATTTAACAAAAAGAAAAAGAAATTACCATCTAATAGTGAAGTTTTTATATCTCTCTTCGATGTCTTAGACTTAAGACACTATCTCTTTTCCTAAAAATTTTAACAAAAAAAAGTTCATTTTTATTCAGATTAATATAATATTTTAAGCTCTGAAGAAACAACAACAATATCCTCTCAATAAACTAATTCAAAGATGCACTACCACTCACTCTTCACATAGTTGTATACAAGCTATTAAATAACACCTTATTCCGACAGTAACTTCTTTTAAATGATCTAAATCGTATATGCACATATGTGCAAAAGTATCAATTCACTTAATAAAACCACTCAAGGCTCCGTTCAAAATTATCACTCACAAAATATCAAATTTCATCAAATATGCTTGCTGCCTAACGTAAGATCATAATAGAGTAATCAGCAAATATTAGTCCCTAAAATTTTCCGAGCATTGGTCAATTCAATCCTTTAAATTGTAAAAGTTATTTACGTGCCTAAAAAATATTAAATGACATTTTTTTCCTCCCTAACATAACTAAACATCAATCAATTTTAGTATCTGAAATTACAAATAATATTTTAGTTTGTGCATTAAAAAGGAAAAATATTTTTATATAATTAAAATTCATAATAAATATTTGAATATATAAATTATATTTTGAATTTGCAGTGAAGAATTAAAAATGTAACAAGATTAACTAGCTGATAATTTCTTTAAAAATTATTGGATTTCAATCTACAGATGAAAACGGATAATAGATAGTGGAAAAAAGAGTCAAGTTTGATATGATTGAGAAATCTTTTTGGGTAGTTGCCAGAATAATGTGAGAAATGCACATGCAAAGGACAAGGGAGGGAATATAGAAGTTTACAAGAAAAATGACTAAAATGATTGATTTTTGGTAATTTCAGTTATTAAGTGATATTTTGAAATTTTCAAGGACTAAATTGACTAGTATTTACAATGTGTATTACTCAATCATGCAAACTCTTAATCACTTCACATTTACTGAATCTGACAAATAGTTCATAAAAGCAGACCAGAACGGATTCCCTATCAGCAGAGTAGAGTATAATTGCTTAAAAATTAGAAAAATATTGCAAGTATTAGATTTTACATATAAACAATATAAATAACAAAGCTGAGGACTGATTTTCTATTCAGATATTATGTGGAGACCAATGATGTCATACACGTAGTTAGTCTCACCTAGTAGGCTTTGTTGTTGTACTTTGCAGGGACAAAGAATGATATATCCTAAAAATTAAACTCCTAGTAACAAAGAACTTCTCAATTCTTATCGTAAATATCATGTAAGTCACATATGAAGGTGTTGATAATCCTTTGTGCCCTTTAGCTAACGGCGGTAGTCTAGTGGAGAGTGCTCACTCTGCATAAGCATTGGTATTTGGTAGCACATAAAAAGTTATTAAGTATGCACTTTATGAGTTGAAAATGGCATAAGACAATTCCAAAACAAATATTATGCTATGAAATTGAAATCACAAGGGACTGTAAGAATAACCAATCAAAACTAGAAGGATTATATTCATATACTCATAAGGCAAACTTCTGCAGCAGCTTTTCAACCATTATTCTCTGCTGAGCACCACTCAATGTCTTTGAGTTCATAATCGCTAGCTACAACAATAGTTGTGTGTGGAGATGCTGCATTGACCTAGATGAAACAATTTGAAAAGGACAGCTGAAATTAATAGAATGAAATTTACCCCAACTCCAACTCATAATTGATGGTCAAGCATATGCTTCATATGAGACAAGTCCATTTAAAGAAGCACGGAAAAAGAACATAATATGGCATGCTAGAAATAGAGGGTTTCTGCATACCCAAACACGTCCATTTAAGCTAACTGCTATCTCAAAGGACAGTTTCTTCCCTAAAGCATCAAGTACTGGACATGTGAGAGATCTGAGAAGCCTGCAAACAACACTCGATCTCTCATATCAAGATCTGTTAATGTTATGCATGGACAACAAAAATTAAATTCCACAGGCATACATACATCCTTGAGAGACCCGTTGTACACTCAAACATATAGCCATCTTTTAGGGCACCAAATTCTGCTGCTTTCCCACTGGCTAAACAAACACCAAAACAAAATAAAAGGCAGAGTTAAGTCTACAAAAATAGAACAGAAACAACTTTAAACTTAACCAACAAAAAAATCTATAATTAAGAGGCAGAGAGGCAAGAAAAAAAAAAACTTAAAATGCAGTCAAAAGTTTACACCTACCATCAGTGCATGACAGCTCTGGATTCATTCCAGGGTTTGCTTTTACCACCCACACGTAAATCAAAGTACCTATCTGCAGGTGAAGCATTAAACAAAAGAAAATACAACCTCCAGAAACTTGGTAGACCAACCAGACAGAGCATTCTTTAACACCCAGAGGGTAAAAACAAGTCAAGTGCTAGTTTGACATCCAAATCAAGAGATGAAAAGAAAAATGTAAATAATTTTACACTTAATCTCTTACAAGAATTAATACAACAGCACTCTTAGAAGACAGACTTAATTAGGTTAACCAACAACACACCTTTGGTAATCTGTGGCAGTAGCAAAATTCAAAGATAGCAGGAAAAAAGCACTCCCTGCTTCAGTTGTAATTTTTTACTAAAGAAACTATAAGAAAAACTACATACCTCATTGTCCAAAGGCTTCACGTTATGCACAGGTAAGAGGGAGGAATATTGTGTGCAATCTTACCCTTGCATATACAAAGAGGTTGTTTTCGGATTTGAACCATGACCAACAAGTCACCAAGATACAACTTTACCGCTGTGCTAAGATAAATAAAAACACAAAAACTGTGTTGCTGACTAGTTCCATATTCAATAAATCCAAGGAATTTGGGCAGACTACAAGGAGCAGCACCATGTGTTGTTAGGATGCATTTGTAACTCACATTTGATAATATTCTATTTTCACCTCCTATGGCATAATTCATACCAAGAAAATACTTATAATCTGCAACATTGCCCAAAGATACAGCCAATTTAAGATGGTTGGAGTTCAAATTTCTAACCTAGACATGGTCACCCAACACAACTTTTAAAGCAAACTAGTTAAGGGACTTAATTAAAAGTGTAAAGACCATCATCAAGATCAATGAACCTTCTATCCTTTACTTTGAGTGCACTGCAACAAACTTGTAAATTCCTCAACAATCATTATGATTGCCATTTGTAAATATAAGAAAGTTGCAGTGATTTGAGATAGACAAGGCTATCACAGAAAAAATTATGATTGTGTTATCCTAATATACTCTGAATAAACATGTTTCTATACTTCATCAAAAATAAGTTCTCAGCCCGCAAATAAAGAGATGACATGATTTACTGAAACTAAAAACAAAATACTGCCCTCTTCTACTCCTATGATGAGAGACATCAAACATAGTTTTATGCAATTAGCATACAAAAATCATTTATGCACACCTCAAACCTAGGTATATTTCTTCTACTTCCTCCTTCAAATGCAAGCACTGGTAAAAATGCTAAAGTTGGTCCTTTTATGTCCACAAGAAAGTTCTGCCCAGCAATAAATTGAGATTTTCATCATAGAAACAAACAGAGAGCTAGGTAAGAAACAAATTTTAATTACTTTCAAGTAATTAAAAAAGTATAATAGTTGACATAGAACCGAGCAATCCATTCATTTTTTACGTTGGTAAATTCCTTTTGAATATCTTAAAGTAACATTTACACGTTATTAGTTAAGATGAAGCCACCCTTGATTATCAGCACGTCTTTGTGGAAAGAAAGCAAGCAAGAAAGATAACAAGTATAAACAATGTGTTATTAGTCCCTTGCTTTCTTTCTTTCTTTATTACTTTTTTCCTTGTTTGTTTTCTTGACATGTGTCTTTGTAGGCAAAAACTAATGGTTTTAAGTGAGGGTAACGCCACCATGCCATTGCTAATTCTCTTTTTAAGTCCATAGGCTCATTAACAACTTAAGATAGTTAAATACTAGAGCCTACATAAACTTGAAGCCAACAAAAAATAGAAAATTTCCTTACATCTGATCTGGAGTCTACAACAATTCCAAGAACAGAATCCTCTGCATGTGGCACATATTGAACAAAACAAAAGAATCAGAATATAGAAGAAAAAAGAAAGCATTGTTCTGTTCCTAGGGGAAGAAACATTAAAATCCTACTCTCTATATACTATATAACCAGAAGGTAAATTACATAACATAATTCGATGCTAAATAAAAAATTATATGCATTATGATTTAGAAGATAGTCTTCTGGAATAATGCAAATTGATATTCATCTTAACAGCGATAACTCAATTACCATATATGAGATAGAACATTTATGAAACTATTAATTAAAATGTAAGAAATTGCACAAAATTTAACCTAATTTCGTGACTGCAATTGAAAATTTACTTAATTTAAGAGGGTGTAAAATAGACCCAAAGCAAACATAGCAAAAGGTCCTCCACAAATTTCATGACAGATACTATCTTCCAATGTAATAACAAACACATTTTGACACTTATAAATGACATTACACTGAAAATCGAAACAATTTATTTGAGGATTTATTCCCACCATCTTTGGGTTTAGCCATCTTGTTGTCGATCAAAAACATGTTAGCCGCTTCTACTAAAAATGCTCCAGGAATACATGTAAGACAAACACATGCTTGATTTAAATGGACAGTAAATTCATATAGCACTAAGAAATAAGCATATTAACCAGTAACAATGAAAAACTAGCATTGTCATGTCAGTCTAACACATTAATACAGAGATCATGACCACATAATCATACTCACCCACTTCTGAGAATTTTCAACCCAGTATTTATTAGGCCTTGAGAACCTTATTCTGCCATCCTTCATTAAAGAAATAGCATCACAATCCTGTTAGACTCAGCGGAGCAAAAGAGGATCGATGAAGTTGATGATTTAGACATAAATGTTTAGGCTTTTTACATGCCAATTCAATTGAATGACATTTGTAATTTGTGTATATCTAAGTTGATGCCTCCTATGATTCATTGCATAAATCTCATTCATGCTTTCATAAAGTAAAAGTTTGATAAAAACTTTTTTGGAACTCAAAGTTTTCATGAGTGCATAAAAAGCTAAATATTCCATATTTCAAGTTTTGGGAAAAATGTTTTCTCACTAGTTTAATCAATTACCAGCAAGTGATAATTTATTACTTGAAAACAGAGAACATATTTAATCAATTACGAGTATATGGTAATTGATTACATAGTTTAAAATCACAGAATGGACTATCTGTGATAATCGATTACAACACTATGGTAATTGATTACTCGGTTCTATTTTTCATTAGAGTTTCCTGTGATAATCGATTACATTGCGTTTTAATCGATTACATTGTTCGTAAGTCTTTTCCAGAAAGCCTGAAAAACACTTTAATCGATTACTTAAGTGATTTAATTGATTACTGGCTGTTATAACTATTTTCTCTATATATAGATACAACTTAAAACAATGAATTTCATAACCCTTTCATCAGAGAGAAAAGATACTACGAGCATTTCAGTGTTTGATCCACAAATCCTCTAACTTCAAGAAACCTTGTGAGGATTTCTTTTTGGGAACTTTCTAAAGCAAAGTTTTGGAGAGAATATTCTGAGATTTTCATTCAACCTTGGTTCAAGATTCTTAATCATCTGCACACATCTGCATTGGATCCCAGGTTGTATCTCTCATTGTTTCTTTGGTGTAATTTCTTTTAGAAATTCGGAGTTTGTAACTAGTGAATAGTTTCTTAAAGTTTGTCTAGAATAGGTTTTTCTAGAGGAAGATTAGAGAAGGGTGTTTCTCTAACTCTTGATCACAGAGGGTCTAAAGGTGTTAGATGCCTTGTTCTTAGTCTAGGTTTAATTAAGAGTGATTGTAAGAAACTGGTAAGAACAAATTGCACATAGTTAGATCCTAGCTTGTTGGTTAGGAAACTGGATGTAGCTTCTTTGGATTGAGAACTGAACAAGTATAAATTATGTGCTGTGTACTTCTTCTTTAATCATTTCTTTGGGTTCTTGATTGTCATTCATTGGTTCAGCTCTTTCATAATCAACAGACACAATGTTGGTATAATTGCAATTCATAAAGATTGGAGTTTGATTGATCAAAAGCATTCTAAGTTTGATTTGTGATATGATCCTTTAAACTCTAATTGTTAAATCAATTTTAAAGCAAATTTTAATTGGCCAAGAAGAACCAATTCACCCCCTTCTTGGTTTGTGTGCTACTTATATTGTTTTCATAATAAATATAAAGTCAAAGAAAAACAAAATGCTGAAACATTGTCAATCTTAAAATGTTTTATGCAAAGGATACTTGACACTTGATCTTGGCTAGTAAGCTGACTTTCTTTCAGGTATCAAAGAAAAGCTCCTGGAAACACATCTCCTGAAGAACATCCAAAAATAAAAAATGTTCAATTAAAGTTTGGCATGATCAAAGCCAAAAAGGGGTAGATTGTTAGGCTTAGGGGGAGCAAAAAAGGATCAATGAAGCTGATGATTTAGACATAAATGTTTAGGCTTTTTATATGCCAATTCAATTGAATGACATTTGTAATTTGTGTATGTCTAAGTTGATGTCTCCTATGATCCATTGCATAAATCTCATTCATTCTTTCACAAAGTAAAAGTTTCATAGAAAGCTTTTCTGGAACTCAAAGTTTTCATGAGTGCATAAAAAGCTAAGTGTTCTATGTTTCAAGTTTTGGAAAAAATATTTTCTCACTGGTTTAATCGATTACTATTAGAATTATATTTAACAAATGTAAAAATTGTAAGTGCTGGTTAGCTTTTACTAACAAAACCTCTCTATCTGTAAATGTGTAATGCTGCTATGTACACCTCTGTACTTTAGGTAACTAGTTAAATATGTTCAGAGGTTAGTTACTTCAGTTAAGGAGTTAGTTAGTTCTGATCAAAGGTTATATGAACCTTTCTTGTAATTGACCGTAACTAAGTTTTCCAATATTGAAATAAGACCAGAATTATTTTTCTCTTCTCTATTATTTCTCTTATTATTGTAAAATGGTATGAAAAGCCAATTTTTTGCACTAATCGTGCATCTTGGAAAGCTTCTGTTCTTGGTTTCGTTTCTGTCAGTGGGTTTCGTTCTTGCTTGTGGTTTTTGCATCTTGTTCTTTTCTGGTTCAAGATTCTTGCTCACAAGGTTTTGCCTGTTCTTTCCTATTCAAGATTGGGTTTCTTCTTGTTCGCGATCGTGCTTGTGTTCGCGATTGTTCTTGATCGTGCCTGTGCTCACAGGTGATCTTGATCATGCTTGGGTTCTTCTTTTCGTAGTTGTCTGTGTTGTTCGAAGTTGATTTTGACTCATTTGCTATTCACAATTGGGTTTGGGTGCACGTGTTTGGTTCTGTCTAGTTCGCTTATATCTAGTTCACTATTTGTTCATGTTTTTTTTATTTGCTTGTTCATCCATGGCTTCCACTTCTGCTCCATCTGGTTTGATCTCGCATTCCTTTCCTAACTCCATAGCTGAAAAGCTTGATGATTCCAATTATCTTCATTGGTGTCAACACGTGGAACCAATACTTAAAGCACACAAACTTCAATGTTTTGTGGTCAATCCGGTTATTCCTCCTCGATATCTCACAGAGGATGACAGTGTTGCTGATCGGATCAGTCCTGAATACGAGGCTTGGGAAGTTCAGGACCAAACTCTGCTTGTTTGGATCCAGTATATGCTCTCCAAGTCAATTCTTTCACGGGTTTTGGGATCCAACCATTCCTATCAAGTCTAGGAAAAGATCCATGAGCACTTCAGCCTGCACACCAAGTCCAGGGCTCAACAATTAAGAACTACAATGTGTGCAGTTTCTCTTTCTAATAAGTCTATGAATGAATATCTGAGAAAGATTAAAGGTTTTGTGGATGAACTTGTAGGTGTTGGTGTCCCAGTTCAACATGAAGAGTACACTGATGCTATTGTAGAAGGACTTCCTTCAGATTATGCACTTGTCATATCTGTTATTGAAGGCAAGAATCGCACCCCGTCAATTGCTGAGCCTTGCCCTATGGCCATGAAACACATCTAAATCGCTACAATAAAGAAGCTCAAGTGCTAGTTTCTCCCTCTTTGAACTACACTCAAGAGTACTCACCTTACAACTCTTGCAGGTCAAGTGAGTCTGGAACTTTCAGGGGTTCACATGGTCATCATAGTTCTGGTCGTGGCAGTGGGGGTTCTGGCAGAGGTCGTGGTAATGGTAAATTTTCTAATTTTCAGTGCTAAATCTGTCTCAAGTATGGTCATATTTCCAATGTTTGCCATTAAGACTGATGTGAATCTCTAGCCTTTTTTGATCCTGCCACCTTTCAGCCAATCCCTTATTCATCTGGTTCTACTAGGCCTTCAAACACTTGGGTAAATCCTAATATGAAACTAGTAGCTTCAGCTCACAATCAGCCAAGTGCCATGCTCACCAACACTTCCTCTCCTGGTAATGGGCCGATTCACTCCACTTGGATTCTAGATTTTGGAGCCAGTTTTCATGTGACTGGTGAGTCACAAAACATCAAGTAGTTCAACCATTTTGATGGTCCTGATCAAATCTTTATTGGCAATGGTGAAGGTTTGCATATCTATGGTGCTGGTTCTTCTTACTTTATGTCTCCTAATGATAAACGCTTCACATTTCAACTACATAAATTGCATGTTCCCTCTATTTCAAAAAAATTGTTGAGTGTAAGCCAATTTGCCAAAGACAATTCTGTTTTCTTTGAGTTTCATTCTAATTTCTGTCTTGTGAAATCACAGGAGACAAGTAAAGTTATACTTCAAGGTCATGTTGGAGTTCATGGTCTATATTACTTTCAGAATCTCAAGCTCCAGCACACATCTCCTCATCTATTGTCCAAACATTCTACTGTTTCTTCTAGCTATGCTACTTTTTTTCCTAGTACTGTCACCCTTTGGAATGCTAGGTTAGGCCATCCAAATAACCATGTAATGAGATTTGTTCTAAACAGTTGTAATGTTTCACAATTAAATAAAATTGTTCTAGATTTTTGTTCATCTTGTTGTATGGGAAAGTCACATAGGTTGCCATCATCTAATTCTACTAGTGTTATTATCCTTTAGAACTGGTTTTTACAGATTTATGGGGACCCTCTCACATAACATCTTATGTTGGTTTCAAATATTATGTGTCTTTCATAGATGCTTTCTCTAGGTATACTTAGATTTTTCCTATTAAGTCCAATTGTTTCCAGAACTTTAAATCTCTTGTTGAATTACAACTTAATACTAAAATAAAAAGTCTGATTAGGGAGGAGAATATAGACCTTTTTCCACTCTTTAAACCTATTTGGCATCTCTCATAGGCTTATTTGTCCTCCCAGTCATCATCAAAATGGTGTGGTTGAGAGAAACACATACATATAGTGGACTTAGGGCTTACTTTATTGCATCATGCTTCTTTACATCTGAATTTCTAGGATTATGCCTTTACCACTATTGTTTATCTCATTAAAAGGCTTCCTACCGCCTCTCTTAATTTTTCCATTCCCCTCACCACTCTTTTTCACAAAAACCCTGATTTCAAGTTTCTAAAAACCTTTGGTTGTGCCTGTTTTCCTCTCTTAAAACCTTACCACACTCAAAAGCTTAATTTCAGGTCTTAAGAATGTTTGTTTTTAAGATATTCTAATTCTCACAAGGGTTACAAATGTCTGTCGTCTTCTGGCAGAATTTATATCTCTAAAGATTTCTTGTTCAATGAGCAAAAATTTCCCTATTCTAACATGTTCCCTTCATACACAACTTTTGTTAGTAATATAATAACATACTTTAGTCTTAATCCCAATCTGTCTCCTCCTCTTGTGCTATTAGAATCTTCCCACACACATTTTTCTCTTTCTACACCACAATCTATACCTTCTGTGCCTCCTGGTTTTTCTCCTACAAACAGTCAGCATCCTATTGTTTCTTCTCCAGTGTCACAGCCAACTTCTGCTTCTATTTCTATCCTTGTTTCACATGTCTCTTCAAAAACTGCCACTGTTTCTACACCCTTCTCTGCACCTACTAATTTTCCTGCTCCTCACTCCATTTCCAGTAACATTCATCCTATGCAAATGAGGTCTAAATCTGGTATTCATAATCTTAGATTACACCCTTCCTTGTTTCTTGTTCCTTCTAAACCAATAATTGTAAAACAGGCCTTTGCTAACTTAGATTGGCATACTGCCATGCAACTTGAGCATGATGCCTTAATTAAAAATAAAACTTGGGATTTAGTTTCTTTACCTTCTCATAGACAGGCTATTGGTTGCAAATGGGTGTTTAGGGTGAAAGAAAATGCTGATGGGACAATCAATAAATACAAAGCCAGGTTAGTAGAAAATGGGTTTAATCAAGTTCAAGGTTTTAATTTTCATGAGAATTTTTTTCCTGTTATTAAGCCAGTCACTATTCGAATTATCCTCACCCTTGCTCTTTCACATGGTTGGAAGTTATCTCAGCTTGATGTGGATAATGTCTTTCTTAATGGGCTCCTTGAAGAATCTGTTTATATGATTCAACCTTATAGTTTTGAAGTTGCTAATAAATCCTTGGTCTGCAGACTTAACAAGGCATTGTATGGTTTAAAGCAAGCTCCTAGGCAGTGGTTTGATAGACTGAGGTCCACTTTAATTTAGTTTGGTTTTGAAGCAAGTAAGTGTGATTCCTCTCTGTTCATATACAAGCATCAGATGTAGGTTGTATATCTTCTGGTTTATGTGGATGACATTATTATTACTAGCAATTCTACCATTCTGATTTAGCAACTTACTTCTAAGTTGGACATTGTTTTTTTCTCTAAAGCAACTTGACCAATTTGATTATTTCTTAGGTCTTGAGGTTAAGTATCTATCCAACAGTTCTATTATCATGACTGAAAGCAAGTACATTAGGGATTTGTTACCCAAAACTAATATGGCTGAAGCTCACTCCATCTCTTCTCCCATAGTCTCTAATTGCAAGTTGTCTAAGCATGGAGTTGATATTTTTTATGATCCTATTTTATTCAAGTCAGTAGTGGGTGCATTGCAATATGCCACACTTACTAGACCAGATATTAGCTTTGCTGTAAACAAAATTTGTCAGTTTATGGCTACACCTCTTGATTCTCATTGGGCAGTGGTTAAGAGAATCTTAAGGTACCTTAAGGGTACTATTTTTCATAGGCTTTTGTTTCAATCTACTTACATCACTCGGCCTTTGTCTCTTCATGCTTTATGTGATGTTGATTGGGCATCAAATGTGGATGATAGTCGCTCTACCTCTGGTTCTGTTATATTTCTTGGTCCAAATTTGATTTCCTGGTGGTCTCGAAAGCAGAAAGTTACAACCAAGTCCAGTACTAAAGCTAAATATCGAAGCTTAGCTCAAACTTCTACAGAACTCACTTGGATTCATGCTCTTCTAACTGAATTATATGTTTATTTCACAACTTCTGCTTTGTTCTGTGACAACCAAAGTGTTGTATCCATTGCTCATAACCCTGTTTTCCATAGTTGCACAAAGCATATGGAAATTGATGTTTTCTTTGTTAGGGAGAAAGTTTTGGCTAAACAACTATCAGTTGTGCACATTCCAACTCTAGATCAATGGGCTGATGTGCTGACCAAGCTCCTATCATCAGCAAGATTTGAGTTTCTTAGGAGCAAACTCAACATAAAGATTGTGTCTTCTGAAAACTCTCCACCTTGAGTTTGAAGAGGGATATTAGAGTTGTATTTAACAAATGTAAAAATTGTAAGTGCTGGTTAGCTTTTGCTAACATCACTTCTCTATCTGTAAATGTGTAATTCTTCTATCTACACCTCTGTACATTAGGTAACTAGTTAAATATGTTCAGAGGTTAGTTACTTCAGTTAGGGATTTAATTACTTTTGATAAGAGGTTATATAAACCTTTCTTGTAACTGACCCTAACTAAGTTTTCAAATATTGAAATAAGATCAGAGTTATTTTTCTCTTCTCTGTTATTTCTCTTACTCTTGTATGGTATCCTAAAGGTGCATCTCTAAACTTAATTGGGTATTCGAATTCTGATTGAATTCTGACTTTGCAGGTTGCAAGTTAGATAGAAAGAGCACAAGTGGAACATGTCATCTACTAGGAAGTTCCTTGATCTCATGACACTACAAGAAACAGTCATGTGTTGCACTCTCAATAACTGAGGTAGAGTATATTGCAGCTAGTAGTTGTTGTGCTCAAAGCCTGTGGCTCAAGCAACAACTTCAGGACTATGGTGTTAAAATGAATCAAATTCCATTGCTGTGTGACAACACCAGTGCGATCAATCTATCCAAGAATCCAATTATGCACTCCAGAACAAAGCACACTGAGATCAGACACCATTTCCTCATAGACCATATTCAAAAGGGTAATTGCTCAATTGAATTCATTGATACAAATAATCAATTGCCTGACATATTCACAAAATCCCTTGGTAGAGATAGATTATTTCCCCTTAGAAACATGCTAGGCATTCTTGATGAATCCAACATTGATTAGCATGTAAATGATGTGTTTGATAACATGCAATTTAACTCCCAAGTACATTATGCATCATACTTAGCTAAATTCATCTTTTTTTAATATCATTGTTAAAGTTGCATAATTCTTTGTGATAATCGATTACCACAGATGGTAATCGATTACCAAAGGCCAAAACTGAGCCTTACTCACTGACTTAATCGATTACATACATGAATTAATCGATTACAGTGTAAAAACTCACTGATGTAATCGATTACACACACAAATTAATCGATTACATGAGGTTCAAAGGTATCCCTATGCCCTGGAATAATCAATTACAAGGGTCTTGTAATCGATTACTACTGCAGTTTCTGCACAACTTTTAATGCAAAATTCAAAAGTCTTATCTTTTCAAATTCAAATTCATTGAAGTCAGACTTCATTGGGCTCTGTGAATACAACTATTCTAAACTGAAAATTCAAATCTTTAACTTAATTTGGCTCTATAAATTCACACTCTAAAAGCCTATTCTCCTCACTCCAAAATCAATTCTCCTCCTTAAGCAAAATTCTATTTATTTTTGCTCCACCTCTTCTTCTTCTTCTTCTCTACCAAAACTCAGCCTCTCCCTATTTCAAAATTTTTGTCTTCACCATGTCTCAACCATCTTCAAAGAAGCAGAAAACTAACAAGAGGAAGGCTAGCCAAAGCTCTAAAGCTGCAAAGAACAGGTTAGACACCTGGTTCTCCACTGAGGTTGAAAAGAGCAATTAAATGCAGTTTCATGCCACTAAGCTTGTTCTGCCTCCCAAATATCTGAAGCTTAACTGGTTTGTCAATGAGGGATTCAGCTTCCCTGAGATGTTGTAGGCACAAGGACTCACCAAACTATTGGAGATAAAGGGTACCTATTACCCTGAGTTGGTGAAAGTCTTTTATACTTGTGCCAAGGCTGGTATGGATGGCATTCTCCGCTCCAAGGTGAATGGAGTGGCTATGGTGATTGAAGACGTTGTGCGGAATGCAGTGGCTGATATCACTTTCGGAGGAGTCCAAAGATTTGAAGAAGAGATTGGTGGTTATTCAAAGATGGGAACTTACAAAGGTATGTTGTAGAACCCTAATGCTCACATTGGAAACAGATTAGGCGTTGGCCACATGACAACGGAAGATAGGCTTCTTCACTACATCATCACTTACATTCTGACACCTAGATCTACCAACTATGCTCAGATAACTGATGATGATCTTCAGTTGGTGTATGGGATGAAGACAATAACTTAAATCAATTGGGTTATGATTGTTGAAGAAACTATGATGAAGGCCAAAAGGCTGCTGAGCTATCAATTTCCTTATGTTGTCATGATCTCAAGGATCATTGACTACTTTGAGATTGATGTCACGTACTAAAATTAAATAAAAAATAAAGATTAGCTATCAAAATAAAAAAAAATAACCTTTTCAAAAATAAAAAATTATCCTGTATTAAAATCAAACAAAAACTAAAGGTTAGGTATCAAAACTAAAACACACTTGTTTTATAAGTATCAAAAAGTTATTTAATCCTAAAATTAAAAAAATAATTATCATTATCATTGGACCTCACGAATTCTTCGTCCCCTTTTTTTCTCTTTTCTAATGTGATATTCTTCAACTCACAAAAAAAGGTTAATTATTGTCGCCATTACACACATGATATGCACGTCAAACCGTTCATTTAATGTCTCTCCTATGTTATATTTGTTCATTTCAATTCATACAAATTCCACCTGAACTCACCCTGTACTTCCACTATGACGATGTTCTCCATGACGTTGTTTCCAATTCACTAGCCAAAATTTGATGCTTGTAGTTACTCAATCACAAGATTCGTGGCCTTTGCTGCTGATATCGCCATTAGACCATTCAAGTGTTGCTCAAGTAGCTTTGGGGTTCAAGGAGTATCATGTCGAGAAAGAGAAAGAAGAAAGTAGTCAATAATTTTTGTGGTGTGATGACAACGATAATGAACCTTTGATGGAGTGCCTTTAGTTAAATATTTTTCTATCATTCTTAGCTTATTTGACTTCTCTTGGAATTTTATTTTCCCATTCTAATTCAGTTTTTGTCTTAGGCAAGCTAGTGGGCTTAATTGCTAATTGTTGCGTATTTTTGGATTTTATGCTCACTTGATGTATCTGTCTTGTACAGGACCTACAGAGCTCTATGGAGCTCCAAATTGAGAGTTATTGTAGTCCTTGGAAAGATAACGAAAAGATCTACAAGTTTGCCAGAAATAAGCCGAGGCCAATTCTGCCATTTGGAGGGTCATTTTAGGCTTTGAATTCAGAACCACTGCACTTGTATTTTGGACTGCGAGTTGGACTTTTATTGGTGTAAATAACATAAATAATTAGAATTGATGGGTTGTTCATGGCCCATTCTTTTCTTCAGACTTAATCACTATATATTAATGTTATTAGGAGGAATTAATACTTTACATTTTCATTTTGCAAAAAAACAATTTTACATTTCTCTTTTTAAGTTTTTAGAATCAAAACTTTTTCTCTTATTTTCTCTCAACTGTTCTTCCTTGTTCTTCATTTTCGTTTTCCCTTCTTCCATTTTTGTGCACTTATTTCATGGGGCTTTCATTGATGATGATCATGGAAGGCTAAATAATCAATCAATCCAAAGATCCAACCCAAGCAAGAGAAGAATTTGAGTTCTGGTTTGGTATTTCGAATTCTGTGTGAATGTTCACTTTCTTCTTCAATTGCTATTCTGTTTTCATGATTATGAATGCGTTTAGAATTGAAAGCAGATTAGGTTATGGATTCATTTCCTAATTTCGAATATAAATTACAGATTAATTGGATGATATTTCAATTAGGGTTGTGGTTTCAATTAATTTAGGGGTTAATTCGATTGAACTGCTTCTAATGAAATTGAATGAACTTTCACAATAGGATAAATTTTTGAGAACGATGATGATTCGAATAGCTTGGTTTGGTGAATTGGATTGATGCTCTTTAATCTGTTTTATATTACTTGTTATCAATTCTGTTAGTTTCTGCATTGATTTTTAATCGTAGTTTGTGTTTTTGCAATTTTTACTTTGCGCCTGCAAACTGTTCGACAAAAATCTCCTTTACTGTTAGTAGTGAATTGAAGATAAAACCATATTGATAGTGTCTTTGAGTCGACCTAAGTTAATCCTGTGCTACAAAATTAACATAGTTTAATTGTTTTGAAGCGACACAACAAACGCTTATCAACCTTCTTAATATTTTAAGCTTAAATAACTTTTTAATATGACAACGATAATGAACCTTTTTAATATTTTAAGCTTAAATAACTTTTTAATACTTATAAAATAGGAGTGTCTAGATTTTGGTATCTAACCTTTATTTTTGTTTTATTTTGATAACTAACAAATTTTTATTTTTAAAAAAGGTTGTTTTTGTTTTATTTTGGTACCTAAAAAAATTGTTTTTGAAAAATGGTATTTGCCATGAAAATGACATAGTTGTTGAGTCAACAATTTTAAAATCTGAATTTGCTAACGAGGTGCTCTGTTAGTCATGTCAGAAGCTCATTAACGACGAATAGTAAAATCAAACATAAAAATATGAGGTACTAAAATTGAAAAAAAATAATTTAGGTACCAAAATTAAAATATGTTATTTTACATATACTAATTTTTTTTTTAATATGTAAGAATAATAAAGAGATACCAGGATTTACAACCGCTCACACACTCTACTTCTACTTGATACTAAAAGAGTTATTTAAGTCATAAAATATTATATTGAGAAACTTTAATTAGTTTTGATGTAGATGTGGTTAAAACTTCTTTTTTGCACGGAAATTAAATTCGTTGGTGCCCTCTTTATTTTCTAAAGGAAAATAAATAAATAAGCAGAAGGATAGAGAGAATGGAGTGAGGAAAAAGAAATTAGAGAAGAAGAGGTTGGAGAGAATTGGGCTGGGAAGGATTAATTCAAATCTTCGTGCATGTGGGTAGATCTTAAAAAATTGAAGTCAGACAAACCCATATGAGATAGATAGATAGAGGAACATGGAAGCATGCATGTGCAATTAAATATGTTGCGGTCATACGTACAATATCCATTTTGCTTACTTTGTCAATCATTTTAAACTCTAGTATTCGATTCTCATCGCACATGTGAATATCACAAGAATACAAATTACAAGCTAAACTTTGATGAACGCATTCAGAATGTTTCATATGAAACAATGACCAAGAGCAAAATTGAGTAGGAAATTTCTTGTATAATTGCTTTAAGGATTAAGAACACACTTGGATCCTCTCCAATTGGCTACATTATAGACATATAAGAGTAGCATTAAAGTCAGCCCTCTAATGAAAGTTGGGAAGACAAACAAGGGTACCACATGATAATTTAAGGATTCAAAAGAAAGGAGTGACCCCTTCTGTCATTAAAAGTTCATTAGACAAAAATATGAATGTAGTCAACTTATTATAAATGAAAAAGTTCCACTAAAATAAATTGGATCAAGGGTGTGAAAACAGAGGAAGAGACAAAAGCAAATATCAACATGGAATGGCCTAGATAAAAATAAAAACAAATCTGAATGACACAAAAATATCATCAGAGAGGCTGAGATATAGTACATTAATCAAACATGAACTGAACACCTCCTCGGTATCAATAGTAAAAAGAAAATGCATATTTGCTTGATTTGATATTGGGGCAAAAACATGTGCTTCTTTGCAAATAATCTTATTCACACGGGGACTGAAATTTAATTTACAAAAGCTTGCCACCATCCAATCTCATTATTCATAATCATTAATATTACTGTATATCAATGGACAACTTATTTACTTCATGCACTACATTGGGTAGCAGAAGTTGGCATTCAGAATGCTGTTTACGAGTTAGACTGCAAAGTTGTCGTTGATTGATCTTGTCAAACTCTACTGGTTTATCAAATTTTCCTGTTTTATTGTCAACATGTAGAGTTTTTATTTTTTCCATTCAAACTCACAATTTCTTAATTAGGACATCAAGATTATATATTAGCACTTATGTTTTTGAGCATATAGCAAGTTGTATTTACTTCCTTATTTTGAATGAATTATATAAAAAAAATGACAGCATGGTTCCAACTCAGGTGCTGCCACGCTACAATATTATATATAGTCACGTTTTACACATTAGCATTCACGATACATCTAGATATTAATTAACTAATGACAATATTCTCACATACCAACCTACTCGGCACTCCATGTGTCATAAAAAACAAGTCCAACGAGGCAAAGACAAACTAAAAAATTCACAAGATCTTTCATAAAATTAAGCAATGTAATTCAGTAAGCACAACAATAATTGCTCGTGCAACACTTTCTTGAATATGTGGCCTACCACCACTAAAATACAGTAATGGCTTCCATAATCTCCCATCTCTCCACCACTGCAAAACCCAACCTCACTCGTCACTTTCATTATTGAACAATAAAAGACTCTAGTTCTACCTGACATCTTGACCCACATTTACTACATAAATAAATTTCAATACACGTAAGGGTGGATAAATTGTGAGCTTGTTGCAAGGGTCTCCAAACTAAGTCAACAATGAAGAGAATTAAAAAAAAAAAAAAACAGGAGAAAACTTAACACTTTCTAATTTGTGCTGCTCTCCAATAAAAATAAACTTTCAATTCACTTCGGCAATCCGAATAATCCTTTAATGAAAACTTTTATTATGTAAATTGTCGAAATAAACTCTAATTCTAACCAGAAAACAACACGAACAACACCTAAGAAACTGTATCCTAGGTTCTTCCTTAAAAAAGAAACAAAAAAAAATGTCGATTCTCATTGTTCCTCAGTCAGTGAAGCCAGCAATAACAGCATGTGGTTCACAGGCCTTGGCAGATGGGCTGGGCTCAACAGCTGGGCTGGGCTCAACAGGCTGGGAAAGAAGCTCCTGAGGCAAGTCCTTGATGCCCTTGAGATAAAATGTGTAGAATAGTTTAAAGGGGAACACAATTTGATGCAGCTTGACCTGACCATAAGCCCCTTCAAAGATGCCAGATCCACCAGTCACAGCAAGATAAGTGTCCTCATAGGTCAGGTATGAACCCTGCACTGAAATGTGACCGTAGTCCCCAAAGTAGAAGCTGTAGATTGCCTCATACCTATCTCCCTTCTTCTCTGCTATGTTTTGGATCAATACACAGATTCCAGCTGTTATCCCCACCCTCTTTTGCAAGCATCCAGAATACAACTGCATCATCCAAAATAAATATTAAAAAAATTCAATACCAAAAAGATACACAAAATTGAAGAATCAAACAAGCAAAACCTGAACTGAACAAGATTTAGTGAAGTCTATTTTTCACACATTCGTGGAGTTAGAAGATCGACTTGGTGGTTAAAGGGAGAACAGGAGAGGAAGAGGCCATAGTTCAAATCATCTCATTCACAAAAACTAACAAACTAACAAGCATTTGCCGATAAAAAAAATAATTCACACATTCAATCAATTAGTACATTTGTAACGGTTGAATGAAGATCAAACTGCTCAGATTTTGAATGCTGTTGTTTTAAATCTGATTTACTCAGCGCAGTGGATATTTTCACACATTCACACAATTAGAATATTAGTAACAGTTAGATGAAAATGGGACAACCAGATTCTGAATGCTTATTTTAAGTCTGATTTACTAAATTACAAATACGAATCATCTAATTTTTTATCCTATGGCAAGTTACTAAATGTGTGAATATGTGGAAAAATGAAAAGAGAGAATCCAAATTCTGGCATGAACACGCTTTTACTTTAGTTAAAGCAAACGACAAAAAAAAAGTAACTTTTTAGCTTAAACCCAAGACTGGAACTTTAAATTGAATATAATAAGGTGAAATGAAAAAAGCAAATACAAAAAGTTATGCTTTCACTACTAATAAAAGTTCATATGTAAAATGAACAAAGGCTCATAAAATTTGCAAGTAGTATTAAACAAAGACCAAAAAGTAGCATACCTTGTTGCTGAAGGGGACTAGATCACCAAGGGAATTGACAGTTTTCTGGCTCAATCTAAGATAAGCAGGACTTCCACGATCTCTCTCATTGATCTCATACACACTCAGTTCATGGACTTTGGCTGCAAGATCAAGCATAAAAACCATAAGGGTCAGCACAGAATCAAGCAAATCCCACAGATCTTCAATGTGGGGTAGAGATAATTAACATTAGAACATCAGAACAACAGAATAACAAAGATTGAAAAAACTAGTAGGGACAGTTTTGGCACATGTACCTGAGTCAGAAGATAGCTCAGCCTGGCTTCTACAAGTGAAAGACTTGTGGGGTAGTGAAAGGTGAGAGTGTCGGGAAGAGGTGTTGAGTTTGAGAGTTCTGGAGAGAGATGAGTTTGTTGAAGTAAAGGGTAAGAGGGTTGTGGTGGATGAGGTGGTGAGTGATGATCTTGTGGTGGGAACAGGTTTCACAGAGAAAGAGGAGATGGTCTTCAAAGCAAAGGTTGGGGATGATGCCATTATTGGTGATGATGGTGCTACTACTGTTTAGAATGTGGTGAGAGAGAAAGTGAATAACGATTAGATGAGTTGTTTCTGAGTGCTATGAAGAAAAGTGAAGGTGGCAGTGTGTTGAAGACTTGGAAATGGTGTGTGTATATATAGAGAAAGGAGATACTGAAATGGAAAGGAAAATATTCATTTGTTATAAAAAACTGTTATTATGTTATTGGTATTTATTGATAATTAATTTTATTAAAAAAATTGATTGATAAGTCTCTTAATACGTTTTTGACTTACACAAAATTTAAATTTAAGACCTTGAGGGATTGAATGTAGTATACTTATAGTAATGATTTAATTTATAAATTTATAATGCTATGAGAATTGGGGCAGTGGGGCCACTGAGAGAATGGGTGGACGGTTGGAGATTGAGAGTGAGAGAGGAAGTGTGAAATCATGAATCATGTTGCGGAAGTGGAACCTTCATTTCTCCGAAGAAAGAGAGAAAAAAGAAAAAAGAGAATTGAAACGTGAAGAATGCTAGAGTCAAGAGTCCAACTACTGCTTTTCTTGAAATTCTCCGCGTTTCTATGTGATGCTTTCATTGGAAATCTATCAGCGTGTTTGCATTCTGATTCGCCTTTAGTATCCACGTATATACATGTGTAAAACATTGAAGCATCTAAGAATTGTTTCTGTATTAGCGTCAAAATGTGGGTGAGTCGGACTGTTTGGTAATGCAGTTTCAATCAAATAGTAAATTCTGTCCAAAGTTAAATACTGGTGAAAGACGGATAACATAACGAATAAGTATATTTTTTATGTAAATGTAAGGACATGTTTAGTTGCATGTTGAAGTTGAATTCATCATAATTTTTTGAATTAATGAAAAGTTATCATGTTTAGTAACACAAGTGTATATGACTTGTTACAATTCATCAACTCATGTATATGTCACATTAACTTGGGTCATGTTTGAAGCATAATCTAGTACTAAGTATCAACATTTTTTAGTAAGTGGAATCTTGATTTATTATGTTACGAAACATTAACTCCTTCCACTAAAGGAATTTAACTTCCCTTAATTCTCTTTGTTGTTTATCAATTTCACATATTTAATGTATGAATGAGGTGATATGTATTTAGTTATTGTTAAAGAACAAGTGTAAAGTGAAATATCATATTAGGTAAAAATGAGAAAGGTGAATACCATATAAGTGAATGAAAGACTTATAAACCTAAATCTTAAGATTGTGTTAAAATATGGTATCAAGTTCACTTATATGGTTTGCTTAGTGACTCATTGGTTGGTGTAAATTTTTCTGATGTTAACCCCTCTCAGACCTCCCAACGATTGAACATAAGAATCCCTTGTATAATGGAGTAGGCGGGATCCAAGGACATAAGGATCTCTTTATCGAAAGTCTTCCTGGCAGGTGAGTCTATGCATGAAGGTCAGACAGCGTGTCTCACAATTGTTGCAAGGATGCAAGGTACTAGAACATGTTGACGATAATGGCTAGGTAGGCCAAGGCAATCACGGGTAAGTTCTAAGGGCCACCATTGGATACTCGTGGATTGAAAATAATTTCTGCTTGAGGGAAAAACTGTCATGCAGAAGAAACTCACACTGAGGGGGAGATTGTTGGAGTACTAGTGTAATGTAAAGTCTCAGTAGAAATAAGAAAGATGAACACTATATAAGTGAAGGAAAGACCTATAAACATGAGTCTTAAGATTTTGGGTTAAGATATGATATCAAGTTCACTTATATGGTTGTTCATAACTCATCATTGTAAATCTCTTCAGTGTTAATCCCCTTAGATTTACAAACCAATGTATATGTCACATCTATAAGTAACTTTTGAATTTCTCATATTTTATACATGTAAAAAAGGTGATAAAGTTGCAACCAAACACCTTTTTATATGTGTTTTGTCCTGCATTGATTACGAGTGTAAATATTAAATTTTACATTAAAAATGCTTGAACAAATTATTCTCTAGAAAGACGTGTGTCAAGTGACCATATCGATCTTGAGCATGAGGTTGAAACATTGACACTAGAAGGAGGGGTTAGACCACTTTTATCCTTTAAACTCAACTAGGAGACTTGCTCTAATATGCCAAAAGTTCAACATTGGATAAAAGTTGAGGAAAGGTTAATTTATATACACCCTCTCCCCTAAATCCACTAAGATGTTAAAATTTCAAGATGTTAAATTTATTACATTTTATTTGATATTTTCTCTTCAAAGTAATAAAAACATTACTATTTTTGGTTTTCTTTTAATTCCTAATTCAAGATTTTTGTCTCTTTAATTAATTTTTTTTTGTGATTTTAGTCCTCACATTAAGAAAAATCTGCAATTTTGATGCAATTCTCAATTTCTCATACACATTTCTTTTATTTTAATCCAAATGAATCCTAGATCTAACATATTCATTTAAGATACCATAAAAAATTAATTAATTAAAATATAAAAAATGGGAATTGAACCAAAATTACATGTTTTCTAAAATATATGAACTAAAATTGCAAAAAAATAGGGACATAAAAATCATAGAATAGAAATTAAAGGAGGATCAAAATTGTGGTTTAGCCTAAAAACATTTATTAGAGGATTTATAGGAATATAGGTGTTCACAAGCTGGGTTGGGTTGGGTGGGTTTGACAAAATTCATAATCTAACCCAATCAAAATTTTATGAGTTGGATTGGGTCAGGTTATACTTGTGTATTTTTTTAGGGATAATAATGCGAGTTGCTCGACCCCACCTTTGGTCTACAAAAAATGGGACGGGGCGGGCTGACCCGCTTAGCTAGAGTGGACTAGACACCTTGGCCCATCCGACCTATGAGTGGGTTGGCGGGAAAACAGACTAACCTGCCATATTTTAAAAAAATAAAACTAAATTTAAATTATATTAAAATTGCTAGATTATATTTTAAAAAATATATTTTCAAAGCATAAATTTAAAAGAAAAGAAAATTGAATGCATATTTTAACAAGTGGTCGCATATCTTGACAAGTAAAGTAGGTAGTAAGATGCAAAATATAAAAGAGAACGAGAAATAAATTAAATGATGTATTAATCCAATAAGAATAAGGTATAATTTCAAGCTTAACGCTAATATTAACTCGAAGAGTAGAAAAGGAAAATGGATGCTATATTAATATTAATATAGTTCTAGTACAATGACTTAAATAAAGTATAATTGTGCTCATGCATGATTGTTGTTCAAAAGCAAAGTGTTCTATGACTTGAATACAATATTAGATAAACAACTTTTATATGAGATTGTCTACATTGTTCATAGAAAAAGTAACTATTGGTTATCTAAAAATCTATTGCAGAATAACAGAAAATGTATATAATTGATAAAGTATTTTATTTATTTTGCTATAGAAATTAGAACATAATTAGTTGCTAATTTTAAGCCAACCCATTTAACAACTAATTATGATAGCGATAGAGATGGAAAGTATAATACACACACGCGCACACACACACACACACATATTGAAAAAATAAATAAGCCAACCTATTTAACAACTAATTATGATAGCGATAGAGATAGAAAGTATAATACACACACACACACACACACACACACACACACATATATATATATATATTGAAAAAAGTAAAGGCAGGCGGGTGGGCCAACCCGCCCAGTCTATGGCCCATCGAGTTGGTGATGTAGGCCAAAATGGGTTGGTGAGCTGAAGTTTTCACCCTGCCCTACCAAATTTATGGCAGCCTAGTGAGTCGGCTCGCCTAGCCCACCTTGCATTGCCATTCCTAATTTTTTTAAACCCAACTGAAATCAACTTTATCATAAATAAATTGGTTTGGATTTGGTCAATGAGTAAAGAAATTTACCTTTTTTTTTTAAATTTCAAAATAATTTACGAAAAAGTGTAATAGAAGCAAACAATGATACACAATACACATGTTTAGGTTCACATTCTATAACATCCCAAGCTTGAAAATCCAACCAACATAGGACAATCCTAACACCTACACCTAGCATAACATTCAATTAATTTACATCATATGTGGCATGAACTTTCATCCTATCCTCAAAATCTTGTTTTACCTTCAAGACATACTTAAAAAAGTCCATAAAGTTGTTATCACCGATCACTAATAATAATATTTTTTAATTCATATATATATATATATATATATATATATATATATATATATATAATAGTAATTTTACAATTAATTAAAGGGTTGGATTTCCAGTTCAACTTGTTTAAAATTTAAAATATATGGCTCAATCCATATATAAACAAGTTGGATACCCAAACAATAAAAAAATCTAACCTAAAGTATTTAGGTTTATTATTCCAAGTTGGATTTTTAAATTACCTTTGCCTGTGAACACTCTAATGTAAGAAAATATATAATTTTCATTTCAGTTGTAAGAATGTTGTTTGTACACCTTTTATATGAAAATTTTTAATTCTTTCAATCCTCAAATTTAATTTATTTTAGTCCAATTAAACTTTAGATCTAATATATTGATTTAAGGTACTATAAAATTTATTTTAATTAATTAAAAATATAAAAATAAAATGAGTAGTTGTATGCAAAAATGAGAATTTAATTAAAATTACAAAATTTCTAAAATACAGGAACTAAAATCGTAACAAAATAGAGACAAAAATCATAGATTAGAAATTAAAGGGACATAAATTTAGTTTAGCCTAAAATCATTTATAAGAGAATTTTCATGAAGATATAAATTTCCATTTAAGTTTTAAAAATGTTATTCATACAACTTTTATATGAATAATTTTTAATTACTTTTCTAATTTTTGAAATAAAAGGGTAATATTGTATTATCTTATAATTCTTTTATAATTTTTCTAATAAATTTATAATTAGGAAAATTTAAAAAAATCTAGAATAATTCTAACTCTTATTACAATCCTCCAATTTAGAAGTTAATAAAAAATTATTAAATGTTGTAAAATATTAAATGTATTTATTTTTTATTATAATATTTTCTTTATAAAATATTAAAAAATTGTTGGAATATTGTAGGACAATATAGTATACTTTTTTAAATGCATCCTTGTTCACACTTTTTTTATTGGTACATGAAAAAAACAAAAGGAAAGAAAGAAAGAAAAAGTGCCCCCAAGCAAAGAAAATTAGGAGGATGCGAAAAATAAATCACAAGTTCATCCTCTTTTCAAAATACAGGAAGGCTCGGATAAGAGTTCCCTGTTCAACAAATGAGAAATTATTTTTATAAAACAAAATATTAGAAAAATATATAATTATCAGAGATAAGAAAAATATAAAACAAGATCAATAATATAATGAAGAGAAATGGTAATGTTTTTAACGATTGTTCACGCTTGTTTTATATCATTGCTCTTCTTATATTATATAAAATTTATCAACTCTTATACTACTAAGTAATAAGAACTAAAGTGAAAAAGTAAAAAGTTTAACTGAGTTTGTTAGGATGCTTGAGTTATTATGAATTTATTAATATTGTCTTGGATTTTCACAAATAAAAAAAACTGGTAAAAAATTGTCAATTTACTCTTTATATATATATATATAGTTTATGTTTTTTTTCTTGATTCTATATATATATATAGTTTATTTTTTTTTCTTGATTCTATTTCGTTATTGTACAACCATTTTATAATAATAATAATATAAAGGTCAGATGTGACTGTCTATTAGGGGTGTTCGCGGATCGGTTCGGATAGGTTTTGGCCAAATTTAGGATCCAACCCAATCAAATTTGATCGGTTCGGTTCGATTTTCAAAAAAAGAAAATTGAAACCCAACCCAACCCAACCCGTTCATGAACAGTTCAGCTTGGTTCGGATCACCGGGTTACCCATTTAAATTTTTTTTAGAACTACTATTTTATCACGATTCTTTCAAATATGTCATACAATTAACACAATATTATCAAATGTATGAAAGTAGTAAAATTGATTCATTTAATACCATCAACATAATATTATAAAATAGACTTATAATATAAATTAAAACAAAAGATTTGTGAACAATATTTACTATAATAGTCTACCCTTACACAACAATTATCCCAGTTGTTATCCTTGTTTCCCAGCAAAAAGCTCTAGTCTAAATTCACCAAGAATAGAGATAGACTGATATCCTTGTTTCCCAATCAGACTGGTATCCTAGTTTCCCAGCTAGAAGTTGCATGTCTCAATTCATCAAGAACAGAGACAAAACTGGTATCCTAGTTCCCAGCTGCGACATTTTTCAAAGTTAAGAAGAAGAATACAATAAGATAGTTACATTTACGCTTATATTCCTTAAGCAAATAGGTATCTTTAAATCAGTTGAAGAATCAAACTTGTCAAACGCTTCTATATGATTTGACAACAATTCTCTCAATGATGCAAACATAAACTCTCTAATACTCTAATATTATTTGGAATGGAATGCATATATGAACACCAAAATATGTTTCTATTTATACTAATTTAAAGATATGATTTTAACCAATTTTTGAATGCAATCCTAAATATATTTTATCATATTATCCAATGTAATCTTAAAGATATTATATTATATTATGCAATGCAATCTTAAAAATATTCTATCCTATTTTTTTAATGCAATATAAAAAAATATCCTATCTTATTTTTGAATGCAATCTTAACCATTTATAATATCTTACCTTTTTTTTATTGTCAAATTATTTTTTTTAATTTTTAATATATATATATATATATAAATAATAAAATTTATATTATTATTACGAGTTCACGGATCGGGTCATCAGATCAACGGATCTGTAAATCTAAACCCGTGACCCAACCCATACATGAACGGTTTTGATCGGTTCGATTCAATTTTGACCCAAATATATAAATGATTCAACCCAAACTATTCAGATCGATTCGGATCGGTTCAGGTTCACGGGTGACCCGTACCCATAAACACCCTATTGTGTATGTCTATTGTCTAATTCGGCTCACGCTTCTCCACCAACCTAACAAAATTAGTTAATCTCTTATACGAGTGATAAAAAGACAGAAAAAAATAGTTCATACTTTATAGTCGTATTTTTTTTTCGGAAGGCTATAGTCGTATTTGTACACATACCACATTATATATAAGTTCTTAATTTCGTAAAATTTATAAGAAAATGCAATATGTTTAAATATTACGTAGTATTGATAAAATTTCACTGGTAATTGATTTGAAAACAATTTTAATCTTATTTTACCGACTGTATATATGTTGGAAAAATAAGAGAGACTAAGAGAGAGAAAGAGGGAGAGAAATATGAACCACCAGCACGGATACACGTTTCCAATAATGGAGTAATTGCCCCAACTGTAAATTTTTTTTACTTGAATATTTTAAATATTTATTATTTTCTCTCAAAAAATTGGAACTGCCTTCATAAAGCATTTTAAAAAATAAATAAAAGAATGTAAAAATAAAAAATTGATACTAATTTTATCCATTTTATCTTTTTAAATTTGTAGAAATTTAAATATTTTGATTTTTTATCATAAGATTGTTTATTTTGTAAAAATTTATAATACTTTTTGTCACTAAAAATATTATAAAGTAATTCTTTACATCCACTAAAGAAATTTTCTGAGCCGTCACTGACGACCAAAGTATGTGATTGCCCTCTGTTTTCTTTTAATTTATTGGTACCAGTTTAATTAATTAATTAATTTCATATTTTTGATACATTATGCTAAGAAGATTTGGGACGGTGATGAACATGTCATGGATAAACTTAGTAGAGTCCAAGATCTCTTTCCCATTCTGGTTGAGAGCAATTTGAGTAAACTTCTTCCCCAGTAAAATTTTTCCAAAAATTAAACTCAGATCCATTTTCAAATAAACATAACCTTTCCCCACTTCTATTGTGTGTCATCCCATGCATGCCCAAAATTTGTCTTTATCAAATTAAAGAAATACCATCGATTCTTTTTCCGAGCAATACATTAAATTAATTCTTACAATTCGGAGAATAAATTAAATTAATCCTTGCAATTGTACATTTTTTGGAATAAATTATAAGTACATTTAATATAATCTTTTAAAATATGCAGATATTTTTTAATTTATAAAATTATCAAATGATAAAAAATTAATTTTAATTTTTAAATTGTAACAGTAAAAACTAAAATGACTAATATTTAATAACTTTAGATATTTAAAAAAATATTTTTTTTATAATTTTAAGAATTAAGACTAGAATTATAATTTTAATGATTAATTTAAAGTAAATTACACTCGCACTCACTATATTTTTTTTTCAAATTGCATTCAATACCCCTCCCCTTTTTACACATTACTTTTGCCTCCTTCTGTTAACGTCGTTAATTAACTCCAATTGAAATATCTAAGCAGACGAAATTACCCGTTAGAGTAAATTATACCCGTATCCCCTGTGTTTTTCTCAAATTGCACCTGATACTTCTCTTTTTTAATACATTACTTTTATCCGATGATGCTAGTGTCTAGGGAACCAGACATAACAGTGATGGTGGTCGAAGCTACGATGGGGGACAAGGAGGTGGTGGAGGTGGATATGGTTGTGGCGACGACGACTACGGTGGTGGTTGCTTTGACGAAAGTGGGTGCTCTCAGATGCCGTGTTAGTGGGCGAGAACATCAATGAGAATGAAGAGATGATGTTGTCGTGAGAGATGGAGGAGAAAGAGGTGGTGGTGGTTTGAAGAGGGGTTGTCAAAGAAGATGAGGGTTTATAAAACCTAATATGTGATTTTAAGGAAGAAAATGAGGGTATTTTAGACATAAATATTTATTAAAAGTCATGTAACCAGCATGTGCTTACTTTCTATTAAATTATTAAACGGTGTTTAAGAGGAAGGGGGTTTGGGTGACCAGCATATGCCTACATATCATTCTTTTTTTTAAGTCAAAAAAATCTCTAAGATTTTGCTTTAGTTGTTAGGCTGATCCTATTGCTAACTCAAAATGGATAAAGTCTTTTTTAGTTGGATGTGAAGAGTATTTTCTTGTGCGGTGAATAGCAACAAAGTGTTTGTTGAGTAGTTTAAAGTCATGAAAAAGGAGGGAGCACAAAGTCTGAGCTAAAGAAGGCATTATATGGTCTTAAGGTCCCTAAGCTTGGTACAATAAGACTTAATAAAGGATTAGAAAGCCACAGGAGGAGCTTAAATTGGAATCCATTCTTAGAATATGAATTTATGTAATTTGGACCTAATGTGGACCTTTGTTGGGCCCTTTATGTTTTTAGTGATATTTTTAGCTTGCATATGAGCTTTTAGTAATGAGTCTTGGAAGTCTTTTAGATACATAGAATAAATAGGATTCTTACCATTTATGAACTTTGTGTTCTCTTTTGATTCTTGTGTAAAATCTTAAATTCTTATAAAACAATTCCTATTATTTGTGAAAATTTTATCTTAACTTATCAATTCTTAGGGATTATGACGTTCTTTTCATTTCTTGTCTTAATCCATTTTATTTCATTTTCTTCTACAAATTTTCATTGAAACTTTATCAATTAAGATGATAAATGTGTGATCCATAAGAGGGTACTCATCAAGACTGAAAATACTTTGCAAGAAAAGGTTTAGAGAAATGTGAATATAAACACACCTTGTTCATAAAGCTGAAGGAGGGAGGTAAGTTACTAGTTGTAAGTTTATATGTTTGATGATCTCATTTGGAAATTATGTGACTATGTTTAGCGGTTTCAAAACCTCTATTGTAAACATTTGCTTGCTTAGGTTCTATTTGGATAAATTTATTTATAAACATTTGCAGGAAAAGAAAATAAGAAAAAGAAAATAAAATTACTTTATATTATAAATGGAAATTACTCGTACATAAGCTAAAATAAGTTTTTTTTAAAGTTAAATGATTTTAGTTTTCTAAAAGACTTATTTTAATTTAGTGCCACTCGAAGAGGTAAGAGATGGTGTCACGGAAGGGAAAAGGCAGGAGGAGGTATATAAGAAAGCCCAACAAAAGATTTTCCAAAAGAACAATTTTTTTTTTTCTTTACAAGGACTTTGTAATAAATAGAAATTTTATCAAGCTATATTATAAAAAAAGATCATTTTGTTAAAAAGAAAGAAAGAAAGATTATTAATTTTATTTTTTAAGGTATTATTCTCTTCCAAATAATCTTTAGAGTAATATATATATATATATATATATATATATATATATATATATATATATATATATATATAAAAGTTATATGTGAAATATTAGAAATCATGCTAATAATCTACTAAGTATAGTGAAATTATTTAAATTAGTTCTTAAATATTAGTAAAATATATCAATTTAAAAATTAAATGAATTAATATTACTTTGGAAATTACTTGCATAATTTTAATATTTTAAAGATTTACTTAAGTGAAAAGGGTAATACTTAGGGACCATATTAATAGCTTATTCTATAATGGGTAAATGGTTAATTTGTCCTCATAGTTTTCACTCAGTGATAATTTTGTCTCTGTACTATGAAAATGAACAATTTAGTATATAAATGTGCAAATGTATCAACAATTTAGTTCAACCTTTATCTTATCTTCGTTCCCATTAACGTTGAGTGCATACATGGTACATGGAGGTCAATGTGCCAAAACAACGCATGCAGTGGACATTCCGCATCAGCCATCAATGTTTTGGACTAAAATGTTACTGAAACTTATTTTTTTTTTAAATGTTAATTTCTCTATTTTCAAACCTAACAACTATTTTGAAAAGAAGTTTCTTCTTCCTTATTTCGTGTTAATATGTTGTTATGTAATGACACTTTAGTTCTCAACAAATATAACTTAATGACAAAATAACTCACGACACTTTCATGAATTAAAAATGTCTAGGCAACAACTAAGACAATATACTATTACTCAATATATCTAATGTTTATTTAAAATTTTGTTATTTGTTAATTTATATTAATTTCATTTATTCACTACAAGATAAAATTATTTGGTCTCAAAGTGCACTGGTTAGTGAACTAAATGCAGTTGAAGTTTCACCATAAGTTGCCCCTCATGTTGAAGCTGTAAATGTCCCAACATTTATACCATCAACACTTGCATTTAGACCACCTTCAATCAACATTGTAGTTCATATGATTTGAGTTCCCTGACCATCTCCAAGAATGAACCAACCAAATTTCATGAATTACATTCCTACACCACGTTTCTAGCGTCCTCAACTTCCTTCTAAGTCATTTATGGAAATAACCTAATATTTTAGATGAATAGGTTCTGATGAATCAACTTTAATTTCTTCTTTTATGTTTTTTTAAGAACTAATTACTTTCTTAATTTGTTCTTTTTGGAATTTTTGTTGTGACAATACTATATTAGGCTTGTGGGCAGAATGATGGATGTTAATCCATAATTTGTTTTTTTTTTTAGTAGTATCATATTAGAACTTTTGCTACTATTTGACTATGTTATGAACAAAATATTAAGTTTAATTATGAATACACGTTTCTGATTCATGAAAGTGTTGTGTATCATTTTGTAATTAAGCTATATCTATTGAGGACCAAAGTGTTTCACTTTAGTACATTAAACTTTAAAAGTTTCATTCTCATCCTTTACATTTTTAAAATGTATCATTTTGGTCATTTTTTCAATTTTTTGTTAGAAATGCTAGTGTTCTGTTAACTTTTAAATTTTAAAAAATGACCAAAATGATACATTTCAAAAACATAAAGGATTAAATGAAACTTTTAAAACTTAATGTACCAAAGCGAAACAATTGCAAAACATAATGAACCAAAAGTGATACTAAGCTTTTTAAAATAATTAACTTTACATAGTGATGACTAAAAATTGCCACTATCTGTATTTTATTTTTAAAAAATAAAAAACTAAACAAATAATCATTTCCTCCAATCTCTTCCAGATCTAAAAAGGTAAAAAATGTAGCACTACACAGATTAAATGACGTCAACACATAATATCGCTGGAACCATAGAAAATTATTATACTTCTCATTGGAAAATTAAAATCTTTCATGCAGTCATGCTTTTGGAAACAAAAGAAAGGGAGATTGAAGCAAGAGTTGTCTTCAACAAAAGACAAAAACTTAACCCTAACTCGCCAATTAACCTATATTTGAATGAGGAAGTCACAGTGCGACTCTTTGTGAGGTCTGTGAGCAAAACCTTCATTCTCACACATGGTTGGGCTGGGCAAGTTGAGTATTTTCCATCTGACATCTACAACTTGGTCGGGCAAAGATAAGCAACACAAAGAGGGGTCAAATGGTGTGTTTTATTGGAAGATGATCCTGACTAACCTAATCGATCAAACCTCATCCATAATCGGACACTCTCGGTCTTCTTTTTTGCCTTTATCAATGCATTGCTACCAACAACAGTGATGAGACAGTTGTTGTCGTTAGGTGAGCCGGCAATTTCAACCGCGTAGGGAGGTTGAAACAGAGATGGAAGTGATGAGGCACGACGGCGACAGGTGGAGCAACGAAAGGAGGAGGGGTCATTACCCACTGTGATCACTACTACAAAAAAAGACTTTTTATATCGGTTATATGATAGTTTTCACGAAGATTTTCAACCATATTCGAAACCGCAATCGTGGAAAGTGTTGATTTTTCACGATGATTTTCAAACCGTCTTAGAAACTTGATTTCTACATCGGTTTGTGTAGAAAAAGTCTTAGAATGTTTTTTTTAATTTTTTTAAAAAATTGAGAATTCTAAGACGATTTTTGGGATATTTTTTTAAAAAATAAAAAATAATTGAGGATTTTAAGACATTTTTTTCCAAAAATTATCTTACAAAGTAGATTTTTTAAGACAGTTTTTTAGAAAATTGTCTTAGAATGTTCTTTTTTTTAAAAAAAAATTTGAAAAAAATTAGGACTCTAAGACGATTTTCTCAAAATCATCTTAGAATGTCTTTTTTTTATAAAAAAATATAAAAATTAAGGACAGTGATAACACAAAATTTACGGTATGAAAAAACAGTGCATTAAGACAAAGGTTTGTCACTTGTTCCCGAACAAGTGGGAGTGGCTTTGAAGGAATCTCCCTAGCATCTACAGGAAAAAAAAGTGTTAAAATTTCTCCACCCAAAAAATATACCTGTAAACACCATCTAAAATGTGAATAGAATGACACAACCATGGAAACATTTACAATATATAAAGCTAACAAAATTCAATATAATAATAAATTGATTACTTTTAAAAAAATTATGCTTTCAAAATTTCAACTATATATTTAAATATACTTTCAAATTAATTATTTACTTTCATTTCACACACACACACACACACATTAGATTGCAAATAATGATTTAATATTTTAGTTCGTTCACTCTTCAAGAATAAGTAAATAACATATGTCATTCTCAATGCATTTTTTTTAAAGAAATAAAATAAATTATGCATATTATTCTTATAGTTTCAGGCAGAGATTTGAGAGAGAAATTAATAGAATATTTTTTTATTAATGATACAATGATCTCAGGAGAAGTTGGTATTATTTTCCCAACAACAAACCTGTGTAAAATTTAGATTTGGAGGTCACTATATCGAATAAAAATGGATTCCCCCTAGCTCCTTTCTGTTAAAAAGTAAATACCAATAATTATGAGGAAATATAATCTCATTCTCATTTTTTTTCCTCAACGTGAGGTTCATATATATACAAAAAGTAATGCAACAATATGCTAATTAACAACAGTAACAAATTATTCTAATCCTAATTTTATGCATAACAAATTTGATTTTCCTATTTAAATATATAATGTATATTGCAATAGCCTAACAACTCATAACAATAATTAACAGTCTAACAACTCATAACAATAATTTTAAATTTCATAATTCAACACTCCCCCTCAAGTTGGTGCATGAATATCGGTCATGCCCAACTTGCCAATTGCTTCTTTAAATACTCTTTCAGGACTGACTTTGATTAACAATAGGTTCAAGAGGTGCTTTAGGATAGTCCACCATAGGTGTTTCGATTATGTGAGGTAGAAAGAGAATTGAGGTACGGGAAGGGATTCGAAACAATAACATGTTCATGTCAATAGACTTCAGGAATGGTCTGTGAAGGATTCAGAACAATGCAACGAACTTCACATCAATGATCTTCAAATGGAATATGTTTATGGAGATTTGAGATACGAGAAAAGATTCAGAACAATCATATATAGACTTCAGGATTGGTCTGTGAATGACTCAGAACAATGCAACGAGCTTCACATTAATGACCTTCAAATAGATACGAGAAGGATTCAAAACAGAACCAAAATCGCAAAGCTTATGCGAGGCAAAAAATGGAATCATAATTTGTAGAGGAATCAAATATGGTCAAGGTTAAGGAGGAGAAAGAAACGTGGAATACAGGTATTGATATGAGAAGATAAAATGATATGTACTTTTGGGAATGGGAAGAAAAAAGATAATTCGGATATGAAATGGAAAAGAAAAAGAGTAGTGGCAGCGGAAGTAATTTTTGTTTTCATGGAGGAAACCATGATTTTTTCATGGAGGATATCATGGCTCTCATTCATGGAGGGAACCTTGGCTTTGATTCATGGAGCAAACCATTGCTCTGATACCATGTTAAAAAGTAAATACCAATAATTATGAGGAAATACCATCTCATTCTCATTTTATTTCCCTCAACGTGAGGTTCATATATATACAAAAAGTAGTGTAACAACATGCTAATTAACAGTAGTAACAAACTATTCTAATCCTAATTTTATACATAACAAATTTGATTTTCCTATTTAAATATATAATGTATATTGCAACAGCCTAACAACTCATAACAATAATTAACAGTCTAATAACTCATAACAATAATTTTAAATTTAAATTTCATAATTCAACACTTTCAATTATATCTCTCTGCATAATTTACACATAATCCAAAAATATTAACTAAATCTGAACAACACAACAAAGTCTAGTTGGTGACAATATTGATTGCAACTACCTAGTATACAACGAGCTTAAGGAATTATGGAATACTTGTACACAATCCAAATTCTAATAGTCTTATTTCAAAGAGGATCAATCTTAGGAGTTTAGACTTTTTAATTATAATTTGGAATATATCAACATGTAAGTTACATTATTCAATCTAAAATCTAACAACAGATCTCAATATCATTTAATCATCAATGTGTTCATGCACGTACACAAATAAAAATATGCTTAAGGTTGCAAGTCAAGAAAATAAACTATAGCAAAACATTATTTAGCAAAGCCACTATGAATATTTATAACAAGATAAATCTAACATTTAAAAAAGAAGATAGGATAAAAAAATAGATGGGTAGATAGTTCCAAATCCAAGCAATCTTAGGTCCAAAAAGCAAGTTAGCAATAGTCACAAAATAATAGATAAAGAAATATGGATTTTAGAGCAAGATTTAGATAAGTAGATAGTTTGACAAAACAAATTTACTTGGATAACAATTTTTTAGATGAACAAAATAAATTAATGTGTTGATAATAAATAAATAATTAACTGAAATAGTATTCTTAAAATATTCAAATGCCTCAAACTAATTCTTAGGTGATATCAACCACACACACAAGCGATGAATTATCTGCAATATAAATATACATCTATAACACAAGACATAGAGATTTCACACATAGTGCAGACATTTTCGTTTAAGAAAATGATATCTTAGAATGAGTTACTGGTAAAAAAATGTTCTTTCTCAATTTGTATATTAATTAACCAAGTTGAACTTTTTATGTTATTATACCATATTACTATTGCTAGTTGAAAACCTCCTTTTGCAACAAGCCAACTGAGGCACAACAAACTACTTTAATCATATTGGGATGGTTGATTCCTCCCATTATCCAAGCAATAAAACCATTTCTCTCAATATATAGTCAAATTAATCCCAACATAATAGAAATTACGCTTGAGATTCTTAAATGTGCATTTTTGCTTTCAAATTAATCTTCACATGATAATTAAATGTTGATTGTTGGATGATGGGTGATAGAGATAGTGTAGACGATAGTGGTCGTTTGGTTCAGTACTCTAGTCTTCTGTATAGATTGTCTAATCTTTTGTAATCTAGTGAAGTATCCAAATGCGTAGAAGAGAGTATACAGTCTGGTGGTTCATTAACATAGGTTATGTTGTAACTGTAACTGTTTTTTTGTTATAATCGTTTTTAGTTAGACAGTTAGTTGTTGTCTTCTTTATAAAGAGTTTTGTATCATAAGTTCAATGGGCTTGAGAGAGCTTTGAACCTTTTCATTGTAAATTCTATTATTCACAATAAGCTTAACAATTTTGCGTAAGATCTCTCTTTTCCTTCTATCATCTGTGCTTCCTTATCTGGATAGAATTTCTTGAATTTTCCCAATAAATTGGTATCTAGACCTTTGGTTCAAGTCATTAGTGATCAACCATTCTATTTGTTATTTGTTCATGTTGTGTCTTCAAGATTCTATCAAGAAAATGGTGAACACAATCAAGATTGAAAAATTCACAAAGAAGAATAGCTCCAACTTTTGGCGCATCAAGATGTTAGCCTTGTTGAAAGAACAAGACACATTCACTAATTTTTTTTATCTTTGTCTGTTGAGGTTTTTTATGAAGTTTATGAAGAATTGACCGTTGTTGGGCTTTGACTCAAATTGGAGAAACTCTTCAAGAAGAAATAGATCTGCAACAAGTTGCTTCTAAAACCACGTTTGTTTAGCATTAGAATGAGATAAGGTACACCACTGAAGGAACATCTTGATGAGCTAAACTCGGTCTTGATGGAGCTATGTGGCATTGATGTTAAGATGGAAAAGGAAGATCTGACAATAATTTTGTGAGTTCTCTTAGTGTAGGAGATGACTCCATTACATTTGAAGAAGTCAAGTCTAGTCTCTATCATAGAGAGCTTCAACTAAAGGCGTTTGTCAAGGTTGTCCAACTCGCGATTCTACGTAAACTCGTGGAGACCCGTAAACTCGATTCGTAGAATCGACTCATAAACTCGTAAGAGTTTACTCAATACAAAAAATATATTAATATTCCTATATATAAAATCATAACTAAATATTTCAACACTATAATAAATCAAATATTTTTTTAACAATAATTCAATAAACTAACATAGTTCACACCCAGTCAAACATAAATTCAAATAATACAAAACATAAGTTCTTAAAATAAAAACATTTAAAAAAAATAGAAATAGTTCAAATGTCCATCAACCCTCTAATTAAATCATTTCCAATATCACCACCACAACCATCATCTTCATTTCTATCATCTTCAAGCTCTTCCTCGGTTGAGAAGTAATCTTCAACATTGTCATTCAAAACCAAATTGTCAATATCAAATGTATCCAAAGTTGGATCACTTAAACTTCCTCAAACCAAGTCAATATTGCTTCCACTACCACTTTCATCTAGAGGTTTCTCAACTTGGACATTGTCTTCATCAAAAATATCATCTCCCTTTTCTGTTATCCACTAAGTCATTTATCTTCTTTTGATGTAGACAATTTATCCTTTTTGTATGAACCTATAAATAGCATAAAAGTTGAAGTTCATAACTTAACAAAAGTTTAGAGTCTAAACTAAAAAAAAAACAAATATTTAAAAACACAATCATAAAATCGTATGATTCTACTGAGTTCGGTCTGATTCTACTGAGTTTGATCTAATTCTATCGAGTTTACTCCGAGTCTGACATAAAACTATGTTGTGTGTGATTTAACTCGTTGGGGGTGTGCAGACTTGTAAAATCGTACAATTTAACGATTTAAAGCTAGAGTTTGATAACCATGCCGTATGAGAATAGTGATAAAGCCTTTGTGTCCTGACTATCAGTAACTGATTTTGTTAAAGAGAAGAAGTCGAAGAAAGGAAAAGATGGCAAGAAGAGCAAAGCTGATCCTAAGCACATCTACAATTACTACAAAGAACAGGGTCTTGGAAGCGAGAATGTCCAAAAAAAGAAAAGAATGATTTTATTCTTGCTCTCAAAATGACTCTTCATAGAAAATGATTTGGTTTTGGCTGTTGATTAACAACTACAACAACATTTTGAATAATGGGTACTAGACTCAGGTTGTTTTTATCATGTGTCCATATAGACATTGCTTTGTGACATATAAAAAGAAGTTTGGTGGTAACGTCCTCATGGGTAACGATGCTCCTTGTAAGTTTTTCGGTATAGGTTTTGTACAAGTAAGAATACATGGTGTTATTAGAACCTTGACTAAAGTTTGTCTCATTCCAGAGCTTAAGAAAAATCTTGTATCCATGGGTGCCATGGATTCAAAAGGTTTTCCTTGTTGGATTGAAGGTGCAGTTATGCAAATTAGAAGGAAAGGGAAGTTTGTGGTAATGAAGGGCACCAAACAAGAAAATATGTGCATCCTTCAAGGGTCTACTATGACAGGCTTTGTCTCCATTGTTTCAAAATCTGGAAGCCTTGTGTCCAATGTTTTGTCTGATAAATTCTCTATGGCATTTGCGTCTAGGCCACATGAGTGAAAAATGTTTGAATATTCTAGAAAGCGATGCTTACTAGGAAATTACAAGGTAGAACCTCTTTAGTTTTGTGGGACTGCGTTTATAGGAAGCAATATCGGACGAAGTTTCTTAAGGTTGTACGCACAACAAGGGCCATGTTGGACTACGTCCATTCTAACTGCTGGGGGCCTTCGAGAGTTCCACCACTAAGAGGGGCAAAGTGTTTCCTCTTGATAATCGATGATTACTCTAAGATGACATGTGTATTCATGATAAAGCAGAAATTTAAAGCTTTCAAAATTTTCAAGCATTGGACGATTCTTATGAAGAATCAAACAGGAAAGACAGTAAAGTGTCTTAGGACTAACAATGGCTTGAAATTCAATTCTACTAAATCAATGAATTTTGTAGAGATGAAGGCATAGCTAGACAACATATTGTATGCTATACTCCACAACAAAATATAGTAGCTGAAAGAATGAACAAGACCTTGTTGGAAATGGAAAGATGCATGCTATCCAATTCAAGATTGAATTGGAGTTTCTGGGCTGAGGCAGTCAACACAACATTCAATTCTTCTCCTTCATTAAACTATTTGGTTTAGCATTACACTAAAAAATATACAAAAGAAAACATACAATATTTGGAACACAAAGCAAAATTACCAAAAAGCAGAATATTAAAAGAGAGAAAGAAGGAGAAGAATAAGATATAGAGACACAATGGGTTAGATGTATAATTCCTATCTACTAGTCCACTTCTGGCACAACAAATTAGTTTGCTATCAAGCACTCATTTTCATTATCACCTTTTATTATTATTGTTATTTTGGCAAGTGGGAAAATAAATGTAAAAAAGACAATAAACTACTAAAATATCAAGAAGATAACAACAACCAAGGGCAGAGCTAAACAATTTTGCATCAAGGGGCCAACGGGAACAAACAACACTTTGTTTAAGGGAGCCAAACTTAACTATTTTTGCTATTACAAAAAAAAAAATAATTACATGAAAATTTGTTGTTTTGGATAAATTAGGGAGGGTGGTGCATAGCCTTTGTCGACATATACTTTTCCCTATTTAACAGCAACAACCAAGCCTACTTCAATGGACTCCATGGGGCTTCATTTTCAATTAAATAATTCAAAGTAAGGTCCTTTTAGTGGGTTTTTTTCCATCATTTTCTTTGGTCTTACTTTATCCATTTTAGTCATCTTTCATTTGATTCCATTCACTTCATTCATATGAGGAGTCTCTACTGTTCTTCTTACATGAAAAAATCACTTGAGGCCAGTTTTTGTCATCATTAAAACTAAAAGATCATCACAAGATAATTTTTCTTAGTACTGGCAACCAGTACCAGAAATGGAATAGTGCATACTTGAATAAATTTGAAGAAGCAAATATCATTTGCTGAACCACTCAGTATAAAGAAAGAATATTTAGAAAACACTCAATGATATTACAACATTTTGCACAAAATCCAACACCTTTTTTCAGTTTTCAACCAAACTCAAGTATCTTATTAAGAATTCAAAGAAAAATCTTTTTCATCCTTCTTCTCAAGATGTTTCCTAATCTTTTTGTACATTGAAATTAGGTTTTAGACATTTGTCCATCATCTCAGAAAGAACCTTACAAGCAAGTAGCACATTTTCATTCTTCAAATGAAGGGTAGCAAGCAAGCCATAGTTTGCATTGTTGGAATATGATGGAGGTCCATTGCAAGCTAAAGGTCTAGAAGGAGAGGTTGAAGCACTTCCTTTGACAAGCTTTAAAGGACCAATGACAAGAGCTAGAACTCAAGCACTTCAAGATCACATCCAAGCCAATTTGGACAAGGATGAAGAAGCACACCAACTCAAGGATAACAAAGGTTGGATTTTGATGTTTCAAGTCAAGTTAATTCAATAAATTCCAGCACTTCTTAGTAGCAAAAATAGTTACAAATAAAAAGGCTTTTAGTGCATTTGTGTAAAGCTTGTAGGTACACTTGTGTGTAATTTTTGTAACACCTATGGGCTGCACCTAGAAGCTGAAAACTGCACTTAGAACTTAAAATTACTGCACCACTACACAAGTTTAGGGTCAGCCAAGAGGCACTTAGGGAAGCTTGCACTACAAGCTTCATTTAGCTTGCATTTAGGCTTCATTAGGTGCACAACAAAGCTTTATTTTATTGTCATTTACCTTGCATTTACCTTGTAATTTCGTGGGCTATATAAGCTGCCCCAAAATTGATTGTAAACATCTTTGGATCATAAATTGCAATTCTGAAAATTGTGTGAGAGTTTCTATCAAGTTCTTGTGCAAGAACCACTTGTTTCTTATCAATGGCTTCATGCTATTGTGGCGATTATTCCTAGGCTTATTGGAAAGCTTTTCCGTGGTTCCATCCATCTTCATCCCTAACCTTTCTTCCATCTTCCATTGTTGCAATTAAAAGCTTCCAACCAGCCAAGGTTTCACGTGAAATGCTGGACAATTTTTGTGTTCTTGAAGTTTGCTTGAAGTTTGGGTTTCATTGCAAAGTAGATTTGGAAAAATTCTTGTCTAATGGGTTTAGACATACATCAGAATAGCATAGCCTGCTAGCAAAACCAATCACATACTCATGTACTTTCTCATACTTTCTTTATTACCTCCGCATGAGATAAAATACAAGGTTTAATTCCCTTCAAAGTCATTTATCAAGAAGCTTCAAAACCACATCAAACTGATGGCACTTACATAAAAAGTTAATAAGAATATCAAAGCTATGTGCATCGGTTAAACCATAGTTTTTCTCCATAGCTTTAAGCACTTGCCATGCTTCTTCAATTTTACCATTTTTACATAGACAACTTAGTAACAAATTACAAGTACTTACATCCATATCACAACCATTTCTCTTCATCTCCTTAACCAAATCTCCAACTCTTTTACAATCACCTCTCTTGCACAATATCCTCATTAAGACATGATATTGCTTCACCTTCCTCCTAGCCATTCTTATCACAAACTCGACTATCTCAAAAGAACCCAAGAGACCAAACATCTTTATCAACAACTGAACTCCACAACTTTGATATACTCCACCAACCTCATTGAACACAACCATGACTTTCCTCACATGCACATTCCATACTAGAAGCCTTGTCCAAATCTAAATCCAGCAAAAACCCAAAGGTCTTCATTCCCACACTTTTAAGGCTAAATTCACTCAAAACGGGAACCATTGCCTCATAATTCCCCAACAACCCACAATTATTAATAAACAAGCTACCTATACCCGGATCACAACAACGATCAGGAGCAAAACCTTTAAGCCAATCAAAGAACTGCAATGCTGACACTTTCTCATTAGCTAACATTTGAAAAATGTCAACAACTGATGCATTAGACACAGACACGTTCATACTATTCAACTAGGACCCCAAATCATCCACATCCTCACGAATCAATGCAATGATCTGAGCAACTTGCTCCGAAGTAGCATGGGGTCTACCCTAGTAATGACTACACATATGCGTACAAAAATACATACGAGTATGTAAGTTCGAGTGCCCATTATGAATATTAGAGTGAAAAGTGGAAGAAGATGCAAATGGGTGCTTGGAGGAGCAAAGAGTGGAACACCCAATTAAGAAAATCAAAGAACTTGACAAGTGGGGAGATGAAAAAATGCGTGTGGTTGAAGGTGGGGTGTTGGAGAAGAAGTTAGAGAAAAGAAAGTTGGAACAAGAAGAGTGAGGAACTGAGAAAAACCTGAGGTTGTTGGAGACTATGATGCTTGGACTCGCCTATTCACCCCCACCATACTTGTGTCGACAAGACACGACCCGGGTGTCAACACAGAATATGGGTCGGCCCTGGGGGAAGAAAGAAGACGCGACATCAAATAAACAAAAATTCTGAGGAAGAAAGTTGTAGCCAGGGGGAAGAAAGTTGAAATGTTTGTGCATTTTTTTTTCACTTACATATTTACTAACGTGACATTTTAAATCTTGGTCTGTAGCAGATGGGGGAGATGAAGGCTATGTAATCCTCCATGGTACATCGTTCGAGCAAACTTTATTGAAGTGGAGGCTTGCTCAATAAGAGGAGGCTAAAATGTCGCCTTTCATTTTTAGGTTTTTTCTTTTTTTAATTCAGGATTGATACTTTGTATTTACTTTTTAGTTTTGACTACTCTCCCACCTCACAACTATAACCTGTAAAGCCACATGGGTATTTTATTGTCAAGTCACATGGGCAAGTTGTATGGAAAAATAAAAATAAAAATAATTTACTACTCCTATTTGGTAGAGTAGTTCCTAGTTTCTAGAATAGTCGACTTCTTTTTTTGAATTTGTTTTCCTTATGTTGCTGACATCACCATATTCAATGCAATTTTTGTTGTTGTTGGAAGCATCCATTAATAATACTTTTAAAATATAATAAATAAATAAAGCTACTAAAAAGGATACCAATTTTAACTAGTGACGACAATACCTTGCTAAATACTTCTATTTTTTGTAATGCAAATTCATTATAAAAGTAGCGTAAAAAGATGTAAGATATTTTTTTCAAATTAAAGATAAAGGATTAATCTAAATGAATATTATTTTTAATTACTAATATAATATTAGTTAAATTTGGAAATAATCTTTTCTTATTCGTTGTTATACTTCCATCTTTTTTAGGGAATTATATTTCCATTAACATAGTAACATCTAGTAGTTTTTACTTTTGAGTCATAACTAACTTCCATTAAAAATAAATAAAAACCATAAAACATTCAGCCTAGTTATCAATTTTAGATATCTAAAAAAAATTCCATTAATATTAGATAGAATATGGGGAAAAATGTTAGAGAACTAAGGAGAGATAAGGTGATTAATTAGTGGGGGAAAGATTATTTTTTTGTGCTAAAATTGGTTAACTCCATGAACCATGTTTGAAACTTTCCTTTTTTTTATTAATTAAAAACATATAATTTTTAGATTAAAAAAATTAGAAAAGTATCTGGTGAGAGAACTTATGGGGAAAGGATAAAAAAATAATGAGAGATAAGGTGATTAGTGCGAAATTAGGGGAGATAAATTTTCTTTTTTTGCTAAAATTGGTTAACTCCATGAGCCATGTTTGAAACATCTTGATTTCTATTAAAAACATATCATTTTCAAATAAATAACAAAATATAGATAAAATATGGGTGAAAGAACTTATGGGAAAAATATCAAGTACAAAAAGGAGAGATAAGTTGATTAGCATGACATTAGGGAAGAGAATATTAACTCCCATGCTCTAACTAAAAATATATTATTTTCGGATACATAAATAGATAACATATTTGAAAAATTATATTATTTGTGGTAATTTATGACATTTATCTCTTTAAATATTAAAGAATAGTATAGCTTATAATACACTGAAATTTCCAAGAATAAAAAAATAATTAATTAATAATGAAGAGGTTCTAATTATGATGCTAATATGGTTATTTAATTAAAGAAAATCTATTCATTATATGAAAAAAAATCTTGTTTACTATAATTATATTAACATTAGTATTGACCATAAATGTAACAACTAATATTATAGAAAAAATTCGTGAATACTATTTTTCATGTTATTAGTACTTTAACGGCTAATGTTATGGATGTTATCAGTCATTAAACATGGAATATAAGATATAACAAGATATTACTTAACTCAAGAAAACATTTGAAAAGGAAAAAACATCTAAATATATTAAAGGATAATATAATCAATTAAAAAACTTGTACAAAATGGTCTGATAGTCAGACCAAGTATTAATTAAATAAATAACATATAAAAGTTATCCTTTTATTTATTTATAAAATATTGATCAAAAACCTTAAAAGTTTAGAAGTTAAATAACAAATCTCAAAGATTAAGCGAATGACCGTTACACGGTGAGACTTACTATGTAATCAATCCAAATATTTATAATAGGTAAAAGTTATAAAAAAAAGGGTTTAAAGTTATCCTTTTAGTTATTTATTAAATATTTACCAAAAATCCTTAAAAGTTAAAAATTTAAACAAAAAATCTTAAAAGTTAAGCGAATAACCGTCAGACAGTGAGACCTACTATATAATCAATGTAAAATATTCAAAAGTAAAACCATATTATTAATAAACAAATTAAATAGCAGTTACAAATATTATAAATTTCAAATGACTATATTATTTAAACTGGAATTTGAGTAACAACTTTAGATTAACCGTATAAAACTATAATATAACATGTTAAATAGTTGCCTCTAAACACTATCACAAGTAATCAAAAGCAACATAGAACTACTACTCTAGCCTCAAGATGTTTTTGTTTAAATAAGACAAGTAGAACAATAATACATGATTTTTTTATATGTGTTGATCCATGATCAATTTTATAGAAGTAGTATGACATTATAATTTTTAATTGACTTCACTATAGTGTATATGACATAAGGTATAGGATTTAAGGTTTAGATTTACGTATAGGTTGACTAGTATTTATGATTTAGATATAATATTCAATGTTATCAACCAATAATATCTTTTAAAATAAATATTATATAATTATCAACAAATAATATCTTATTAAAAAATATCAACCAATAATAATATTATATAATTATCAATTAATAATATCTTATAAAAAAATATCAAGTCTACCCTCAATATATTAGATCTTACAGTTAAAAGATGTGATCCTAGTAAAATATTGATCCTATTAAATGTAAAAAAAAACCTGGTGGGAAAGCTAAGAGAGAGAGTTTGAGTATGAGATGAGGTGTAATTTGATCATTTCTGTGCTGATATCAACTCTATCATCAATTTTTTGCCATTATCAATGTCTTATTCACCTTCCCAATTCAATTCTTCTTCACCCCCAGTAGAAAATTCTCCTCCCCGTTGAAATCTTCCTCAATTCCTATCCCTAAGATAGTTTTCCCAGCTTTTCTCTACCAAAATCCGACTCTTGCACTCCCCAGTAATTGTGTTCATCCAATCAAAATTGCTTTGCATTAGTTCAGTGTCCATGCTCTTTACTCCTCTTCAATCTTTTCTTCACTATATAACTATGTCAATCTCTTCCCAAATTCTCACATCTCAATCACATTATTCTTTTCATATTCTCAGTATAATTTTTCAAATAAAACAATGGCTTCTCCAAACTCAAACATGTTCAATCTTCAAAGAAACACAACACCACCTACCCGACCAAATGCAACACAATCTACCCAATTTGATAATAAGCCCTTTTGGAACCATGTAAAGGTACTCGAACTGCCTTCTAGGGTGGCAACCGAGTCTGAACCTGTAACTACTGCATTAAAAAAGTTACACGGTCATACTTGAAAGTAAAAGCCCGTCTGTTAAAATTACCAAACCAAGGCGTTGAAGGATGCAAGACTATATCTGATAAAGTGAGAGAGGTACTATTGAAAGAGCATGAAAGGGATGAAAATCGGAAAAAAGCCAAAGAGTCTTACGAGGCTAAAAGGAAACTGGATTATGTTTCCTTACCTTCTGGTGCTGATTTACTACAACAAAAGAGCAAAAAAAGGGACAGTGGAAGCCTGTTTCAATGTCATTGATAGAGACGAGGTAGACAAAGAAATTGCCCAAATGTTCTATGCCTCTACACTTCCATTTTCACTAGTCCAAAATCCATATTTTCGCCAGTTTGTGCATAAATTGCCAAATAGTAAGTTGGCAGGATATGTTCCTCCAACATACAACAGGTTGAGAACTACTTTACTTGAGCAAGAGGAAATGTATGTGAATACTCTACTTCAGCCTTTTCGGGATTCTTGGAAAAAGAAGGGAGTGTCCCTGCGCTCGAATGGATGGACAGACAGGCAGAAGATGCTTCTTATCAACGTCATGGCTGCATCTGGTGGAGGATCTATGTTTCTCAAATCTTTTGACACAAGTGGAAACATAAAAGATGCAGAATATGTTGCTAGTCTTTTTCAAGATGTTATCAATAAAGAAGAGGCTCACAATGTAGTTCAAATCATCACTGATAATGCGGGGAACTTCAAAGCTGCGGGTTTGAGCATTGAGGCCAAATATCCCCACATTTTCTGGACGCCTTGTGTTGTGCACACAGTGAACTTGGCACTCAAAGCAATATGCGAACCACCCAATAATTCAAGCCAATATAATGAGTGTAAGTGGATCTCTGCCTTAATGTCGGATTATGATGACATTATTACTTTTGTTTTGCATCTTGGCAAGGCTATTGCGATTTTCAAAAATATTCAACTCACATACTATTAAAGGTGGCGAAAACATGCTTTGTGTTTCATATTATAATGGCAGAAAGATTGTTACAAGTAAAAAAATGCTCTAGAAAAGTTGTTTTTAGATGTTGGATGGAAAAGTTTTAGGAAGACAAATTTAGAGAGTAAGGCTGACAGTTAAAGAATGTGTTATTTTTTATAGATGGTGGGATAAATTAGAATACTTCCTGAGTTTTACAACCCTTATTTATGATATGATAAGGAAAGGTGATATCGATACTCCTTGTTTGCATTTGATATATGATATGTGGGACTCTATGATTGAAGAAGTGAGGGAGAAAGTTTTTGAGGATGAGGATCAGGATGTAGTTACAGGTCAGTCCGCTTTTTTTTTTTTTTTTTATGTTCTTCAAGGTGTTTTGGAAGCAAGGTGGAACAAAAGCAAATCTCCCTTTCACTGTATGGCGCATTTGCTAGTTCCGAAGTACTATAGTGAGCCTTGGTTACAAGGACGGAATGGAAATATGGAATGGTTCCCAGGGTTGCACTTAATGAAGATCAAGAAGTATATCTCAATAGAGATAAATGTTTCAAAATGATGTTCACAAATTCTGATGATCTTAAAAAAGTGTAAGTTGAGTATGGACAGTTCTCAGGGGCTTTGGGTTTTTTTAGTGAAGCACATGTAATGAAAGCTAGGGTGCATGAAGAGCCCTTGAGTTGGTGGGCCAGTTATGGTTCATCGACACCAACATTGCAAGCTCCTAGCATATAAGTTGCTTTCACAGCCTGCATCTTCCTCTTGTTGTGAAAGAAACTAGATTTCTTTCTCTGGTATCCAAAGTCCCAAGAGAAATAAATTAGCTTCAAGTAGGACTGAGGACCTCGTTTATGTTCACATCAACCTGCACACGTTGTCTAGAAAGAAGGAAGAGTACATGGTTGGTCTATCAAGCTATTGGGATGTTGGTAAGTTTTTAATATTTTAAACTTATTTTTTATGAATTAATTTCAGTTTTTTTATTCAATTTTTGGCTAACTGATTTTCTATCATCGTTTTTTTTTTGTGGAGATGCTTCTTGTGGATGATGACTATGTTGATGCTTTGCGAATCTGTTTGTTGATGACCCGGAGATTGAAGATGTGCTTTTCAATGAAGAAGAGCAAGTGAACTGACTTGGTGGCTGGTGCTGGTTGAAGATGCTGCTGGTCGATGAATATGCTAGTTAAAGATGCTGCTGACCTGGAGATTATGTTGCTACTTTTCTGTTAGTTCAGTTTATGTTTTTTCTTTTTTCATGTTAGTTGAAATTTGGAATTGGAAACTCTAATTTATTAAGGTTTTATGCTTTTTTTTCCATGTTATTTGAATTTTGGAATTAGAGTTTGTTCAACTTTAGATTATGCTGCTGGTTGAATTAAGTATTTATATTTTGTGATATATTTTTAATTAAAATTCCACCATAATTTTAAAAAATAACAAAATGGCTCGTGTTCCCAAATCCATATCCAAGATTTGGACCCTTCTAAAACGTGTTCCTGAGTCCTTGAAATTAGAATTTCACATGTCTGACACTTGGATCCATACCCAAGTCGGATACCCATACCCGAGTCCAAGCATCACACGTTGCAAATGTTTCGAATTGCCATTAGACAGAGTGTTGGTGTTGTCGAAATTAAGGTTTTGGCACCATTTAGCAGAAATTTATGCATGTGTTTTTCTTTTTCTTTGGTTTTCATGATCATTTGTTGTTTTGGTCTAAATGATGATTGGGCCCAAGACTTGATGGCTCTTCTGCCTCTTCCTCTCACGCGTTCAGAATGATCGACATTTGCCCCTCAGGTTTTTGCAAGTTCTGCATAAATATCAACTCAACTATAAATGCAATTTAACGTGAAAATTGCATTCTAACTGGACGGGTTCAAATTAAATGTGCTGCTATAACATCAAAAGATAGCAACACACTCTGTCTGACACGCTATTTTGAACACTTACTCTCTTATTTGTTGAAATTTCTTGAAAATTACAACAAAATTATGGATCTCACATCTTATTTAATGACTCTCTCTTATGATTTTGTAGTTTCCAATATATTAACTAATTATAGAGTGTCTGTTGCTAGCTCTCCTCATAATATTAAGCAAGGCTGTATGATAATTGTGGAATTCTAATTAAAAACCTTTGCCTATTAACTTCAAATCAAACAACACCACAATCCATATTGCAGTGACATTAGTGTAGAATCCTATTTTAAAACATGGCTGCATGATAAGTGTGGAATCCTAATTAAACATTTGCCTATTAATTTCAAATCAAACAACACCACAATCCATATTGCAGTGACATTAGTATGGAATCCTATTTTAAAACGTGGCTGTATGATAAGTGTAGAATTCTAAATAAACCTTTGCCTATTAATTTCAAATCAAACAACACCACAATCCATATTGCAGTGACATTAGT
>CM023947.1:17314788-17330889 GCA_013407115.1 Glycine latifolia
GTGGAATCCTTTTTTTTTTTTTTAAGAGGCAAATAAATTTTTTATTAGATCCATTGACTGAACCAAAAGATGTGGCCAGACCAAGGAAAATAAAACAAAAGCATAGTCAAGTAACAGATCAAATGAAACAGACACCTCCGGAAAAGAAAATATAGACCAGGCAACAAATATTTTTTGCAAAGACCAGAGCCACAGCTTCGGCTTATGACAAAAGCCACCTACATATCAGAAAACAAAATCAACCCAATCCTTATACCTCCTATCTAAGCTTTCTATCAATAAAAGAAAATCAGAAAACAAAATTGAATAAGGAGGCCTTCTACAGTTCTACCAAAATCAAAACAAAATCTGCAGTCCCATTACATCAGATTCTGATCTGTCCTAATGACTTGTCATTATGTAACTTTTTTATTACTAAGTTGGATTACAAAAATTATTCCATATTACAATTTTATTCCCAATATATTCTACCAAAATACATTGTATTTGATGTCCTTTATGCATAAACCAATATAACACAATATACACCTTATATCCAACATCCAGTTCACGTAAAATCAACACTAAAACCAGCAATCAATTTCAATGCCAAATTTCAATAGCGTGAGCCAATCCTTACAAACACCAATTCAGCATAACTCATGTCACTCAAAACATAAACAATTACGAAATAAATTATACAATTTAAATCTCTTACGGATTATCAAATTCCGGAATGCCCCTTTTAAGGATAATGCTGTCCGTAAAAGCCTAAAAACAAAACAACGGAGGTTGCGAGTTAACCAAACAGCCACTTGCTCCGTGGTGGCTTTAACGGCGGAGGCTCTGGAGGTTTAAGATGGCTTCAACGGCAGAGGCTGTGGCTCCAATGGCCTACAGAATGGGGTGCGATGCGCGAAACAAATAGAAGGGACAATGGGGTCGCGGCGCTGGGAGCAACAAAATTAGGGGCGCTAGGGTTACTATAGAGGATGATAGGGATGGGGGTGCGATAGTAAGGAAGGAGAAGAATAGAATTGGGAACAAGGAAAGTCCTGCTAGGTTGAGAAATGTTCAGGAATCACAACGGGTAAGATTTGGGTAAGACAACATAGTACCCGTTTTCACACATGCATTTTAGAACTTTTAATCTTCCCTCCTCGCAAATTTAAATAAATAATGCTTTTTAAATAAATAATTAGAAATTTGATGTATCTTTTCTCTTGACAAATTTAAATAAATAATTTGAAATTTTGTGCACTTTGAAAAATATTTTGAAATTTGGGGCAGTGGAACACATCCAAATTGGGCGTGTTCCACCCCCGAAATCCTATAAAAATCGCCTCTCCTGACCCATTTATTTATAGGTTCTAAATCTTCAATTATTGTATTATTAATATTTAAAGTTTTTTTTTGTTGACGGCAAGAAATGAGTTCAGATGGTGAGGAGTGCACTCATGTTGTGTTATTTTTTAATGGAAGGAAAGTTGAAGGGCGACAGTGTGTTGTTTTTGAATGGGAGAAAAGACAAATACGTATCAAGCGAATGTCAACACTGGGTGAATTACATCAGAAGATACGACAAAAATTAGGTCTGCTAGACAACCAATGTATCACTTTGCTGACAACAAGATTATGGCAACGTGAACAATACATGGGTTTTCAAGTTTTGGATGATGAAGACAGAGAATTGATAATGAAAGAATTTTTCAAGCAGGCAACAAAAGATTTTCTAGAGTTGTACGTGGATTTTACCGCAGCAGAGGATGCTGTTTTACCCATAAGGTCAGTCGATTTTAATCCTGCACATAATGCATCATCATATGCTACTCCAGGTGTAAACGTGTTTGAGGAAGCTGAACATGACTCAACTTGGGTTATGGATGACGATGACGATGATGAAAATATCGCAATGGAAGATCGTCTTCTTCAGGAGGATGCTAGTGCGTCGGATAATGATGAGGATGCTGGTGTGCATGCAACTGAATTCCAAGAAGATACTGGTGTGGGGTCGTCTCAAATCTGTCATCATGCGAACGTTGGATCTACTCAAGTAGAACAACCTGTTGAAGGTATCTTAGATGACTGAAATCAATGAGAATGTAGTCATATATGTATATATTTATGTTATAGTATTTTATTTGCTTGATATGTTTAGGTGCTAAGGTCATTCCTTTTTGGGGTGGGATTCCACATTACACATTATTGATTGGAATCATTCAAGCGAAGAAGAATCTTTTACCTGTTCTGCTTCGGGTTTGGATTCAGTGCAAGGTCCATGGCAGTTAGGGGACAATTTGTTTGGTAAACAGGAATTGCATCCAAAAAGGACACACAAATTGCAATTAAGCAGAACCTTATGAAGGAGCATCAAGAAGCAATTGTGGTTGAGAGCAAGTGTAACACCCCGTATGCATCCGATTGTTAACATTCAAATACGATCGTTAAGCCCACCTTTCAAAGAATTTTGTCCTCAAAATTTGAAGAGTCTTACTTGTCAAGTAACCCTGGGTACAACCGCACGAACTCCTGTTCCCACTCCCAAGTTGCCTCCTCGGGTGTTCTTCCTTCCCATTGTACCTTAATGATGGGGATAGTCTTATTCCGGATCTTCTTCTCCGCTCGATCGAGGATCCAGACTGGTTGCGTAGGGCACGTTAAATTCTCTTTAATTTACACAGTGTTCGGCTCTATCACGTGCGTTGGGTCTGACACATACTTCCTTAGCTGAGACACATGAAATACATCATGCAACTCGGACAGTTGGGGAGGCAAGGCTAACCTGTAAGCCACCAATCCTACTCATTGGAGGATTTGATAAGGACCTATAAATCTCGGGCTGAGTTTCCTTACTCCCAAAGCCCGTCCAACCTCGGTGACTGGTGACAGTCTTAGGAACACATGATCACCTTCATCGAACTATAGTGGGCGATGCTTGCTATCATAATAGCTCTTCTGTCGACTTTGAGCCCGTAATAGCTTATCCTGGATTATGCGAATTTGCTCGGATGTGTCCCGTACCATCTCGGGTCCAAGGAGTTAACCCTCCCCTACCTTGGTCCAGCACGTAGGAGTCTGGCACCTTCGATCGTACAAAGCTTCGTAGGGTGCCATGTCCAGACCAGAATGGAAACTATTATTGTATGAGAACTCCACCAGTGGAAGGTACTTATCCCAGCTAGTTCCTTGCTCTAGAGTGCACGCTCTCAACATGTCCTCTAGAGTCTGGATAGTTCTCTCGGTCTAACTGTCGATTTGTGGGTGGTAGGCCGTACTGAGTCTTAAGTGGGTCCCGAAAGCCTCCTGATGTGCACCCCAGAATCTGGAGGTGAACTTGGGATCTCGGTCGCTAACAATGCTTTCCGGGACTCCATGTAGTCGGACTATCTCTTTAATGTAAAGTTGGGCTAATTTATCCGTGGTATAGTCAGTCCGTACCGACAAGAAATGGGCTGACTTGGTCAGTCTATCTACGATCACCCAGATGAAGTCACATCCGAGTTGCGTTCTCGGTAACTTGGTAACAAAGTCCATCGAGATGCTATCCCATTTCCATTTTGGAATCTGCAAAGGTTGTAGTAGGCCTGACGATCTCTGATGCTCAATCTTTACCTTTTGACATACTAAACACTTGGCTACATGCTCAGCTATATCCCTTTTCATTCCTGGCCACCATAAGTTCTCCTTTAGATCTCGGTACATTTTGGTGGCATCGGGATGAATGCTAAACCGGCCCTTGTGCCCCACAGACATAATTTTATCCACTAACTCGCCCTTTGGCACCACCACTCTCCCTTTGAATGCTATCAAGTCACGGGCTCCCCGAGATATGTCCTTTTGTCCGAGCAGGGATTTCACATCCTCATCACATTCATGGGCCTCTTGAATCTTCCAGATTAACTCGTTATTAACTCGGATTGCCCTTAACTCGAGACCCCGGTCACCCTCAATTACGGTCATGTGCATATCCCGGAAATTCTCTATCAGCTTGCTTTCCGCCATCATCAAGCAAGCCATGCTCATATGTTTCCTGCTTAGGGCGTCCGCCACCACATTGGCTTTGCCGGGATGGTATTTTAATTCAAAATCATAGTCCTTGAGGAAATCCATCCACCGTCTTTGCCTCATGTTCAGCTCATTCTGATCAAATAAGTATTTGAGGCTCTTATGGTCACTGAACACCATGAGTTTGGTACCATACAGGTAGTGCCTCCATATTTTTAAAGTAAAGACCACTGCAGCCAACTCCAGATCATGTGGTTTCAATTGCCGTGATGCGTAGGCAACCACTCTTTTCTCTTGCATCAGTACACATCCCAGCCCTTGCCCAGAAGCATCACAATACACTTCAAAACTTCCCTCTGGGTTAGGGAAGGTCAATACCGGGGCGGTGGTCAACGTTTCCCTCAAAAGGTGGAATCGTTTCTCGCATTCATTGGTCCAAACAAAAGGAGTACCCTTCTGGGTAAAGCGAGTTAAAGGCAACACCATCTGCGAGAATCCTTGAATGAATCTTCGATAGTACCCGGCCAGTCCAAGGAAACTCCAGATCTCGGCTACACTCTTGGGCATTTCCCAACACATCATGGCCTCTATTTTACCGGGGTCTACTGCTACCCCGACTGCCGAGATTACATGGCCAAGAAATTTCACTTCAGATAGCCAAAATTTGCACTTTGAAAGTTTGGCGTATAAATGGTCATTTCTCAACATCTGAAGGACAATCTGGAGGTGCTCGACATGTTCCTCCTCGCTCTTGGAGTAGATGAGTATATCGTCAATGAACACTACCACGAATAAATCCAAATAAGGTCTGAAAACTCGGTTCATATAGTCCATGAACACGGTCGTGGAGTTTGTAAGACCAAAAGGGATAACTAGATACTCATAGTGCCCACACCGAGACCGGAATGCTGTCTTGGGTATGTCTTCGGACTTGTTTCGGATCTGGTGCTACCTGGAACCTAGATCGTAGGTCGATCTTGGAGAACACCCAGGCTCCCCGCAGTTGATCCAACAGATCGTCAATCTGGGGTAAGGGGTATTTATTCTTTATGGTGGCCTTATTCAACTGCCGATAGTCCACGCATAACCACATACTTCCATCCTTCTTTTTCACAAAGATGACCGGTGCTCCCCATGGCGACACCCTCGACCTTATGAACCCCTTGGACAACAAGTTCTTGAGCTGTGCCTTCAGGTCTTTTAATTCCAGAGGAGCCATATGATAAGGAGCTATGGAGATCGGCCTCACACCGGGAATCAAGTCAATGGAGAAATCAATTCCCCTATCTGGTGGAAGTTGCATAATTTCCTCAGGGAAAACATCAACGAACTCATTTACGACCGGGATCTGTGACAAGTCTTCCCCTGGCTTCTCCTCTGCTGCCCTCAACAATAGATAACTCGGGCATCCGGTCTTCACTTCCTTGCGGACTTGCAAGGCTGTACAAAATGAAGTTGAACTCGACCTTACTCCATCCAAAGGTACTAAGACCTTTTTATTGCAGCAATCTAACATGATGCTGTATTTGGTCAGCCAATCCATCCCAAGAATGATTTCGAGGGTCGGCATCGCAAGGCAGTACAGGTCAACACTGTACACCTTGCCCTCATATGAAAACTGCACATCTCGACAACACATATCAACCCGGCATTGCTCCTTAGAAGCGGTGGTAACCTCCATAGGAGAGAAAAGCCTAAACATTAGTAAGTTCAGTCCTAAGGCAGTACTATCCTTAATGAATGAGTGGGTAGCTCTAGAGTCGAATAAGACTCTCACATCATGATCACTTATTGAAATCGTACCTTGGATTAGATTAGGAGCTTGGGTCGTCTCTCTAGCATCCATGGTGTAAACGTGGCCTGTGGAGGGTACCGTCGAGATCACTGGAGCAGCTCCTGCCCGACTGTCCACCTGCGGACAATCCCGGGCGTAATGGCCCGGTTCGCCACATCTGAAACATATCAACTAGCCCGTGGAGAACCTTCCCCAATGAGTCTTTCCACAAGAGGCACACCTAGGAGGTTGGTTAGATTTCTGTGCCGATCCTTTCTGACCGTGCTCCTTTTTGAACCGGTCTGTTGGAGAATTCACCCTCAAATCCCTGCCTTTGCTCTTTCTGGCTGGGCCTCGTCCACTGGACCTTTTCTCCTCTGGCCTCGCGGAAGTAGATTGACTTCCACTTTGCCTCTTAATCATATCTTCTACCTGGCGACACTGCCTCACCAGGCTGCCCATATCCCGGGATCCACTACCAGCGATCTTTTCTTCGATGCTCTCTCTAAGTCCCCTTTGGAATTTAGCAGCAAGGACCTTTGCATCTGGTAGAGCTCTCCGGAAGTGCGCATACTTAGCCAGTTCATTAACCTTGGCCAAGTATTCATCCACGGACATCCGTCCTTGAACAAGGTCCTCGAACTCAGCCTGCTTTTGTTCTCTGGCATCCTTGGGAAAGTACCGATCCAGAAATTGGACTCTTAACAGTTGGGAAGTGGTGACCCACCACTCCTGTGCGTCGCCTTGCAACAGGTAGGTGGCATAGAGGAGTCGCTGATGGTCTGAGCATTCCATCATCATGAATATCTTCTCTAACGCCTGCAGCCATTTGGCCGCAACAACGGGATCGTAGCCCCCATGGAAAGTTGGAGGGTCATGTTTGCGGAAGGCAATAAGCATCTTCCCTCTGGTCGCCGGGTCCTTCTCGGCCTCAGCTGGGTGAAACTGTCCTCTTCTATGCTGGTGGGGTCCATCAAAAATATGCTCTGATATCGAAAGGCAATATGCTCTGATACCATTAAATATAACACCACATATGCATCCAATTGTTAACATTCAAATGCGATCGTTAAGCGCAACATATAAATTAACGATAGGTAATTTGGAAGCAACAAAAGAGTGACATCATCGCACGTCAATACTGTATACAATAATATAATGTACATTATTCAGGGGGAATACACTTAAAACAACACCCCTCAGGGCTGAGGTACATAACAAGGGACTGAGATACATCACAAAAGGGTGCCGGGTTACCAAAACACAAAATGCATATACAATTATAACTGGCATGCCCAAAAACTAAGCCCTACACGGAGCCCGTCCCAACTCGGCCTATGGTCCGGGATCCCACGGACGGCCTGCTACTCGGGCCTCTTGCCCTGGGATCCACCTTCCTCCCTGTGCTCATCACCTGCAAACACATATAATTCCCAACTAGGGTGAGATAATAATCTCAGTAAACTCCGGGTTCTGGAAGGCCTCTCCTTCCCCGGGTTCACTTCCACGATACAAGTATTAAAACAGGCATTACACAACTAGCCATCCTGGCTTTCATAAATATAACACATGTATACAATCACACGGATCGTACAAGAGAAGATCATCCAACTTAACGGGCACATGCTCTCGTACATCCCTTGCCTGAGGAAGACCATCCAACTTAATGGGCACATTCCCTCCGGGTTCTGCGTGGACGTATATGGCTCTTCCAAGAGAGGTTCATCCAACTTAATGGGCATTCTCTCTAAGGGTTTTCGTATATACTAATTGACCACTTAGAGTTGTTCCACATCACTTTGGCTCTAAGGGAAGTCCATATTTGTCCATTCTACTGGCTAGAGAATTCTCACACAATCACAACATATTTTCACAGTGCAAATCATATACATGTTCTCAATCAAAGCAGTAACACACCATTTCAATACATGCATCATGACATATAATAACCATCACTCCCTCGGAGTATGATGGAACGCTGTCGAGGGGAAAATCTCTCAAGAACAGAGAGCTTACCTGTTCAAAGCTCTGCACTGGTTCTTTCATTCTCGCAGTTCCAAACACCACTATCCTCAGCGTCACACCCTACATATATGCATGCAAGAGATTAATAGCGGTTCTCAACCATTGCATGTAGAGGGACTCTATTTGTGCCCAGATTACAAGAACTAGTCACCCACCGGTGACATGCAGAACCCCCCCAAAAGGTCAAACATAACCTAACTCAAAATCCATAACAGTTAGATTTTAAAGTTAGATAGGTGTTTCTTACCTCTAAGGTTGCTAACGAGACTAGGGAACAACTTTTCCCAAGCTTAAACGTCCTAAAAATTGTCTTCTCTTCTCTAACTTGAAGCTTTCCTTCGTTCGTTAAAGGAGGAAGCAGAAGGAGGAAGATAGAGTATTTAGGTGAAGGATCAGTGCGAAAATAAGTTAAGTGGTGAAATGACCCACACTCATGTTACTTATATACCCACTGAGTCAACGCATGTCGCATACATCACTGAAGTCCACACGTGTCACTTAAGGTAAGTTTGTGAAAGCACTAACTACCGGGTTGGTGAGTTAAATATATTTTACCCCTTTTTTTGTAAGAATGCCGGGATCTCCATATTCTTACTACGCTGTCGGGTTGGTTTAATAATAATAAAATATGCGCCGCCCACACAGCCTTGTCTGGGTTCCCACCTTGCGCAACTCGGCATTAGTAACCCGGATACACTTGTCCGACTTCATTTGGGCTTCAACCTTGGCACTCCCCAAGTCCAAGGTTCTGCCCTCGTCCGAGGGCATCCGAGATTACTTACCTGATAACTCGAAGCGATAGAATACACGAGCTCGTCCGAGGTCGCTACTCGGTAGCTCGAAGGAAAGAAAGGCACGAGTCCATCGGGGATCGCTACCCGGTCATTCATTTCTTCCTTGTCCGGGCTCCTTTCTTTACAACGCTTATTCCCAGAATTCAAAAGCATAAACTCGGTTACTCCCTAACCCGATCTCCTTATAAATACTAATGCACCCAGCACGATTCCGACTTTAAAAGGTTCTATTTACACCTCCCTTTTCCAAGTTCCAATCTGCACCCCTCCCTGGTATGACACCCCGATCACACAAACCCGGATTAGTCACAATCATTGTAATTATTATAATAACTAACATGTAATTACAACATTACAATGTTAAAATGCCACGTGGACACCTGAGACCTTACAGCAAGCCTAGCAAGTTTAGCATGAAGTGTGTTCGAAACAACGATGGTTGCCCTTGGAGGGTTAGGGTATAAAAACCAACGTACGGTGAGAAGTGGATTGTTTCAAAATGGTGTGGAAAACACAATTGCCTAAATGACCATATTACACAGGGTCACAAACAACTTGATGTTGATGTTATTGCTTCACTTGTAGTAGGTGTGTTTTTATTAAATTTGCTCTATATGAAAATATTGTTTTTTAAAGGTATGTTGTTAATGTCAATGTTACAATTTCATTGTTAGGAATGGTTAAGAAGGAACTGTTTGTGTCAATTTCATTGGTTAAGGAGAGGAACAACAATACGTATGGATTTAAAGTTTCATATGGAAAGGCCTGGTATGCGAAACAGAAAGCAATGGCAATGATTTATGGGGATTGGGAAGAATCTTATGCATTTTTGCCCAGGTGGTGCAACTACATGCTTCATTTTTCACCAGGTTCTTTTTTTGATATTCAAACAAATGCTTATTTTGTGGCACATCGACTGGTATGGGCAAAGCGTGTGTTTCATCACATTTTTTGGACTTTTAGACAGTGTTGCGAGGCTTTTAAATTTTGCAAACCCATCATTTAGATTGATGAGACTCATTTATATGGCAAGTATAAAGGAAAATTGTTGATTGCCATGAGTCAGGATGGAAATAATGAATGTCTGCCATTGGCATTTGCCATTGTTGAGGGGGAGACGTTGGAAGCCTGGGAATACTTCCTTGCTAACATTTGCTCTCATGTTACCCAAATGCAAAATATATGTCTCATTTCAGATCAACACCGGAGCATAATATATGTTGTGGAGAATCATGCCGGTTGGCAACCACTTTTTGCGCATCACGTGTTTTGCCTTCGTCATATTGCCAATAATTTTAATCAAAGGTTCAAGAATGCAAGATTGAAGAAGACCCTCATGACTTTAGGTATGTTAACAACTATTTTGAGTATCTTAAGCTGAGACAAATCTATAAATGGAATAGTGTTAATGGTATTATTATTCTGCAGGTTATACTCCCTCTATGGTTGATTTTGACATAGTGTTTGCATATGATGTAGAGGGGATAAGATATGGCCATATGACAACAAACTTGTTAGAATCAGTGAACAGGGTGTTCAAGGGAGCAATGAACATGCCTATTACTGCTATTGTGAAGCACACGTACACCCGATTGGTTCATTATTTTGTATATAGGGGTCAGGCGGCTGCTTCACAGCTTGAGCATTCACACCGACATTGCAAAAATGCGGTTGATGCTATAAGGCATAATCAGTCCCTTGCTACAGGCCACCATGTCCGCACATATAATGTTGATCAAACATTATTTGAGGTGGAGGATGGCTGGGAGAGGTCATTTTCAATAAACCTGCCAGAGCGTTTTTGTCAGTGTGGCAAGTTTAAGGCCTTCAGATACCCATGTAGTCACGCTGCAGCTGCTGCTTTATATGTTCGTCAGAATCCTTTTAAGTATGTGGATGATGTCTTCCTCATAAGCAACTTGGTTCAGGCTTATTCATTGCCATGGCAGCCAATTGGTAATGAACATGCTATTCCACCGAGTGAAGATCCAGTTCTCATACCTGACAGGGAAATGTTGCGTGCAAAATGTCGTCCAAGGTCCACCAGATTACTTAACGAGATGGATGAAGTGGAAACAACTTAAAGACGCGTCAAATGTGGAATTTGCAAGCAAGTTGAACATAATCGGAGAGCTTGTCCTGATCCCCGTGCAATTTCATGATTTTGTATTGACGTTAGTTTAATTAATGTTATGTTAATGTATTTCATTTATAAATATGCTGTCTTACACCTGTGTTTGGTTGAGAGAGGTGATATTACTCATCATATTTTGCATGTGATTACACATACGACGATCATGTTTTCAAAATGGAAAACTAAATAACAAATTAGGTGGACGAAAATAGGGCTCTGCCGTCATTGCACCCTAAACCCTAAAACATAAACCAAATAGCCTAAACCCTAAACCAAACACCTTAAACCCTAAAGACGAACACATAATCCATAAACCAAACATCTTAAACCCTAAACCCTAAAAACTAAAACAAACACCCTAAACCCTAAACCCTAAACACTATGAACACGCCTAACAATTAGGGCGTGACTGAACACGCCCAAATAGGGGGTGACTGAACACCCCTAACAAATAGGGCGTGACTGAACACGCCTAACAAATAGGGTGTGACTGAACACGCCCAAATAGGGCGTGACTGAACACGCCTAACAAATAGGGCGTGACTGAACACGTCCCTATATAAGCTAGGCACTCCCACTCCCACACAACATACCTCCGCAATCGAAATTCAATCTGGATACTATGACATTCTTAGGAGAAACAAGCAGTTAGACCATTGGTAACTCCAAATTAGCATTCATTTTTCCAAATGGATCAATGAATCACAACAAAATTGGTGTTTCTTTTCAATGTCCTACTCCAATACCAATGCGAGTGCCTAATGAGTGTTCTTTTCAGACACTGAAGAGTAGGATGCACGACACACTTATGCTAACTAATGACCATTTTGTTGATGAAATCTACTATCGACAACCATCCCCACATGCAGGTCAACAATATTTTTTTCATTCTCTGCAACTCACAAATGATGATGATGTTTGCACAATGTTAATGTGCAATGACCAAATGTCAAGTGTTGGCCTTATAGAAATATTATGCACCATCAACAGAACACCCGATGGTATACTCAACCAACTTTGATCCACCATCGTCCCTACAATGATGCAATGCTATATTACAATGGTAAGTGGAACTTACCACGACAAGGCGATTTTGTGGGTTATTCCTTCACTGGAACAAATCCAATAAGGTTTGTAATTCCTTCAGGATGCAACATTGAAACACTCAAGGATTTCATCAAGCAAGTTGTGCCTGTTGGGGTTGCCCCTTATGGAATTCACAACTCACAGGTGGAAAGAAAATTATTTTTTCGATAGCCAGGCCATGCAAAATATTCAGACTACACAATCAAATATCACATGATTGAGTTGATAAGCGATGAAGACGTGTTAAAGATATTAGCAGAATCCAACTACTGGAAACATTTTTGTCCAATTGAGATTTTAGCGATTTTTAACAAACTAGTTAACCAAATGGAATGATTCATTGTATTAAGTAGTGTTTATGAAGTTTGGTTATGTTCGGTTTTTACTGGTTGCCTCTCATATCAATTACTGTTATTCACGGTGTTAGTAAGTTAAGAAATAAAATCTATTACAAACTAAAATGAAAAAACACAAACGACGCAAAAACTAAGACTCTGGTGGCCACTGATAATGACGTGCCTGACGATCAGGTAGCCTCCGTCTACGCGGTCGTGGAGAAGGGTCTGGCTGAGAAGGGCCTGCCTCATAAGGGTCTACATAGGGAGGTGGACATGGAGTGGCCTGCTCTGGATATGAGGGCCGGGGATGCTCAGCAGCTGGGGTGACATATGGTACATCTGATGGCCAACCCCCACAACCTCCTGCAGAATAATCAAGCTAGGAGAGCATCTTGTCAATGTCGGCACCAGTCCACTTCGCAGGAGCTACTTCACTACTGGTCCCAACATCTGCTGATGCCATCACCATTGTAGTAGCCACATATACAGGTTGGGTCTGTGAGGCAGCCGGTGGAAGCGTATGACTTTGCGTACTGAATCCCTCGTACCCCATGCCCCCTACTGACTGGACTCGTAATATAAGGGCTGCTGCCGTATCTCGATGCTATAATTGGAGGCCTAAACCAACCCGGGGTGCAAGGCCTGGGACCTATAATGGGCTCAGCAACATGGTGCATCTGTTTTCGTCGACGCTCTAGCCCATGTCCCTCCTGTCTTCGACGGCCAATGCCAACAGAAACTTGTGGCTCCTCCTGAAGCTGGGTTTCGGGTGCATGTGACCCTGCCTCCTCCAGGCGACAACTCTCTTTAAAGATAGAACTTATGCGACCGACCTCATCCTGTGCTACTCGCGAGTGTAGCCCGGCCACTGCTCATAACCAAGCGCGAAGTACAACATCTCCAGCCCATCCAACTATAAAATAAAATATATAAACATTAGTGTGAATCATATTCTCTATCATAATAAACATAAATAGAAAAAATGTTAATGCCAGCAAAACTTACACCACGACAGTCTTGGCAGCCTATTCGAGATGTATCGCTTCCCATTTTCCCTGTACCAAACCATGTACTCATGGTTTGGTGACATGAAGCCCTAAACCAAAGGGGGAAGGTCGATGTGCTGGTCCCTAACCTCCCAGCATCCGATAAACGGTCTCATCTTGCGAACCCAGTTATCTTCACGTTTACTGCGCAAAGAAAGGTCATGCACACCCTTCAGCTTCTTGGGAGTACGTGGGATTGGATGATCCTTCCCAAATTGGCGCATGCATCTATCCAGCTATGAATACTCAACTATGTGGAAGCATATAACAGGAGTAGTTGCCATCCACAACAGTCGCTACTGCTCAGATGCACCAAGAAAGTCATACTCTCCATATGGTTGCCAAACCACCTGCATAGACCAAATAAACACACAATTATGTAACGACATGGACCACAAATGCATAGTTAAGAACACTTAAAAATAACTAAACGTACCTCATCCCGACTGAGGGATTCCAATCTCATCCTATACCAGAGCAACTCGTGTGCTCGAAACCGGCCTAAAGCATTAAACCTTATTTCAAAATAACTTACATTAGAATACTATAAGGCTGGATTCCAAGAATTGTTAAAAAAAAATATATACTAACACATACCGGTGTTCGTAATGCCACTCCGGGTTAGTAGGCTGCGGAATAGCTGGAGTAATGGGTGGGAATCTCAGCCAGGCCCACACCTGAAGCGACATATGACACCCACCAATGTCACTTCTGTGTGGATTTGTACACTCGCACATTTGTCTAAATAAATGTGCAAGGACCGCAGAGCCCCAGCTATATCCTCCAATCTCCTCGAAGTCCTTAGCAAACAATGGGATGTAACGCGCCGCGACCATGCTTCCCTGGATCTGTCACTCAGCAGCCATGCTTCAAGAAGTCGCGCAATGTACGCCTTCGTAAAGCGCATCACAGCGACCAAATCAGGAAGTACCTCAACCCAGTGCACAAAATGTTTATCAAAGAAAGACAGGCACAAATATCCACCTTCGAGCTCGGTATCTTCCTGAGGTTCATGACCAAAAACCTCCTCAATAATGGTGTCCCATTCGGCTACGGTGACTCCTGTAACGACTTTGCCCTTAGTGGGCAATTCTAAAACACCAGCCACGTCTTCCACCGTGATGGTCATCTCTCCCTGCATCATATGGAAGGTATGGGTCTTTAGTCTCCACCGCTCAACCAGAGCACTAATAAGCGCATGATCGATCTAAAAAAAAACTAATCAATTAATATGTACAGTTATATAAAAAAATTGTTTACTCATTTCCTACTTGCATACTTGAATATGTCGCATGCATGCGACATGTAGAAAGCCAGTATTTCTTAACATATCATTGTGAGGTGGCCCCCCCCGTTACTTTACCTCATCGAGTCTTCAACAGTCGAGTTGTGTCCTCATTCCACACAGCTTGTGAAACATGGGTGCGCTGAGTACGCCTACGGAAAACACCCCACTTATACGGGTTAGGGATAACATGGGTCATCGGATCCATGGGCTCACCCTCATGATCCGATCCAGAGCGCGAAGAATCAGTCGAAGATGAATTAGCCATCTAATGAGTATCTTTAAAAAATAAATGAAAATTTAAATTAAAAAAATTATCTTCGGTTCACAAAATATTACAAATAATTATCCTATCAAATTAATTAAACCTAACACCCTAAACCCTAAACCAAACACATAAATCCTAAACCCTAAACCCTAAACAGAATAGCATAAACAATCAACCCTAAATCATAAACCACACACCCAAAACCTTCAACACTCAAACATAAACCCTAAAACAAACACCATAAACCCCAACCACTTAACTCTAAACCCGTAATCCAAACATCCTAAACACTAAACCATTAACCTAAACCCCATCAACACTAAACCCTAAACCCTAAACAAACACCATGAACCCCAACCCCTTAACCCTAAACCCGTAAACCAAACACCCAACACTAAACCATTAACCTAAACAACATCAACAATAAACCATAAATCCTAAATCCTAAACCCTTAACCCTAAACCCATAAATCAAACACCCTAAACACTAAACCATTAATCTAAACACCATCAACAGTAAACCATAAATCCTAAACCCGTAAACCAAACACCCTAAACACTAAACCATTAACCTAACCACCATCAACACTAAACCATAAACCCTAAACCATTAATCCTAAACCCATAAACCAAACACCCTAAACACTAAACCATTAACCTAAACACCATCAACACTAAACCATAAACCCTAAACCCGTAAACCAAACACCCTAAGCACTAAACCATTAACCTAAACACCATCAACACTAAACCATAAACCCTTAATCCTTAATCCTAAACCCTAAATCGTACACCCTAACAATTTTCTACGAACCTAACATCTACGTTGCTAACAATTTCCTACCAACCTAACATCTAATTCAATAATATAACATATTAAATAAAATGAAAAATTATTAAATTCACTTGTTGGCAGAGCTTCGCTGTAGAAATAATCTTTTAGGGAGAAGGCTAATTTTTTTTTTAGAAAAGGTGAAATAGTAAGAATGGTAAAAAGTGAAATTTTTGGGGTTATATAGCACTTAAACACGCCCAATTTAGGCGTGTTTGAGTGCCCTGTATTTCAAAATATTTTCCAAAGTGCACCAAATTTCAAATTATTTATTAAAAAAACATTATTTATTTAAATCTGCCCTTCCCTCGTAGTAACTTAATTATCCATCCCTAAATTATTTTTAAAAACTTAATTTAGTTTTTAAATTTTTTTAAAATACACTTGTACTTGTCAAAATCTAGAAGTAGTGCACGTCAGAATGAATGTGGCCATGGTAGGCTATAGATTTTGTACCAGTGAGTGAGCTTTGTTAAGAGGAGGGATGTAACGCCTCTCTTTACTCTCTCTCGTGGTTAATTGATTTTAGATAAAA
>CM023947.1:17340889-17366782 GCA_013407115.1 Glycine latifolia
AATATTGGCTTGAATCATATATTTAATACATATTTGTAATTATGGAAATATCGGGGTGTTACAAGGGACTTGCAAAATAATGAAGATGACTTCAATGTTTAAGTAAGTACATCAATCATATGAGAATAATGTATAAGAATAAGTCTGTGTATCGAAGAAGTGTGTATGAGCTTCAGTGTGAGTAATTGAGTGTGAGGATGAATGAGTGAAGATAGTAGATGTTTCTTGGTGTGAGTTGGTGGTTCTCTGTGTGAGAATCTCAGTCTGTGTGAGTAAGTGTCAAAGGGTTAGACAAAACTAATATTTATAGGGTGAGGGGGAGCCTCGGGTCCTTGTATGTTTGCTCGCAAAACTTAAGGTTCTCTCCCTTGGTGAATCTCAAAATGCTAATAGGAGAAGAGACAAAATAGAAGACAGAGGGAGACAGAGGCATTACCAGCCAAGACGTGAATGCCAATCTCCAAGAAAACAGGAAAATGAGTCCGCCTAGCAAATCTAAGGTGTAATCAACACTATTACAGGAAAATTTTCATATGGAGGGTTGTCCAGCCAGTCATGAAAGCGACACCTCCATGCTATCTGGGACATCAACATCAATTGTGTCGATGTTCCACCACCACGAGTCTTTCGCCCATCATTTTCACTAATAGAGACTTCGAGGTCATCAACCCTATCAACTAGGACATTCCCATGGTGGTATTCATTGTGATCGCCAACTTCATGGTGTCCAAGGACCTCATTGACCAAGGTAGCTCCATAGACATCTTGTACTGGAAGACATTCTAGAGACTTGAGATCTCATCAGACAAGTTCCATCCTCGCTCTGGACCTCTCCTCGATTTTACAGGGGAGAGGGTAAAGACCAGAGGCTACATAGACCTTATGACCACCTTTGGTCACGACCAGCACTCTAGGAGCTTTATGATCAGGTATGTGATTGTCGATATGGACATCTCTTACTTTGCTTTGATTGACAGGAAATCATTGAACGAGCTCAGAGCCATTATCTTCATGCCTCATCTTAAGATGAAGTTCCTTACCTTGATGGGAGAAATAATGTCTATGAGGACAGATAAAAAAAACAAGCCTGACAGTGCTATGTAGAGAGCCTAGAAGTGGTACCATATCTTCCCACCTAGGAGCCCGACAGACATCACTCTACTTTAGGTGGTACCAACCAGGTCATGAACGTGGACGAAGGGTCTCCAATACAAACCCTTATCGTCTACGGCACAAGTCAAGATGGTGCATTTGACATGGTACCACCTAGGCTCTCTACAAGGGCCTGATGCCTATTAAAGAACTCATCAAGCTGTAGCTCGGACCCAAACACGGGCAATTAGGCAACTCAGCAAGGACCTCACTAGCCATGAGCATAGACGCATAATTGACATCCTCCACAAAATCACAGACCTATTCTCTTGGAAACCATCTGACATGACAGGCATTCACCCCAATATATTATGCCACAAATTGGCCATATGCCCTCAGGCCAAGCCAGTATCATAGAAGAAGAGGAAGATGAGCGACGAACGATGCAAGGCGGTCAGAGAAGAGGTGGACAAGCTGCTCAAAGCCAAATTCATCAGAGAAGTCAGGTATTCCATATGGCTCACCAATGTCATTATGTAAAAGAAAAGCCAACGACAAATGGTGAATGTGCACTGACTACACCGACCTCAATAAGGCGTGTCCCAAAGATGCGTACCCTTTACCTAGCATCAAGAGACTAGTCAATGACACGTTCGATTTCTAATTGCTGAGCTTCTTGGATACATATTCTAGGTATAACCAGATCAGAATGAATGCCTTAGACAAAGAGAAAACAGTATTCATTACTGAAGACGCCAATATCTGCTATAGGGTCATGCCTTTTGGCCTAAAAAATACAGAGGCCACATACCAACGGCTGATGGACCAGATCTTCAAACAATAGATTGGACAAAATGTTGAGGTATATGTTGACGACATGGTCGTCAAATCTCAAAGCATAGCCCAACACGTCGCAGATCTAGATGAGGTTTTTAGAGAAATCTATAATATGACATGTGCCTCAACCTGGAAAAATGGACCTTCGGTGTCAGCGGCTGCAAGTTCCTAGACTTCATGATCATGCATCCCTGTCCAGGTTCCTTCTGAAGCTCGCTGAAAAAGCAAATCCTTTCTACAAGCTGCTCAGAAAAAACTGAGCCCCTACTATGGGACGAAGCCTGTGAGCAAACCTTCATAGCCTTCAAAAAGACCATTGTCATGCAGCCCATCCTCAGTCGACCCAGATCAGAAGCGCCACTACTTCTTTATCTGTCAGTAACTAACAAAGCTATTAGCTCAGCCCTCGTGCAAGAAGAAGGAAAATATCAACTTCCCATCTACTTCACCAGCTGCATGCTCCATGATGAGGTGAAGTGATATCAAATGACAGTGAAGATAACACTGACTCTAGTCACCTTAGTCCGACTCCTTCGGCCATACTTTCAAAGTCACCAAGTGGTAGTTAAAACAAACAACACCATCAAACATGTGCTACGAAAGCCTGAACTAGCAAGAAGGATGATCACATGACCTGTAGAACTGTCATAGTTTGACCTCCAGTATGAACCTCGTGCCCCTATGATAATACAATTCATGGCAGATTTCCTAGCAGAGTTCACCGGCAGTAACCAAACCACCCCAAACTGGTGGAACCTCTACGTTGACAGAGCGTCCAACATGAAAGGAAATGAAACACGTATCATCCTTGAATGACCTGGCAATGTCACTCTAGAACAAGCTCTCAAGCTCAACTTCAAAGCCTCAAATAACCAAGCTGAACACAAGGCACTCATAGCAGGCCTCAAGCTTGCAAAGGAAGTCGGAGATAAAAACTGAGATGCTACACCGACTCAGCTTGTCCAAGGATAAGTCACCAACAAATATTAGACAAATAAGACCATACTCCTTTGGTACTATCACATTGCGAAAATGCTCATTGACAACTTTGTGTGTTTCAAAATGTACCATATACCAAGGGAGGACAATACCATAGCAGATTTGCTCTTCAAGCTGGCTAGCACCAAAAAGGTCAGGCACCTCAAGACTATATCATCTAGGAAATGCTCCAAACCCGTACTATGGACACCCAAGAAGTCATGGCAAGGGAAGAGGAGGAACCAAACTGGATGACCCCTAACAGAAATTTCCTAATTCAAGGGGCATTACTATTAGATGAGAACGAAGCCCGACACTTGAAAAGGAAGGCGAACTACTACGTCATCCTTGATGGTGAGTTTTTCAAAAGGGGGTTGACAATACCTTACTTAAGTGCCTGGACAACTAATATGTAGTATATGTCATGCGTGAACTCTATGAAGGGATCTGCGACCTTCACACAGGGGGACGCTCCCTTTCTACCAAGGTGGTCTGCGTAGGGTACTATTGGATGACCCTTAAGGCCAACACCTTTGACTTCACTAAGAGGTGTAGAGGATGCCAAGACTTTGTCGATATCCCACGCACCTGTCCTAACAACCTCCACAGTTTGAATTCCTCTTGCTATTCGCCATAGATTACTTCACCAAATGGATCGAGGCAAGGCAATTACGAGAAATATCGACCAATGAGGTAGAAAAGTTCACCTGGAAACACCTCATATGAATATATGGCCTCCTTAATGCCATTGTAATTGACAATGGTTCTAAATTCAAGGCTTAGACTTATGAAAATTTCCTAACAAGGCTAGGCATCAAGCACCTTGTGACTTCTGTCGAACATCCCTAGACCAATGGTCTGGTGGAGGCAGCAAATAGAGTTATCCTCAAGGCCCTATGCATAAGACTCGACAAGTCTAAGGGTATATGGAAGGAAGACCTCCTCAGTATACTCTGGGCTTATCATTGTTCACCCCAGACAGCAACTAACGAGACATATTTCCAACTCAAGGTTTGCCTTGGTGAGCCTAGACAAAACCCAGGACCAACGTATTCCTGGTTGCATTTTCAAAAGGCTCATTAAAACTAAGGTCCATCCTTTGTGAGCCCTTCTATTATCAAGTCGTGCCTTCACAAAATCTAAGGTATGCGAGGACCACCCTTAATAGGCTCTACTATTATTCCTACACTTTAACTTTGCAGGGATACAAGTTTGTAGGAACATGAAAAAACCCAAGATGAGTAGTTCCCTAGTCCAAAGTTTTGAAAAGCCCAAGATCTACCCTTGATGAACCTCGCCAAAACCCAGGACTAGCTCCTAGTCGAATCTCCAAAGGCTCACAAAACCCAAGGTCCATCCTTGGTGATTCTCAACAAAAACTAGGATGGACACACGTCGCTAGTCAATTTTCCAAAGGCTCGTAAACACAAGGTTCTCCCTTTGTGAGTCTCAGCAAAACCCAGGACGAACACACATCATTGGTCGAATCTCAAAGTCTCACAAAACCAAAGGTCTACCCTTGGTGAGTCTCAACACAACCTAGGACGGACACACATCACTTGTCGATTCTCCAAATGTTCCCAAAATCCAAGGTACACCTTTGATGAACCTCGCCAAAACCTGGGACCAACTCTTGGTTGAATTTTCAAAGGCTCGCAAAACCCAAGGTCTGCCCTTGGTGAGTCTCCATAAAACCCAGGACAGATACATGTCATTGATCGATTCTCTAAAGGCTGGCAAAACCTAAGGTCCGTCCTTGGTGAACCTCACCAAAACCTAGGGCCAACTCTTGGTCGATCTCCAAAGGCTTGCTAAACCCAAGGTCTGCCCTTGGTGAGTCTCAATCTCCAAAGGTTTGACAAACCCAAGGTTCACCCTTGGTGAACCTTGCCAAACGCAGGAAGAACATGTCATTGGTCTAAGGTTCTACAAACCCAAGGTCCACCCTTAGTGAGCCTCCTCATCATCAAGTTTCTTCCACACGAAAACCCAAGGTATGCAAGGTTCACCCTTAACAAACTTTTATACTTCTAAAAATTTATCTTTGTAGGAATATAAGAAACCAAAGGTCCACCCTTGGTGCAAAAAACCCAAGACACTCTTGGTACAACTCCTTTGGAACCTCAACAAGCATGGCCACAGGTTCAGTCATTTATCCTAGAACAAGGGGTAAAAGGAGACACCACCAAACTGGCCAGCAAGACCTTCAACCAGGTTGACATGTGTACTTGGGAACCACATGAGTGACCACGTGTATTGTGCGGACATGGACGATACATAAGCCCCCTAAGCTCTGAGCCAGCTTGTAGGCGTAAGAGATTGTCTTACGTCAAGGGAGACTGTTCGATGTCAATGGAGATTGTCTGGTCTCAAGGGTAGTAGCCTTGAGAAGTAGGAGGGTCATGAGCTTGTTGAGCCCCTCGAGTGTGGAAAAATGTGTCAATGGTGATAACCTCGATAGATGCATGTTTTTCAAGCTTATGAAACCTGGGCAAATGTTATCCGAGTTACTGTTATCAAGTTGTCCAAGGAAAACATGTTTTTTGTTGTGCTTTGAGATCATACATTTCAAGCAAGTGAATTATCCATGTTGGAAAACTTTGCCATTATCTAACCATTAGAGAATGCATTGAAGGCAAGTGTTTCGCTTGTCCTTTTCCACAAGCGCGTGGAGTGTACGCGCAATTCTCTTGCATACATGTCACTTGTGGAGTGGGCATGTACTAGAGACGTGGGTAATGGTTGAGTGGAGTTGTATCATGGTGCAAATTTCAAGGTAGTCATTTAAACTCCCATCAATTACAAAAAATTTGTGCCTCCATTTAAATGGAATGGAGATTTAAAATTTCTATCACAACCATTCTTGCCTTTCTGACTTCTTTTTCTCTATAACCTTTCCTGCTTCTTGGTCACGATTCATGATCTTTCTTCCTACTTTAATTTTTGTTTTATTTTAAGGTATTCTTATTTGATCATGTCTTCTTCTTTTATTTTTGATTCTACCATAGGCTTGGGCGGTAGTGATTCTGGGGGTTCAATCTAGCAACCCTTGGTAGATCGGGAGGTTATCTCCATTGGCGACTCCTTGGTGGAGTATAAAAGCCAGGGGACCTCCGACAGCGAGTCCTCTTCTTTAGGGAGAAAGACAAACTCGCACAATGTTGGCGGTGTACTTCTTTTTGTTTGATATAGGGGGTGTTGGAAGAATATCAAGGCAAGGATGATGTTGTTGCTTTAGAGTTTTAGCTTTTTACATGCCAATCAAATTGAAGGCATTTGTAATTTTTCTAGTTGCTCAAGAAGCTTGCCTTGTGATACTTGCATTGCATGAGCATAATCTTATACATGCATTCATGACTTAAGAAAAACATATAAGATTACATGTTTACATTTGAAAAGGAATTCTCATGGCTTCGGTTTTGAAAAATTAGAATGTGCACTGCCTTAATCGATTACCAGCTTGTGTTATTCCTGGAAAAGCCATGAAGAATATTTTAATCGATTACAAGCAAATTGTAATTGATTACATAGCCTTATTTTAAAAACATGCATAATTGTCTTAATCGATTACCACTCATCTGTAATCGATTACCCAGGCTTAGTACAAAACATAGAATGATTGCCTTAATCAATTACCACTCATGTGTAATCAATTACAAAGGCTTGTTACATAACTAAGACAGACTGGTTTAATCGATTACATTGTTCATGAAAGTTTTTCAGATTGTCTCAAGAACATTTTAATCGATTACCTGGCATATTAATCAATTACATTATGTAAAATAATTGATTACATTTATGTTTTAATCGATTACAATCTGTTAAATCTATTTTCTATTTAAAGCTATTGGGTCTGTGCTTTTGAGATATAACATACAATCAGAGTTTACAAATTACCCAATACTTTCTAAGCTTTCAAAGGTTCAAGAAACATATTTTCTGAGTGATACATTTCTTGTTTGAGATCAAAAGATTACATGCTTCATTGATGATGATGTGTTAAGACAAGATTCTTCAAAAGAACTTCAAGAGAGTTGATTCTGTTCATTAGCATTGATAAGCGTTTGTCGTGTTGCTTCAAAACAATTAAACTAAGCTAATTCTGTAGCATAGGATTAACCTAGGTCGACTCAAAGACACTATCAATATGGTTCTATCTTCAATTCACTACTAATAGTAAAGGAGATTTTTGTCGAACAGTTTGCAGGCGCGAAATAAAAATTGCAAAAACACAAACTACGATTAAAGATCAATGCACAAACTAACAGAATTGATAACAAGTAATGTAAAACAGATTAAAGAGCATCAATCCAATTCTCCAAACCAAGCTATTCAAATCATCATCATCCTCAGAAATTTATCCTATTGTGAAAGTTCATTCAATTTCATTAGAAGTAGTTCAATCGAATTAACCCCTACATTAATTGAAACCACAACCCTAATTGAAATATCATCCAATTAATCTGTGATTTATATTCAAAATTAGGAAATGAATTCATAACCTAATCCGCTTTCAATCCTAAACGCATTCATAATCATGAAAACAGAATAGCAATTGAAGAAGAAAGTGAACATTCACACAGAATTCGAAATACTAAACCAGAACTCAAATTCTTCTCTTGCTTGGGTTGGATCCTTGGATTGATTGATTATTTAGCCTTCCATGATCATCATCAATGAAAGCCCCATGAAATAAGTGCATGAAAATGGAAGAAGGGAAAATGAAAATGAAGAACAAGGAAGAACAGTTGAGAGAAAATAAGAGAAAGAGTTTTGATTCTAAAAACTTAAAAAGAGACATGTAAAACTATTTTTGCAAAATAAAATGTAAAGTAATAATTCCTCCTAATGTCACTAATATATAGTGACTAAGTCTAAAGAAAAGAATGGGCCATGAACAACCCATCAATTCTAATTATTTATGCTATTTACACCAATAAAAGTCCAACTCGCAGCCCAAAATACAAGTGCAGTGGTTCTGACTTCAAATCCTAAAATGACCCTCCAAATGACAGAATTGGCCTCGTCTTATTTCTGGCAAACTTGTAGACCTTTTCGTTATCTTTCCAAGGACTATAAGAAATCTCAATTCGGAGTTCCATAGAGCTCTGTAGGTCCTGTACAAGGCAGATACATCAAGTGAGCATAAAATCCGAAAATACGCAACAATTAGCAATTAAGCCCACTAACTTGCCTAAGACAAAAACTGAATTAGAATTGGAAAATAAAAGTCCAAGAGAAGTCAAATAAGCTAAGAATGATAGAAAAATATTTAACTAAAGGCACTCCATCAAGCATTCATGCAACCTGGAATTGATTGGTAATATTCATTCATTCATTCATACATTGAGGATCACAAGTTGTATCTCTGTTGAACTTATCTTGTAAATTGTTTTTGTGTATTAAATTTGTGTAAGGCTAAGATCAAATAGTTTTCTTTCAAGATTTATAGAGTAGTGTTCTCTAGGGGTAAAGAACTGAGTAGGGTACTCAGGTTCTTTGTGATTAGATTTCTAATAGGGTGTTAGAATTCTGGTTCTTTATCTAGGATTGATAAAGATAATCACTTGTAATAGCTTGTAAAGAACAGATTTGATTTAGTAGAACTCTAATTTGGTTTTGATTAGAAGACACTAGATGTAGCTTCTCTTTTGAGGGGTGAACCAGTATAGATCTTGTGTTCATCCTTGTTTTCACTTTCCCCCGCAGGAGAGTGGTGTGGCCCTATGCTGCCTCTTTGGCCAAGGAACCTATACCGGTCACCACCATTCTTCCTCCTTCTACTTCTAAAGGATCGAGAAGAAGTAGGGGCAGAGACGTTCGCGGCATAGCCACAGTGCTGGGTCTTTGTTGTCTTCCCCTGCCGTTTATGGCTATGAATGGGTGAAAGACAACGTTCTGAAATATCGGTCCTCGATCACCTCTGCAGCTGGTGTTGATACTCTTTGGCTTTAGCTTAAGTTGACAAACCTAAAGGAATCTTGCAAGGTGGCCGTATAGGCTTGCAAGAGTGATGAGTTTCCTTTCTTGAGGGCAGCGCCAAGTTGCCCGCCCTTCTTCTTCATGTACCTATGCCTCTTTGAGGTGCTGAGTTTTATTCTTCCCTTGAACTTCTTGCAATGTGCTCTACTTGAGCACTTGAATGTATCCCCCCTCCCAACTTCATCCGAATAGTTTGTCCATAGTGAGGGCTTTGAGAGATTTTGTGCCCCTTATTTAACATCCAACCCCGTGTAACGATGTTCTTGTACTTCTTCCAAATAAAGTTGACAGGCAAGATTGGTTGGGTCTCCTTCAATAGTGTCTCCAAGAAGTTGTTCGAGTTTGACTCGAACGTCTTTCGTAGCTTTAAGGATCTTTTCTTCAAGGTCCGTTTTATTGACGTCATGGCTGATGTGTTGCCACTGATGTTCAATCGGGACGGGGAGCTTCGCTTCTTGTTTTACTGGTAGGCTGATCCCACTAGATACTAGTCATTTGACGAGGATCTGTTGACCCTGGTGGAGAGGGTGGCCAAGGCAATCTTGGATCAATTGCCGGCTTCGCTGGACGTGCGAGCCATCTTCTCTCTTCCCTTAGCTGACAAACCTCACGCTGCCCTAGACAATAAGTTGTCTTGTCCTATCTTCCTTTGTGTTTGGGTTCTGACCCAAATTAACACTTGTGTTTTTGTTCATTTTGCAGGTACAATGGGAGATTTTCCCTAGAGGCCCTTGATGGTGGGGCTGTGCCACCTTCTTCTGTCAACCCTGCTGCTGAGGTTTGCCCTACAGGAGCTGAAATCATGGAAGCTTTTCCTAGTATCCCTTCCTCATTCTGGCTAAGAGGAAGCGAGATGATGGTGCTAAGACCTTCAGTAGCAAGAAGTTGGGGCCCCTTTCAGCCTTGGTACAATGAGGCAGGCTGCCAGGCTTTTTCCCAGTTTGGGTGGCCCTCCTGCTATTGTTGCACAGGGTTCACCAGCTATCTAGGCTTTCACTGCGGCTCTTGCTCCTGTTGCTGCTCCTGCTTCTGCAACTCCTCCCTCCCCTACTACTCATGGGGTTTCTGCTCCCCCTTCTTGTATGACCACTGTGTCGGTCTCTTTTGCTAGCCCTTTCATGACTCCTTCATCCTTCACAGCTACACCTTCGCCAAGTGGAGATGCGGTGGTTTCTAGTGCTTCTGAGGTGTCGTCTTCTTCTTCTTCAGCTCTACTAGTTCGTCCTTCTGTTGTACTAGCTTCGACATTACCGTATTCTTCCTCTTCCCTTTGCCCTAGCGTGTCCCTTGAGCACATCCATACCCCAAGAGATATTGACTCTCTATGGAGCATGGGGTATATGTCAAAGCAAAGAACTCCGACTGGCTTGGTAACTCCCTTCGACAAGAATTTGATCCGATTGGTCGGGGTTCAAAATGCAACTGGCGCTGCCAAGGTTTTTCTTTAGAGGATCTTAGCAATTTTGGAGGAGAACAGTCAACGCCACCAAGAAGCTCTTGGTAAGGTGGCATTTTTGGGGCAGGAGGTTGCCAAGTGTAGGGCAACTGCTAGGATCGTATGGAGAACGGAGTGGCCCAAGGTGACCAGTGCCACTGTCGCCTTTGTTGAGATGATTAGGTCCAACCATCAGTTTTCTGCCAAGGTGGGTGGTGTATTGGCCAAGCTCTTGTGTACCTATTTGTGTGGGAAGGAGTTAGCCGATCGCTGCAAGGTGCTGTTGAAGGAGAAGAAGGATTTGGTCAAAAAGGTTGAGAGTGCCACTATTGAAAAGGATTATCTATTCAAAGTGGTTGCTGACCTTGAAGCTCGCTTGCTTGAAGGTTGCAGAGTCTCGGCTGGAGGATTCCTAGCTTAAAGTAACGGAAGGGAATGAGGCTCGTCGGGAGCTTGAGGAGGAGCTGCTCCTCTACAAGAAAGAGGCTATGGAGTAGCATGAGAAAGGCTTCCATAAGGTCGTTAGACAGGACAGGTTCTTCGCCAAGGACCTTGACTTGGGTCTTTTTGACCAATTCAAGGATGTGAAATACGATGTTCTACTTCACGAGGAGGAGATGGTTGCTACTGCTGAGGAAGATGGCAACGAAGAGCAGGATGATGGGGCCAGTGTCTAGGCTGATCTTTTTGTATTTTTTGTTTTGTTTTGTTGATTTTGGGCCGGAAAGGCTTTTGTAACTCTGGCAATCATTCTTCCTTTTTAATACAAATGCTTGCCTTTGTTGATGAAATTGTTTTCTGTCTTGTATGTTGTTGTCATTTATTTAGGCGATGCTCTGTAACAGTAAAGGTAGGCCGTTTTGGATGATGTCCTTGCAGTGTAGGAAGTGAGACCTGGTTGAAGATCTTGCTGAACTTTGCTTTACGAAGCTTCTCCCCTGATGATTATAAGGAGATAGCTTGAATTCCAACTGGTTGAAGGTCTTGTTGACCAGTTTGGTGGTGTCTCATTTTACCCCTTGTTCTAGGATAAATGACTTAACCTTTGGCTATGCTTGTTGAGGTTCCAAAGGAGTGGTACCAAGAGTGTCTTGGGTTTTGTGCATCAAAGGTGGACTTTGGTTTCTTATATTCTTGCAAAAATAAATTTTTATGATTTAAAAGTTTGTCAATGGTGGACATTCCATACCTTAGGTTTTCGTTAGGAGGAAACTTGACGACGAGGAGGCTAACCAAGGGCGGACCTTGGGTTTGTCAAACCTTAGACCAGGGACATGTTCTTTTGGGTTTGGAGAGGTTCCTCAAGGGTGACCTTGGGTTTGTAAAACCTTTGGAGATTGAGACTCATTAGTTGGAGATCGACCAGGAGTTCATCCTGGGTTTTTGCAAGGTTCACCAAGGGCGAACTTTGAGTTTTGCAAAAATTTGGAGAATCGACTGGCGACGTGTGTCCATCAAGGGTTTTGTTAAGACACACCAAGGGTGGACCTTTGGTCTTGTGAGCCTTTGCAAATTTGACCAATGATCTATCTCCGCCTTGGGTTTTGTTAAGACTCACCAAGGGTGGACCCTGGGTTTTGTGAGCCTTTGGAGATTCGACCAGGAGCTGGTCCTCGGTTTTGGCGAGGTTCACCAAGAGTGTACCTTGGGTTTTGCAAAATTTTGGAGAATTGATCAGTGATGTGTGTCTGTCCTGGATTTTGCTGAGACTCACCGAGGGAAGAACTTGGGTTTTACGAGCCTTTGGAGAATTGACTACTGACGTGTGTCTATCCTGGGTTTTGCTGAGACTAACCAAGGGCGGACCTTGGGTTTTGTGAGCCTTTGGAGATCGACTGTTAGACTTTTGGCAAGCGTACCAATTGTCGTTGTAAGTTACAAAATTTATAATAGTTCGTCTCCACAGGGACTTGTGCTACTTAGTTAATCCAAATAGAATTTAACAGTTTAATAGTTATGTACAACGAGTATGGTCGAAATTTTTATGGTTTTACGGAAATAACGGAAAATAATTAAAAAGTACGGAAACTAATTAATTCAAGAAAAGCGTAGGATTTGGATTTCATCATTCATACCTCGGTATCCAATTAATATTACCATGCAATAATCATTATCTATCCTTATTGATGCACACTATGTTAACCTCGAATCGATTCCTCGCAATCGAGTTCTAAAGATATTTACCGAATATCGATCCCTCGCATACAAAGTAAATATCCTAGCATTAAGAATTATAATCGCGTGCTTTTATGCAATCAAAACGGTACACCCTATTCCTAGCGATCGTAACGTAATGAGTAAAATTATTCAGTTCAAATCCTAATAGTACTTTCCAGTTAAACTTAGAATCCAATTTCATGAAACTAGTGATCAAGTAGAATCAAGCATTAAGAACAGAATAAAATTACCAATAATAAATAGAAAAGACTTATGCATAAATAAATATTAATAGAGATACTTAAAAGTAGAAGATTACATCCAATCCTTAAGAGAAACTAACCAAGCATGGAGAGAACCTCCTTAAGAGAAGAATTGATGAAGGGCCCCATCACCGCTTCTTTCCGGCAAAGTCTCTACACTAAATCTCACTTCTCTCACTTTCCTAACCTACCTAATACTACTATTTACTACAAAAAACTAAGAAAATGCTTAGAAGAAGCAAGGGAGAGGAAGAAGGAGTTGCAAGAAGTGATGGAATGAATGTGTTTTGGCCTTGGGGGTGCTTGGGTATTTATAGAGGCTGGCCTGGTCGAGTTTGGTAGCCCAAGCGACCATTTTATGTGTGTTCCAGTCACCCAGGCGAGTTAAGGCCCAACTTGTTGATCCACTTGGCCCACTTGGAGGCCACTTGCTGAAGTCCACTCGCCCAGGCGAGCAGATTATGCCTATTTCACTCGCCTGGGCGAGTTAAATGCACCTTCTGGAGAATTCTTTTTGGGCCTTGGGCCTGATTTGCTTGATACACCTCCCAGGTTTGCTTTATGATCCCTATTTGCTTGCCTTTTGTTTTCGGAAGCCCCGAAAATCCTCGGAATCTATCAAAATACAAAACATGTTGGATTAATCTTCCGAAATATGACGAATGACATGTATACAAGCAATAAGAGCTATTTAACTAGGTTTAGGGTAAATTTATGATAAAAGCTTATGAAATCAAAGGATAAGTGCCTTTATTTAAAACATGATTTTAACTGAATTAGGGCACTTATCATCGACCAGCAGTTGGTCCTGGGTTTTGGCGAGGTTCACCAAGGGTGGACCTTGAATTTATGAACCTTTGGAGAATTAACCATCGAAGTGTTCGTCCTGGGTTTTTTTGAGACTCACTAATGGTGGACCTTGCGTTTTGTGAGCCTTTGGAGATTCGACTAGGAGATGGTCTTGGGTATTGGCGAGGTTCACCAAGGGTGGACCTTGGTATTTGTCAAACTTTGGAGAATTGATCAATGACGTGTGTTCGTTTTGTGTTTTGCTGAGACTCAAAAAGGGCGTGTTGCAAGCCTTTGGAGAATCAACCACTGATGTGTGTCTGTCCTGGGTTTTGTTAAGACTCACCAAGGGCAGACCTTGGGTTTTGTGAGCGTTTGGAGATTTGGCCAGGAATTGGTCCTAGGTTTTAGAGAGGTTCACCAAGGGTGCACCTTGGGTTTTGCGAACCTTTGGAGAATTGATTAGCGATGTGTGTCCATCCTAGATTTTGCTAAGCCTCACCAAGGGCGGACCTTGGGTTTTGCGTGCCTTTGGAGAATCAACCACTAACGTGTGTCTGTCCTAGGTTTTGTTGAGACTAACCAAGGGCGGACCTTGGGTTTTGTGAACCTTTGGAGAATCGACCAGGGACGTGTGTCCGTCCTGGATTTTGTTGAGACTCACCAACGGTGGATCTTGGGTTTTGCGAGCATTTGGACATTCGACAAGGAGTTGGTCCTAGGCTTTGGCAAGGTTCACCAAGGGTGGACCTTGGGTTTTGTCAACCTTTGGAGCATTGATCAACGATGTGTGTCCGTCCTATGTTTTGCTGAGACTCAAATCAAACAGACCTTTGGTTTTGTGAGCCTTTGGAGAATCAACCACTGATGAGTGTCCATCCTGGGTTTTGCTGAGACTCACCAAGGGCAAACCTTGGGTTTTGCTAGCCTTTGGAGATTTGACCAGAAGCTGGTCCTGTGTTTTGGCGAAGTTAACCAAGGTTGGACCTTGGGTTTTTTGAACATTTGGAGAATCGACTAGCAATGTGTGTCCATCATAGGTTTTGCCGAGACTCACCCTAGACAGACATTCAATTTTGTGAGCCTTTGGAGAATCGACCTACGACATGCTTCCATCCTGGGTTTTATGGACACTAACCAAGGGCGAACCTTGGGTTTTGCAAGCCTTTGTGAGATTCGACAAGGAGCTGGTCCTAGTTTTTGGGAGGTTCACCAAGTGTGGACCTCTAATTTTATGAAGCTTTGGAGAATAACCAGTGACGTGTGTCCGTCCTTGGTTTTGTTGAGACTTACCAAGGGCAGACTTTAGGTTTTGCGAGCCTTTGGAGATTCAACCTGGAACTGGTCCTTGGTTTTGGTGAGGTTCACAAAGGGTTGACCTTCGATTTTGCGAACTTTGGAGAATCGACAAGCGACATGTGTCTTTCTTGGGTTTTGTTGACACTCACCAAAGGCAGACCTTGGGTTTTGTGAGCTTTAGAGAATTAACAAGGGACGCGTGTTCGTCCTGGGTTTTGCTGAGACTCACCAAGGACAGACCTTGGGTTTTACGAGCCTTTGGAGATTCGACCAGAGGGTTTTGGCGAGATTCACCAAAGATGGACCTTGGATTTTGTGAACTTTTGGAGAATCAACCAGTGACGGTGTCCCTCCTGGGTTTTGTTGAGACTCGTTAAGGGCAGACCTTGGGTTTGCGAGCCTTTGACTATTCGACCAGGAGCTGGTCCTTGGTTTTGGCGAGGTTCACCAAGGGTGGATTTTGGATTTTACGAAGCTTTTGAGAATCGACCAGCGATGTGTGTTTGTCCTGCGTTTTGCTGAGACTCACCAAGCACGAACCTTGGGTTTTACAAGCCTTTAGAGAATCGACCTGTGACGTGTGTCCATCCTAGGTGTTGCTGAGACTCAACAAGGGCAGACCTTGGGCTTGGCGAGCCTTTGGAGATTCGACTAGTAGTTGAGCCTGGGCTTTGGCGATGTTCACCAAGGGTAGACCTTGGGTTTCTCGAACATTTGGAGAGTTGAAATACATAAATAAATTTTAAAGGGATATATGTTTTATTGAATGTAGCAATTGAGTAAAAATTCCCTTTTATTCTCCAGATGTACCTCGTTAAAACCTCTTAAGCCAAAACCCTGATTTTTTTCTTGGGACAAAAACCTCGAGTAGGAAAAGAGTACATCATCTGGTCTTGTAGCAAGTCAACTGAAGTAGAACTTCAAATGGGTAGCGTTCCATGTTCATGGAATTGCTTTACCATCCATCTCTTATAGCCTATAAGCCCCATAGTCAAGGCTTGTGATGACCTTCAATGGGCCTTCCCAGTTGGGTCTGAATTTTCCTGCTTGGGGATCTTTTCGGGCTTCACCTCTGACTCGCCATACAAGGTCGTAGGATGGAAGGTTCGAGGTTAAAACTTGGTGTTATATCTTCTTGTTGCTCGGAGTTTGGTCGCCCATTCTTTTATTCTTGCCATTACCTGAACTATGTCTTTTGTCTCTTGTGTGACCCTCATATTTTGTTCATTGTGCTGCTCTTGGAAAAACATCCTCCTTGTTGACGGTTCCCCGACTTCAATTGGGATCATGGCGTCTGTGCCATAAGTTAGTCGGAAATGAGTCTCATTAGACATCAACTGGGGTGAACAATGATAAACCCAGAGTATACTAGGGAGTTCTTCCTTCCATAGACCATTAGATTTGTCAAGTATTGTATGTAAGGCCTTAAGGATAACTCTCTTTGCTGCTTCCACCTGACCGTTGATCTGAGGATGTTCAACAGAAGTGACAAGGTGCTTGATGCCTAGCCTCGTCAGGAAATCTTCATAAGTCTATGCATTGAACTGAGTATTGTTGTTGATTACTATGGCGTAAGGGAGGTCATACCTATATATAAGGTGTTTCAAGGTGAACTTTTCTACCTCGTTGGCAGATATTTCTCGTAATGGCCTTGCTTTGATCCATTTGGTGAAGTGGTCTATGGCAACTAGCATGAATTTGACTGCTCTTGGGGCTTTTGGTAGTGGCCCCAGAATATCCACTCCCCAGATGGCAAAAGGGTCAAAGAGAACTCAGATTGTGGAGGTTGTCAGGAGGTGTGCATGGGATATCGGCAATCTCTTGGCATCATCTACACCTCTTAGTGAAGTCGAGAGTGTCGGCCAATAGTACCCTGCACACACCACCTTGGTAGCAAAGGAGTGTCCCCCCGTGTGAAGGTCGTAGATCCTTCATCGATTTCACATATGACATATACTGCTTGCTGGTTGTCTTGGCAATTGAGTAGGGGTATTGTTAACCCTCTTTTGAACACTCGCCATCAAGGATGACGTAGTAGCTTACCTTCCATTTTAGGTGTCGGGCTTCGTTCTCATCTGACGATAGCACCCCTTTGATAACCGATGTCGTATCGCTTCAAAACAATTAAACTACGCTAATTCTGTAGCACAGGATTAACCTAGGTTGACTCAGAGACACAATCAATATGGTTCCAACTTCAATTCACTAGTAAATAATAGGGAGATTTTTATCGAACAGTTTGCATGCGATAAATGAAAATTGCAGAAAAAAATAGCAAAATATAAACTAACAGAATTGAAAATATGTATTCTAAAACAGATTAAAAAGCATCAATCCAATTCACCAAACCAAGCAATACGAATTATCATAATTCTAAGATAATGATTTTGTTATGAAAGTTCATTTAATTTCATTAGAAACAGTTCAATCGAAATTAGGAAATGAATCCATAACCTAATCCGTTTTCAATCCTAAACACATTCATAATCATGAAAATTGAATAGATGATTGAAGAAGAAAGTGAACTTCCACACTGAATTTGAAATACCAAACCAGAACTCAAATTCTCCTTGCTTGGGCTGGATCCTTGGATTGATTGATTGTTTAGTCTTCCATAATCATTATCAATGAAAGTTCCACGAAATTAGTGCAAAAAAATGAAAGAACAGAAATGAAAATTAAGAACAAGGAAGAACAGTTGAGAGAAAACAAAAAATTTAATTCTAAAAACATCTAAAAGTCACTACAAAACATATTTTTGCTAAAATGAAGTGTGTCTCCAAATAAATAAAATCACTAAAATCCTCAAAATGACAGAATTGGCCTTGGCTTATCTCTGACAAAATTGAAGATCTTTTCCTTATATTTCCAAGGACTACTCATATATGCCATTTGGATTTTTGTAGAGCTCTCTAGGTCCTGAAAAAGGAAGATAGGTCAAGTAAGCAAAAACTCAGAAAATAAGCAACAATTATCAATTAAGCTCACTTGTTTGCCTAAAGGCAAAAACTGAATTAGAATGGGAAAATAAAAGTCCAAGAGAATTCAAATAAGTTAAGAAGAATAGAAAGATATTAAACTAAAAATACTCAATCAAAATACCCCACACTTAAACTTTTGCACTCCTGGGCAAAACTAAAAGAAAGACTAAGAGAAAAATTCAAACTAAAGTAAACCACAAACTAAAAGAAAGGTAAGAACAAGGCACACACATTTTTCAATGGATCCTAACGATGCACAAAAGTGAGAAAGATGAAAAATGGAAGAATGATATTAAGGTTTTAAACAATCCATGAACACATGATCACAAAGTGCAAAGTGAAAAAGTAGTCAAGTTAAAATTAAGAATGAACTAAGGTGATAGAAATCTCTCAACGAGCAACACTCAACATCTTCTAATGTGTATGAGTTGATGTTTACACTCAAACACCACATGTAACTAGCACATCCAAATTTTGACAAGACTCTAATTCATTCAACTTGAAATACACATGCATCAAAAGATCAAAAAGGCTTTATATGCTTGTAATGTACGACTTGGGTAAAGGGTTGATAAGAAAAGGATATTTAGGATAAAACTAAGAGAAAATATGGGCAATGGAGAGTAAGCCAACAAGTAAAAAGAGGGGTAGAAACAAAGAACTTATAAGGATGAAAATGACTCAACAACTTTTATTGCATTTTCTTTTTCTTTTTCTTTGCTTTTCTTTTTCCTTGTTTATGCATTTTTTTCTTTGAACTTTTGCTTTGTAAACTCTTTCTTTTCTTTCCAAATCAAAACAAAATAAAAATACCTCACACTTGTTTGAAACCTACTCCTAAAACAATTCCAAGGCCCATTTTCTCCCTAAAGTTAGGATAACTTGGTTTTCCATTTTTTTCTTGTTTATAATGAGGTAGACAAGAAAGAAAAGGTTAAAGGCTCAAAAAGGGTAGCAATGGATATCAATGCAAGGATAGTTTATTTGGCTAGTGGATAAAAGAAAGAAGGTCTAAATCATCTCAATCAAAGCATGTGCAACAAGGAATGTCAAAAGAGGCAAGACAAAACATAGAGTAATCTAGCACAAGGGTGAAATCACACATGAAAGAACATGAATAAAATAATGTGATTCATCCACAAAGGCCCAAAAAATCACAAGGCATAATTCTATCACACATGATTCATCTTAAATTCTATTTCTCAAGCCTACTTATCACTTCAACAATTGCAACAATGATTCACATCAAGCATGAAACCTTTCAATCCAACAAAAATTAATACATTTCTCACAAATTATACAAGTTAGAAATCCTATGAAAAACATGAAAAAGTGCCTAAATTCTAATTTTTATTTTCTGAATGTAAAAATAGAACAACAACCAGACATAATAAAACAAAATAAATACAGCATAACGATAATAGAAACAGTAACAAAAACATATAGAAATAGAAAATAGAAACAGATAGAAACAAAAACAAACAGAGATAGAAAACAGAAAACAGACAGATAAAATAGAAAACAGACAGAAATAGCATACAGACTCAAAAACTAAAACTGAAAATAGAACACAAACAAATAAAACAGAAAATAGACTCAAAAATTAAAACAAATAGAATGTAAAAACAGAAAAAGAAATAGAAAATAAACAGAAACAGTAAACGGCAAACAAAAACAGATAAACAGAAACATAAACAGAAAACAGAAAACAGATTTTGTAATCCTTCACCCCACACTTGAAATGCACATTGTCCTCAATGTAAGCATGCAATGAGATGCAAACAAAGAGACAACAAATAAAAGAAGGGAAAAAGAAACTCCCAAAATGTCATTCAGGTTCTCATGAAATGGCTTGAGTTGGTGACCATTCACTTTGAAAACCTTGCTGGTAACTTCATTTTTAATCTCAACTGCACCATGGGGAAAAATATTAGTAATAACAAAATGTCCATCCCATCTAGATCGAAGTTTACCAAAAATAAACTTGAGGCGAGAGTTAAACAATAGCACTTTTTGGCCAATATGGAACTCCTTCCTAAGAATCCTAGAGTCATGAAATCTCTTCACTTTCTCCTTGTGAATCTTGGAGTTCTCATAGGCTTCTAAGCGGATCTCTTCAAGTTCTTGCAATTGAAGCTTCCTTTCCATACCCGCTTCATCAAATGTCATGTTACAACTCTTCACCGCCCAATAAGCACGATGCTTAATCTCCACCAGAAGGTGGCATGACTTACAAAAAACCACCCTATAGGGAGACATCCCCAAAGGTGTTTAGTAAGCGGTCCTGTGAGCCTATAAAGCATCTTCAAGTAGCTTGCTCCAATCCTTCCTGTTGGGTTGCACTACCTTCTGTAACACTTGCTTTATCTCTCTGTTAAAAGCCTCTGCTTGCCCATTAGTTTAGGGATGATAAGCTGTAGCAACTCTATGCACAACCCCATACTTCTGAAGCAAGGATGTCAATGACCTGTTACAGAAATAGCTCCCCTGGTCACTGATAATGGCTCTAGGCACAACAAACCTATAAAAAATGTTGGATCTCACAAAATCTAGAACAACTTTAGAATCATTAGTTCTAGTGGCCTTAGCTTCAACCCATCTAGAAACATAATAAACAACAAGCAGAATATATAAAAAAACATGAGAAACAGGATATGGACCTATAAAATCAATACCCCACACATAAAAAATCTCACAAAAAATAATAGGCTGCTGAGGCATCTCATGTTTACGTGTAATGGTTCCTCCTGCTCTCTGACACTGCTCACAAGTGGTGGTAAAGTGATGAGCATCTCTAAACAAAGTGGTCCAATAGAACCCATAGTCCAATACCCTCATAGTGGTCCATTGAGGACCAAAATGACCGCTAGTAGGTGTGTCATGACAAAACTGAAGAATAGACTGAATCTCATGATCTGGCACACACTTGCGGATCACTTGATCACTACCAAACCTCCACAAATAAGGATCATCCCACACATAAAATTTAGCATCACTCTTAAGTTTATCTATTTAAGACCTAGATGCATAGATGAATGAGGTGGAACAACAGATGCAACTATGAAATTCACAATGTCAGCAAACCAAAGGGTGATATGTGATGAATGCAAGTGCATCAAATGCTCACTAGGGAAATTATCCCTAATAGGAAAGGATTCAACAGGTCCCTCAATCCTGCTCAAATGGTCAGCAACCAAGTTTTCTGTACCACTTTTGTCCTTAATCTCAATATCAAACTCCTAAAGAAGAAGCATCCACTTGATCAATCTAGGTTTAGCATCAGGCTTCTTCAACATGTACTTCAAAGCTGCATGGTCAGTAAAGACAGTGATATGAGAGCAAAGCAAATAAGATCGGAATTTATCTAAAGCAAAAACAATAGCTAAAAGCTCATTCTCCGTGGTGGTGTAGTTAACTTGGGCTGCATCTAAAGTACATGAAGCATAAGCAATGACATGGGATCGTTTATCAACTCTCTGTGACAACATAGCCCCAAGTGCATAATTAGAGGCATCACACATGAGCTCAAAGGGAAGTTCCCAATCTGGTGGCTGCATGACGGGAGAGGTCGTAAGCTTCTTCCTTAATTACTCAAATGCCTCTTTGCAAGGCTGATCAATCATAAAGTCTACATCCTTTTGGAGAAGCTTGGACAATGGCAATGCAATCTTGCTAAAATCCTGGATGAATCTCTTATAAAAACCTGCATGTCCAAGAAAAGAACGCACTACCACACAGAAGTGGGGTAAGGTAAAGAAGTAATAACATCAATCTTAGCTTTATTGACCTCAAGACCTCTACTAGAGACTAAATTCCCTAAGACTATACCTTCATGTACCATAAAATGTCATTTCTCAAATTTAAGAACAAGGTTAGTCTCAATACATCGCTCAAGAACTCTAGAGAGACTATCCAAACATGCATCAAAAGAGGAACCATAAATAGTGAAATTATCCATAAACACCTCCATGCAACTCTCTAATAAATCAGAAAAGATACTCACCATGTACCTTTGGAAGGTAGCAGGTGCGTTGCATAGGTCAAAAGGCATCCTAGTGTAGGCAAATGTGCCAAATGGACAGGTGAATGTGGTCTTATGTTGGTCCTCTGGTGCAATATGAATCTGTATGTAACCAGAAAAACCATCAAGAAAGCAATAATGTGATTTACCTGCCAACCTCTCCAGAACCTGGTCAATGAAAGGGAGAGGGAAATGGTCCTTGCGAGTTGCCTGGTTAAGTCTCCTGTAGTCAATGCAAACTCGTCAACTATTGGCTACTCTAGTCAGAATCAACTCACAACAGTGATACCCGACTTCTTAGGGACCACTTGGACAGGTGAGACCCAAGTGCTATCTGAAATGGGATAGATGATCCTTGCAGCTAGTAACTTCATCACTTCCTTCTTCACCACATCGAGAATAGTGCGATTCAGCCTTCTCTATGGCTGCCTCACTAGCCTAGAATCATCCTCTAACAGTATTTGATGCATGCAGATGGAAGGATTTATTCTAGGAAGGTCAGCAAGTTCCCATCCAATGTCCTTTTTGTGGTCTCTCAAAACATGTGGCAACTTCTCTTCATGCTCAAGTGACAAGATGCTAGATATAATGACTAGAAGTTGCTGAGCATCATCTAAATATGCATATTTAAGGTGCTCAGGTAGTGACTTCAGCTCCAAGGAAGGTGGCAAAATGGTGGAAGGCAAAGAAAGGTTGGTGGCTGAGGGAAGGGAGATAAGAGAATCAACACCGGTACCTATATCTGCAACACAATCAGAGTCAAGTACGGAGGAAATCTCCACACACATACTACACACAATAGCAGAATCATCACAAGTACAATTACAATAACCAAAATCAAAATAATCAGAAAGTAAATTAGAAATATATACACTATCTATCGCAACATCAATGATATCAAGAAGAAGGATGTTAGACTCTTGGCAAGCTTACCAATTGTCGTTGTAAGTTACAGAATTTATAAAAGATTGTCTCCACAGGGACTTGAGTTACTCAGTTAATTTAAATAAAAGTAACAGTTTAATAGTTATGTACAACGAGTATGAGCCTTTTATGTGTTTTGTGAAAATAACGAAAAATAATTAAAAAGTACAGAAACTAATAAAACGAAATTAATTGAAGAGAACGTAGGATTGAGTTTCATCATTCATACCCTCAGTATTCAATTAATACTACCATGTATAAATCATTTTCCATCATTATTGATGCACACATTAATTCACCCCGAATCGATCCCTCGTAATCGAGAATTCTAAGGATATTTACCGAATATCGATCCCTCGCATACAAAGTAAATAACCCAGCATTACAATCATAAATTGCATTCTATTTGCAATCTAAATATTATGCTCTATTCCTAGCAACGTAACGTAAAGAGTAAAATCATTTAGTTCAAATCCTAATAATACTTTCCAGTTAAACTTAGAATCCAATTTCATGAAACTAGTGATCAAGTAGAAGCATTAAGAATAGAATGAAATCACCAGAATGAGTAGAAAAGATTCATACATATATCAAATATCAAAAGAAATACATAAAGGTAAAAAGATTACATCCAATCCTTAAGAGAAAGTAACCAATCATGGTGTAGAGCAAGAGATCAACAGAAAACATGACGAAGGTAGCGATCCTCAGCATGTTCCTGTAGAGTTTCCACTCTTTTTCTCTCTTCTCTCACCTCTCTCTAAGCCACCTAAGGTGTTTCTCACGTTCTCTCCCCCAAAAACCATGCTTTTGCCTTCACCCTTACATGCCTATTTATAGGATTTGGTCACTTGCTTAAGCTTACTCGCCCAGGCGAGCAATTTGGCCTTGGTTCACTCACCTGGGCGAGCTAATACGTTTTTATGGAAGCCTCCACTCGCCTGGGCGAGCAAAATACACTAGTTCCACTCGCCTGGGCGAGTTAAAGACTTAATGATGAAGAAAGGTCATGGGCCTGGACGAGTTCTGGGCCATTTTTCTTCTGACACCTCCCAAATTTGATTTTTATGCCCCTTTCACTTGCTTGGATGCTTCGGATACCATCAGAACTTATCAAAATACAAAATATGATGGGACTAATCTTCCAAAATGTGAAAAACAACATTCATACAAGTACTAAATACAAATCAACTAGGTTTAGGGAAAGTTTACAAACAAATTTACTGAAGTCAAAAAGATAAGTGTCAGCATTATAACCCTAATTTTACTAAAATAGGGTACTTATCACTCCCCCTAACCTAGAATCTTGCTTTTCCTCAAGCAAAGTAAATACACTTAGGAGTATAGAAGATACTTTTAATTATAAATATGAACATGCTTTGCAAAGAATCAACTTTGACCAGAACAAATTTTTTCAAATAATCAACCTCAAGAATTGAAACAAAAGATGGAATTCACAAAACCAAATGAGATTAAGATCAATCCACATTTCATTTCTAAAGAACATCAGAGGAAACACCTGATTGTTTCAAACAAAGGAAAACCTCTCAAAGGTGTTTAATTCTCCCACAGTAAATGTTTCTTCTCAATTCTAACACTGATATGTCATAGATCAATTTTGCAGTTCATTTCCCATCAAATCATAATACATATTTATCATGGATCATTAGGACTTTTAGGGTTGGGCCTGGCTTTGAAAGAAATCTTGGTTTTTCTGGATATTCAAAGTTACCTTGAGAATAGGAGAGCAAACAAAGATAAAATAAGCTATTATCACTTCCCATTTCTTTTCTCTTTCTACCAAGTTTATCAATGTTTCTTATATCAATCTTTCAATCACCCAACTTATAGATTTTACAATACTCGGTACAATTTAGAACACAAGGAATTCGTTTCCTTTTTCTTTTCTTCTTTTTCTTTTTCTTTCTTTTTCTTTTCAATAACTTTAGCCACATTTTAAGACAAAACATTTTTATCACATTAGCCATCCAAATGATAAAAGTTTTCTAACAAAATCCCTTTTGCTCTCCTAACCTAAGGTAAGGTAGGAAATTCTTAACCTAAGTTAGTGTTCCAATAAAATCATAAGTGTTTTGGCTCAAAAGGGCTAGCAAGTGGTAAATCATCATATATTGGGATAGCTTTTTGGCCAGTGGCTTTAAAATGTTTCAAGAAGAAAGAAGGCCTAAATCATATCCATACATCATATGTCATGACAATTAGAAATTCATGCAAAATCAACTATAGGTCATATCAGTGAGGACACTCAATGCAATTTATGTGGGTTCACTCAGTCACTTAAGCTTAAGGTCTATTTTCATGTTTAAATCAAATAAGTGATTTCAAAAGTTGTTCATTATTAAATCCATGTAAAAAGTATCTACCTTTTTTGGTATTTGAGAAAGTCATTCCTTTGTTTTTCTTTCTCAAGGTTTTCAAAAATAAATTTTGAGTTCTGATCTAAAAAGCATTTTTCAAATCTGTTGATTCTTTTCAAAACATGTTGTGTTCCAGAAATATTTGTCTTTCAAGTCCCAAAAAGATTTATACATATTTTATACTATGGTAATAAAACAAAAATTTATCAAAAAATGTGTACTTCTAAAAAGAGAGAATCCTCCGTGTACACCATCAGAGTTGCGCATAATAAAACCAATAAAAATCATAAACGCACGTAATTATCTAAGCAAAAAGTAATTAGGAAATAAAGTACTAAATTTAATACAAAGCAATAAAGAAACATAAAGACTATGTCAAAGATTTTTGAAGATCATGGTTTTAAGGAGCTCAGTCTCCTCCATTTGAAGTCATCAATAAAATCTGCCATGTCCTCATCAATTAATCCAAGGATCCAAGCCCAAGCAAGGAGAATTTGAGTTCTGGTTTGGTATTTCAAATTCTGACTGAATGTTCACTTTCTTCTTCAATCCTCTATTCAATTTTCATGATTATGAATGTGTTTAGGATTGAAAACAGATTAGGTTATGGATTCATTTCCTAATTTCAAATTTTAATCACAGATTATTTGGATGATATTTCAATGAGGTTTGTGGTTTCAATTAATTTAGGGGTTAATTCGATTGAACTGCTTCATTCAATTTCATTAGAAGCAGTTCAATCGAATTAACCCCTAAA
>CM023947.1:17381364-17393929 GCA_013407115.1 Glycine latifolia
TCTCTCAGGTTAGGACACACTTGGACATATATGGTACTTCCAAGAGAAGCTCATCTACAATCAGGCGCATACTCTTAGGTTTTATCACACATTACTTATTGACCACTTAGAGTTGTTCCATATAACTTTGGCTCTAAGGGAAGTCCATATTTAATCCATTCTACTGGCCAGAGAATTCTCTACAAACACAAGATACTATCACCACATATACCTCATAGAGGTTCTCACTAACACAGTACACTATCCTAGTGTATATCTCATTCAACATCATCTCAATCGCCCACAATATATCATTTACTCAGATGTCTACACATATATGCATCACATACATGCCTCAATCACAATCAGTAACATTCAATTCCAAGATTCATGCAAACATGATTCAATAACCAATACTCCCTCAGAGTATGGTGGAACACAAAGGAAAGGAACCACTCCCAAGAACAAGGAGCTTACATGCTCTCAGCACTGTACCGGCTCTCTCGGATCCGTGGTCACCACCACCAGTAATGTCAGAATCACGCCCTACATAAGAGCATGTAAACATCAATAACGGTCCTCAACCATTAGAATGACAAAACAAGGCTAATCATTTTCATTAAACCTCTCTGTTTCTATCTTAAGGTTATCATAACTCATCACCTTACAGGCGACTCATAGATCCTCAACAGGATCTGTCTCAGTCTAATAAAGGCACTAGAGTCCCTCTAAGGCTCGATATAAGCTAGTTCAAAGCATATATCCGCTTAATCTTTCAATAAGCCAAGTTAAATATCAATACTGGTCAAGTTTATCAGAACGGCTATTTCAACACATATTCACCATTTATTTAGCCTCATGAACATCTTTTGTAAAAGCACTTAAGCTCATACATATCATAATATCCTCCATCTAACCAACATTCTTCCTACTCATGCATATCTCAGAGTCAAAACCAAACTTCATCAATAGTCATGTTTCAAAGTTCAATATTCATCAGAACAACCTCCTAAGCATACTTTTCTAAAGGACCCAAGTCTAATTCCAGCCCTAACTCAAATGGGTTACTATTCACCCCATGAACAATTTCACAAATCAATCGGTAAAACTTGAGTTTCTTACCTCAAAACAGTCGAGGAAGGCTGGAGGATCACTTCTCCAAGCTTTGGCGTCCTTGAATCGCCTTCTTTCCCTCCCAAACTCAGTTTTACAAAGTTCCCTAGAGAATGGGATCTCTTCGATTGATGATTCTCTCGAGAAATTGAAGCTGGAATCTAGCTTATGGAGGAGTTCTAATCAAGTTTCTAGTTGGGTAGGAAGTGTTTAGATGAAGAATGGAGAAGATATGAAGTTTTTCACTTCATTAATGGCAGAAAACGCAAGGAGGAAGAAGAAGAGGTGGTTATGCGGTCCAAAAACACGAAAATGACATTTTATAGGCCCCCAGCCCGTGCTCCCACGCTACCAGCGTGAGTCCCATGCTACCAGCGTGACATTCCAGTGAAAAATGGCTTTCTGGAGCACCTCCCACGCTACCAGCGTGGATCCCACGCTACCAGCGTGGCATAAATCCGTCGCTAATTCCGTCACTAATGCTTTTGTGACAGAAATTTAGCAAATTTAAACTTTTCTTTCTTTTTTCTTTTATTTATTAAACCTTGGTTATTATATAACAATTCTCACTAATTATTTAATATTATTTCATATTATTGTTCTTTTATGAATCTTCTGTCATGTTTGTGGTTTGATCATCCATGTACATATAATGTTATGAGAGTTTATGTATTGGAAAATGTCTAGACTCTGAGAACTGGGAAAGAATATCTAGACAATCCATATCTAGGGATAGAATGATATTGTTTAGCCTTAAATATACATCTCTACTCTTAATGCAAATTATTTGATGTAGCTTGCTGAAGGATCATGAGTGAAATTAGGTCATTTAGGCTCTTTCATATAATAGATCATGGTTAGAGTAAATTAGAGGATGAAGGTAATATGTAAAACAATATTAAATAGTGAAAAATCATTAACATTACATCAAGAGTAGTTTTGGTAGGCTGAACACACAACATATCTCATAATCCTGCATCAACCTTTAATCAACTCTCCAAGTGTTTGTTTTTATTCTCTGGCTCTTAATCTATTTCACTATTTATTTTATTCTGCATTTATATTTACATACATTGTCACTTGAAAATCCAAAAAAAATATTATGTTCATTGCTTAAAATTTGATATATACGAACTCTGATTATAATCAAAGTCCTTGTGGACTCAACACTCGGTCTTACCATTTTATTACTAGTTGGACGATTTGGTGCACTTACCAAATAACTTAAGAATGTAGACATCTGCTACTTGTAATACCTTTATGATTTGGATAGCTGCAATGAGTATGCTTGGGGGGTATTTTATGACCAGTTTTCATGTGTGCATTAGCAACAAGCAGATGAGAGGTTATATAGTGCTGCTCATGGTAAGGTTTTTTTTTTTTTTTGCATACATAATTGTTTGTTTCTTAATATTATATGATGCTAAAATATATTTCATGTTTTACAGGCATAGGTGTTTGCGTATCTGCCAACTCTTCCTTGTAGTAAAAAGGTGTTGGATTATAAGTGCCTCCACCGTAAGTAGTCTCTTACGGCTAAGTGGTTGCCATTAGGGGTACCGACAAGGCTGTTGCAACCAGGGAGTTATTAGATAAATTATAGATGATCGACGTTGTTTAGTCCCCATATTCATCATGTAGAGACATCAGACCTTTCGAGTGGCAAACATACTACTCTGGCTACATCAAAGTTAAGACATACATGTGGCCATATCTACTGGAAAGGGTTTTGAGGCAGTTCAGGTACGTATAGAGGATTCCCTTGGAGCAACCCTTCGAGTGTCTGAATATGAGGAGTGTAGTGAGGCATGGGACAAGTGGGAGCAACATGTGGTGGCATTGGGCAAGGTTGTTCCACATAGGGGTCCATGGGTCTGCACTATAGACTACCCGTTTTGGTATTACAAGCATTCACATTCATACATGATTCTAACACATAAAAGAGAACCACCACATAGTCCTGTACGTATTCTGCCGCAGCCTCTGCCTCAACCACAACTTGGTGGTGGTCAGATACCAGATTATGTACTAGGTGTTATTTACTCCTATTAGGTAATGCAAAGATTATTGTCATCATTTTGTTTTATTTTTTTAATGAAAAATAATTACTACTTGTATTGTTAAATATTTATGTAGGATCAATTTCAGATGATATCAATGTCCATGTAGAGGTTGTTGGACGTGAGAGTTGTACTTGAAGGCATAGATAGTCATCAGGTCATACAACAACTTCTACTGACGGCACAAAAAAGTCTTGCAGCTAGATGTAGCTCATTTGAGGAGTAGCTATTGTCGAGGAAGAAAACCAGTAGAGGTGGCAACAAGGGCAGTTGAGCATTATTTAGGACATTTATTTTTATTTTCAATATTATGTATTCAACTTATGATGTTGTTTGTATAGGTTTTTATTTATTTATTACAAAACAAAATCATACTTCCGTTGCATATTTGTGGGAAAAATCAAATAACACAATGACATCATGATCTCATTGTGTTATTTGGGGGTGAAAAAAATTGCACAACAGAATTGTGTTTCCATTGTGCAATTGGGGGGTGAAAAGAAAACAATGGAAACATGATTTCGTTTGATTAAAATGTACTTCCATCGTTATTTTTTTTCACCCCTCAATTGCACAATAGAAATACGATTTTGTTGTGCAATTTTTCAAGGAACAGTTTTGAAATATGGCTAAAGTACACCCACATGGATAATGTCACTATATTACGGATTACTCAATTCATAAAATACATTACAAATTGAGGAATCCATAATATAATTGTATATCAGATTGATCAATTTGTAATATATCTCGAAGGTGCTTGCAGTGAAGTCAAACATAGTTTAAGGTTGCAATGTGATTTTGGGTTCATGTGGTTGAAGTGATTACGAAAGGGTTCTTGACTTCGTGGCAGTCATGGATGGTGGTGCCATGGTCACACACGAGGCGAATTGTAGGGATATAGGTGGAGTGGTTGCAGAAGGGTCACGCACATGGCATAGGGCATGGATCTTGGCCGAAGTGGTTGTGGAAGGTTCCGAGGTGAAATGCGTCAAGGTAGATCTAAGGCGGAGGTTCTAAGGTGAGATGTATTTTTATGTGTGAATTTGGGATAGTAGAAGCGACGATGCAAAAAGGGGGCTAAGTGGTGGTGGTCGACCGACTCATGGATGTGGTTGGAGAGAAGAAAAAGGATAAATCCAGAATATTAGAAAATTATGGGGTGCGTTAAGTAATTATCCTTGATGCCTTTCCTCTAGTGTAGAAATTTCATATTAGAAAGGATTGGGAGAGAAAATGTAGGTCTTTCTTAAGAAATAAAAAACATATTTATTGTGAAAATTAGAGTAAAAAAGTTTTGGCAGTGTAATTTTATGTATCCCAATATATTTTTTTTTTGTATTTTTAGTTCCTTAACCTAAGATAGTATTTAACATTTGTCATTTTAGAAATATACTTCCGCTAATACACATTTTAATAAATTTTTTATTATTAATTAAAATTTCAAAAATTTGTGGGATCTTATTTTTATTTTATGAGTTTTACTTATAATTTTTGTAATTTTCAATATATTTTTGTTAGTGATAGAGAGTGTATTAAAAAGTGTGTTATTAAAATATGTTTTGAAGATACTCCTCCACGAGATGATGATGGTGCTGTTGAAATTAAGGTTCTGGTACCATTTAGCAGAAATTTATGTGTGTTTTGGTTTTGGATTTAGCTTTTGATCAGTTCGGGTTTTGTTTTGGGCCAACGATGATTAGGCCCATTACTTGATGGCTCTCGTGTGTCTTTGGGGATCACTATTTAGACTCCCACTTTTTACTTATACATTCCCCATTTCCCTTTTTCCCCCAACCTACCTCGTCTTTCTTCCTACGCTATCACTGCCAATTTTTAAGAATTGTGTTTTGAGAAATACACGAAAAAAAAAATTGGATATAAAAACCAATGGCACACGAACTAGTTATTTACAACCCTTCAAATATTCAATATGTACGAAAACCCTAGGCAAATTGTTTGGTTATAAAGCCCTGCTCCAAAGTCAATTCAGATTAATATTTTATGAAAAATATCAGAATCATACTTTTCAACATATTTTTTTTATTAGTTGAAATGTATTAAAATCACAAAATTTAATAATTCTCATATATTTTTTAATTTCGTATTTTTTAATATATATATATATATATATATATATATATATATATATATATATATAGTATGTTAAAAGAATAAATTACTGACACTCTAATTTTATTTTGCCAAAGAAAACTGCCACCACCTCCATTTTGGAGGCTGTCATGGCCATGTAATGATTGATGTTAGTTTTGAAGATGTAATGATTACTTGTGACTTAAAAAAAAAAACGAAACACATTCATTAATTGAATTAAAATTTATTTTTAATATACTATAAATACAAAAAAAATACAATTAATTAAAATTATTATAAATATAAAATTTAAATTAATCATATTAAAATCGATAATTTCAACATGGCAAAGACCTTATTCATATATTTATGGAATATAATTTTGTTTGTGCAAAATAAGACTATTAGTATTATAATGCATTTATAATTTAATGATAGTATAATTTTATAATATAAATATGTTTAATTAAATTATATTATAACTTATTAATAGTCTCTTATTAAATTTATTTAATTATATTATTTATAAACATTTTTAAAAGTTATCTAAGAATATTAGTTTTCAAATTAAATTCCAAAATAATGCTCGGATGAAATTAGAATTAAAAGCTTAGACCAAATGTAAAATAAAAGCAATTCGGATGCAAAGTCAGTGGCTATGTTCTTGAATAATTCCTAAGTGGTTATGTTTGTGAATAATTCCTATAGATAGCTTCAAAGCGTGGGTACATATGTCCTAGTCAGATTAAGCAGTCTTTATACTCGATATTTAACCGAGTAGGCTACTTAGATGAAGAGAATATAACAAATTTAAATAAGGAAAAAGGAAAACTCTATTTTTTTTATTGAAAGATAAGAAATGACCTCTAAATCTGAAAATTATCTATTATTAAAGGATAGATTAAAAAAAATCATATATTTCCCAAATCACATTATCTCTAAAGGAAAATTGAGATTCAAATATCCAATTTTACCTCTATAAAAGGAGTTTATCAAGATTCAAGTAAAACAATCTCATTCTAATCCATATATTGATACTTGTTTATTTCAACATCATTAACTTAAGTGTTGAAGTGTCATTATAGATACACCCACCATTGTTGATAAAGTAGTTCATGAAGAATGACTGTAAGTGAAAAAGTTCTACAAAATTCAATAAGAATACTCCTATGATATTAGGAGATTATTTAGATTTTCAAATATTATTTTGATATAAGAAGTTATCTAGATTTTAAAAAGGCTACTTAGAAATTAATCATTTATATGAATTTTTTTAAAAAAAAAATTATAATTATTTTTTTGTAGTTTAAATTTTAATAGATTTATATTATCAAATTTATAAAATTTAAAAAGATTTTATAGATTTATAAGTTTGAAAGAGGCATATAGAATTTTAATAAACATTCAAACTTCAAACTTTAATTGATGGAATGAAATATCTATTTTTTTTAAGAAAATGAAATATTTAACCTATTCTATTATAAAGAATCTAGATCTGCTTCATCATATTCCGATCTATTCGGTTCTATGCTCTTTCAAGTTCCAAACACCTAACTAAATCTTCCCGACAAGTACTCCAAACATTATGCCACGAGCCAACTCACTGGAAAGTGTCATCATTAGCATTAATTTTGAATATTTTTTAGCTGAAGTGAGGGGTCCGGTGAGAAAAGCTGTGCCAAAAGGACTCATAAGCTCTTGAGTTGAAATATTGGCCTTAGTGGTCGATCCTCCATGAAACAATTCAGATCATAACTACAAAAAGGACAAAGCATTGGAAATTTCTAATGATAACTTTGATACTTGAGTCGAGTTTAATTGGTGCCACACAGTATGAGACTTAAACACTTTGGCCCCTAGGGGACAATGGATATAATTAAGCAATAAATTAATGTCTTTACTGAATCAAAATATATTTTAATTATTATTTCCATATGCAATATTTTTATGCGTATTCTATATGCTAATTTAAAAGCTAATTAGAACCACTAAATTAGCTTACAATGAATTCTGTGTTTAGAGATTGGGGCTATCTTCTGAATATTTTTACAGTGCTTTTAGGGTAGTTATTTTCACAACTTATTGTTACAAATTTAACATACCATATTATTAAATTATGCCATATAAACTTAATTTACTTAAAAAATATAAGCAAATCTTTGATTCCCCTCTCCCTCTCCATAATACATTTTTAATTAAAATGTAAAAGTTAAGATACAAAAATGTTGATCATGGGTTTGATCCTAACACATTGAGTTTCAAAATTCATTGTTTAAGCCTAGAAAATGGCTTTACTTTCTTAAGGAACTAAGTAAAAACAAATAAACATATATTATATCTAGCTTGAATTAGGCCTAATTTACTTTGCTCTGTTTATTTTTATCCTCAATTTGAAGAGTTTAATTTTGAATATACTATCTGTATAATGAGTTATTGTTGACTAATAAAACAATATTTTATTTATATTTTAAAATTAATTATTATAAAATTAATTATTTTTAAGAGTCTTGTTAATTAGTGTTTTTAGAATATTGGTTAAGAAACTATATAAAAAAATATATTATTGTGAATATTATATGAAAGGTAAAAAAGTCATGAATAGTGTAATTTTGAACACTTCAATAAAAATATTTTTTAATTTCTTAACTAATGTTTCAAAGACATTTATTAATATTTGTTTATTTTAAATTATATGACAATTAATGGTTAGTTAGCCGGATAAAAAAAATTCAGTATAAAAAAATGATATTGTCATTATATTTTATTTTATTTATGATTAACTTTTATAAAAAAATAATTATAACTTTTAAAGATTTTTTCATTTCAACTATAACTTTTTTATCTATAAAATTTAACACATGATTTTACTTAAAAATATCAAAGTTTAATTATACTTTGACCCACATAATGAACGAGATATTTATTCTTAGTATATTTATATTTGCTTGGATATATGTATCAAAAATTCTGAACCAAGTAAAGATATAATTAAATGAAGCAAATGATTCTGTGGTATAACAAAGTCAATAATTTATACTCAAAAAGGAATGACAAGACGTGCTACATTGATTGACCCATTAAAAATGTTAAATTGCCTTCTATAAACCGAATGATGAGACCCTCCCTCTCATGACTTCAGAGATCAAATTAAGCCCCAATTAATTGAGCAGCATGTGAAACAGCTATCCCTCCAGGCTCCATGACCCTAGCCAAAGTACCAAACTGTCTCCTTGGTCGTGAGAAAAGCTTTGCTGTGCACATGAGCTTTGTGTCGGTGGGGTCTTAGTGGGGTTTGGGGCATATGCAAGAGGTCAAGAGAATCAGGATAGAGATTTCCAAAGATTGGTAACACATTATCCAAATAAAATAATTAAATATATTTTAATTTAAAATTTATCCAATAAAAAAATTTGAAATTAAATATATTTTTAGTTTCTATAATTTGAGTGAATTTTGATTTGAGAACATTTTCAGTGGAATTATTTATTAGGTTCTTAAACTTAAGAACTAATTCTCATGCAATTTAACCATTAGAGTAATTGACATGACAATTTTAAATATAAAAATCAGTTGTTTATATAAGTAATGTTTTTAACAGTTTTAAGAATTGTACGATAGTTATAGGATTAACTTTAAGTTTTTAAGGAATGCATTATTGGAACAAAAACATGTTGAAGTTCTTAAGGATTGCACTAGCTATGTTGAAGTTCTTAAAGATTGCATGCCCTAAGTTCTTAAATCACATGTGGTATTGTATACCCCCACCAAAAATTGAGTTAAGCAATTTCAATATGGTCTCTACAGTTGGAAATACTTAGTATTTAATTTAGATTTTTTTATCTCTAAAAATTAAGAATAATTTATTTTTATCTCTACTATCATGTGACAGTTGTTAGTTACTTATGAGTTTAAGTGATCATCTTGTGTTTTCCTCTAGTGTATATATGTGACTTCAATCATATCAACATGTGATACCTTTAATTTTTTATTCTAAATTCTTAAAATTAATTATGTACCTATACCTTAAAATGAATGTGAGAGAAAATAATTTTTTTACATGGACTAAAATAAATATTCATTCATTTTATAAAAACTAAAAACGATGATTTTAGATTTTGGAGGGTCAAAAATCAAATAAAAGGGAGTTCACAGAATGTATAAATGGTGTTAAAGTATAAGATTTTTTAAAAATAATTAAGAGATTAAAAAAAGTATAATTTACTCAAAAATATTATTAACCATTCTCTCTCTTTTGCACCTTGGTCGTGTTTAGGCATCTCTGAAAGGCACAAATATCTTATTGTTAGCCGTATTATATGTATGGGCAGCATGCATGGCCATGACATCTGAACGTGAAGCACCAACAACCCATGCATCTTTGGCTTCTGTTAGTTTGCAGTTCCTAGTTAACACTCTGTGGCACTTGTTCTCTTCATTGATGATCAAGAGGTCCTGTCGCTATTAACCCCTGTCCTCACAGAATCATGAATGATCACCAGTGGGACAAGTGAGCGTTCGCATGCTTTTCAACACGTGTACTATATGTCCATTCTTCTTTGAATAAATTGTCCCTTTTTTTTAACTTGTTCAATTTTTTCCCTACATTTTAAAACAAATATACAACTAAAGAATTAAAATGTGTGTTTATTAAATGTGTTGCACCCTCAAGTTTGGCCCTTGAAAAAGACTACACATGTTAACTACATAGTGTCTAAGAAACAAGATTCAACAACAAACATCCATGATCCAACTTGCACCAGGTCTAGTCATTATCATGAGGTGAGAGGCAGCCATCTTTACATTTATATTTCAGGACTACTGTATAGCTAGGGCTTATATTATTGGCTTATTGCATAAGCGGCAAAGCTAAACAGTTTGATTAATGGAGGCATCAAGGAGTAAGTTGAATTAGGTTTAAAGTAAGCCATAGTGGCTATTTTACATAAAATATTGGTTTACCAAAATTTTAGTTTGCTATAATTCTCTTAATTTACTGCTTTTAAATATAAAATTATTAATTAGCTCGTGCTTAACTATAACTTTTTTAAATTATAAATAATTGCAAAATAATATAATGATATCGGAATTCCTTACACTTATATAGCTTTTTTTAATATTGTTTTTTATTTTATTTTCTAGGCCAGTTTAAGGAACGTAGAATCAATTTATATAAAAAGTAAATACTTCTTAATTAACTCGGTTACCACCATAACCCATTTAGAAAATGACTTTTTAAATTAATTATATAGTTACAACTAGAGCCTAACGTTTAGGTTTGTACTCGTAACCCGCATGATATATGTGTATTTTTTTTTTAGCCATTTAAATTACAGGTTTTAGCCTGACCCCTTTAACCATTGGGTTAAACGGGTTTGATAGTGGGTTTCGCGGGTAACCGTAATTGTCTTAATTTAAAAATAAAAAGAAATTTTAATGTTTTAGTAAAATTAAATGTAAAATAAAAATAGAAAAGAATAGAAACTTACTAGTAGTGTGTATTGAGTGTTAGGAGGACTTAGGATTTCTTTTTAATAATTGTTTTTAGAGTGGTTTTAAAAATGGGTTAAATTTTAGGTTTTTAAAATTTTATTTTGTGTTTTATTTTACTATGTTTTGCGGTTGCAAGCTCACTAAAATAGAGTCCATTTAAATTACAGGCTTCGCAGGCAAGTTATATGGTTTGCGGGTGTAGGTTTAAACGGGCAAAATTACCCATATATCCACCTCTAATTACAATCAATGTATAAAGTCTGTATTTTTTAAAGTTATATTAAAATAACCAACTTCTCTGATACATAATACATTATATGTCAACCCTTTCACAATCTACTCAAGCGCAATTGCCATATCATAAAATTTAACTTTGACAGACTATTTCACATAATTAAAATTACTTGCTATATAAATTCATAATATATATATATATATATATATATATATATATATATATATGTATATATTTGGATAGCTTTATATGGTCTAGATTTATAGTATTTATTTTTTGTAACAACTAAGTATTCTCACGAGTCACCTTCACATGCATATAATAAGAGATTTTTTATTTTATTTTTATGAATACAACATATAAGATTTGTTAATTATACCTACTTATTTAATAATAATAATAATAATGCATTAGCAAGTTACACCTCAAATGTTTTTTAAGAAAATGAAAGTTATAACATTTTTTTGTCTATCGAAGTTCTAACTTCCTAAAGTATTGATTTAAAGAATAAAGAACATTTATTAGCAAACTCCATAAAAACTTGCTTACATATATGCACTTGTTTTGTTTGATAATCAATTCATAAAAAATTAATTTCACAACTTAAGTACTCAATTCAAAGAACTAATACACTATCACATTTATACATCTATAGACTTTTACAACTTCAGTAATTAATCAACCTAAATGCATGTATCACACATTCAAATTAAGGACGTATGTAGGTGGTAGTCAAAATATGGGGTGGAGGAGTCTAATGAGTGATAACTTCTCAAAAAAGCGTCAATTTGGTGGAGAATTATGTCTAATGTGAGGGGGCAAGATTCATCAAAATGGTTTCATAGGATGGTTAGTTCGAAGATTGGCAATGGAGAGGGTCAGATTTTGGCTAGATAAGTGGTTAGGGGAAAATAATCTTGCTTCTTAAAAATCGACCCAGTGATAAAGTCGGTCAGGGTATTAAGTCATTGGGTTAGTAATTGAATCAGTGGATCACTAATTTATCTGTATGACTCGATCTAAAATAAAAAATATAAAATTTGTATACATGTCTTAAAATATTTAACAAAAGATATCACAAACCATAACATAGAAAATTATATACCAAAACGTAAAAAAAACATTATTATCAAGTTAAAACAAACAAGTAACAAAGATCATACACAAAAGCTAAATAAGTTTAAGTTCAAGAAACAAAATCATCAACAAAAAATTATAGAATGTTAATTCTCACCCAATAACCTATTTTCGTCCAATAACTCGTACTTATACTCAATTTATTTTTATTCTATATTAATATTATTAACAATTTATGAGTATTTTGGAAACAAATTTATGTGCCTTAGAAAGAAAGAAAAACTCACTATTACATACATCACTTATCCACAAATGACATAGTTCAAAACTTAAAAAAATAATCACTTAATTTAAAACTCAAACACTTTAATTAAAAAAAGGAAAAAAAATAGTTTCATACTTTCCTTACCATTTAAAATCAAAATCTTGGAAAACTTTGGAGCAACGTACTGCAAGTCTGCAACAAGCCCCCCTCCCATAAAAAACTTCTTGATCCTTGCAACCCCCCACCCCCCCC
>CM023947.1:17394329-17430240 GCA_013407115.1 Glycine latifolia
TATATATATATATATATATATATATATATATATATATATATATATATTTTAACAATTCTTGGAATTCAGTCTTATAGTTTTCTAATGTCAGTTATTTTGAAATAAGGTTTAATGCTTTAGGCCGGTTTCGAGCACACGAGCTGCTCTGGTACAGGAGGAGATTGGAATCCCTCAGTCGGGATGAGGTACGTTTAGTTATTTTTAAGTGTTCTTAACTGTGCATTTGTGGTCCATGTCCTTACATAATTGTGTGTTCATTTGGTCTGTGCAGGTGGTTTGGCAACCATATGGAGAGTACGACTTTCTTGGTTCATCTGAGCAGCAACGACTGTTGTGGATGGCAACTACTCCTGTTATGTGCTTCCACACAGTTGAGTATTTGCAGCCGGATAGATGCATGCGCCAATTTGGGAGGGATCAGCCAATCCGACGTACTCCCAGGAAGCTGAATGGTGCCCATGACCTTTCCTTGCGAGGTAAACGTGAAGATAATTGGGTCCTCAAGCTCAGACCGTTTATTAGACGCTGGGAGGTTAGGCACCAGCACATCGACCTTCCCCCTTTGGTTCAAGGCTTGATGTCACCAAACCATGAGTAGATGGTTTGGTACAGGGAAAATGGCAAGCGGTACATCTCGAAGATGGCTGCCAAGGCTAGTCGTGGTGTAAGTTTTGCTGACATTAACATATTTTCTATTTATGTTTATTATGATAAAGAACATGATTCACACTAATATTTATATATTTTATTTTACAGTTGGATGGGCTAGAGATGCTGTACTTCGTGCTTGGTCATGAGCAGTGGCCGGGCTACAACTGCGAGTGGGCGTAGGATGAGGTCGGTCTCATAATGTCTATATTCAGAGAGAGTTGTCGCCTGGAGGAGGCAGGACTACATGCACCCGAAACCCAACTTGAGGAGGAGTCACAAGTGTCTATTGGCGTTGCCCGTTGAAGACAGGAGGGACATGGGCTAGAGCGTTGACGAAAACAGATGCGCCATGTTCCTGAGCCCATTACAGCTCCCAGTCCTTGCACTTCAGGTTGGGTTAGGCCTCATTTATAGCATCGACATACGGCAACTGGCCCGTCTATTACAACTCCACTCAGCAGGGGGGGTGCGATGCCATCAGCGGATGTTGGGACCAGTAGTGACGTAGCTCATGCAGAGTGGACTGGTGCTGACATTAACAACATGCTCTCGCAGCTTGATTATTCTGCAGGAGGTTGTGGGGGTTGGCCATCAGATGTACCATATGCCACCCTAGCTGCTGAGCATCCCTGGCCCTCATCTCTAGAGCAGGCTACTCCATGTCCACCTCCCTATATAGACCCTTATGAGGCAGGCCCTTCTCGTCCAGACCTTTCTTCATGACTGCGTAGACGGAGGCTACCTGATCGTCAGGCGCGTCATTATCCATGGCCACTGGAGTCTTAGTTTTTGCGACTTTGTATTTCATAATTTTAATTTTGAATATATTACTAACAATTAAGCAGTCAACATATTAACAATTACTAACACCGTGAATAACAGTAATTGATATCAGAGGCAAACAGTAACAATTGAAGATAAGAAAACTTCATAAAAACTACTTAATACAATTAATCATTCAATTTTGGTAACTGGTTTGCTAAAAATAGCTAAAATCTCAATTGGACAAAAACGTTTCCAGTAGTTGGATTCTGCCAACATCTTTAACACGTCTTTATCGCTTATCAACTCTTTTATGTGATATTCGATTGTGTTGTCTGAATAAGCGTAATGGGCTAGCTGTCGAAAAAACAATTTTGTAACCACTTGTGAGTTGTGAATTGCATAAGGGGGAATCCCAACAGGCACAACTTGCTTGATGACATCCTTCAATGTTTCAATGTTGCATCCTGAAGGAATTTCAAACCTTATTGGATTTGTTCCACTGAATGAATAACCCACAAAACTGCCTTGTCGTGGTATGTTCCACTTGCCGTTGTAATATAGCATTGCATCATATGTAGGGACGATGGTGGATTGAAGTAGGTTGAGTATACCATCGGGTGTTCTGTTGATGGTACATAATATTTCTATAGGGCCAGCACTCGACCTTTGGTCATTGCACGTTAACATTCTGCAAACATCATCATCATTTGTGAGTGCAACAGAATGAAAAAATAGTGCTGACCTGCATGTAGAGATGATTGTCGGTAGTAGATTTTATCAACAAAATGGTCATCAGTTAGAAGAAGGGTGTGGTGCATCCTACTCTTTAGTGTCTGAAATGAACAGTCACTAGGAACTCACATTGGTATTGGAGTAGCACATTGAAAACAAACACTTGTTTCGTCGTGCTTCGTTGATCCATTTGGAAAAATGAATGCTAATTTGGAGTTACTAATGTTCTGACTGCTGGTTTCTCCTAAGAATGCCATCGTATTCACATTCAATTTTGCGTGGCGAGGTATGTTGTGTTCGAGTGTCTAGCTTATATAGGGGTCGATCGCGCCCAAGTTGGACGTGTCCAGTCACACCCTATTTATTAGGCGTTTTCAGTCACGCCCAAGTTGGACGTGTTCAATCACGCCCTATGTCTTAGGCGTCTTCAGTCACGTCTAATTTTTAGGCGTGTTTAGTCACGCCCAAGTTGGGCATCTTCAATCACACCCAAGTTGTGCGTATTATGTGAGACCCTATATGACAGTGTTCATTGAACATATTTATACATCAAATACATTAACATACAACTAATTAAACAAACATGATTAGTATTACAAGCTATTCAAATAAAACAAAATACAAAGGTAATTGAACATATCCGATTATGTTATACATTAACATACAACTAATTAAACAAACATACAACTAATTACAAAATCATGAAGTACCCCCACGAGTAGGACAAGCCCTCCGATTGTGGCCAACTTGCTTACACATACCACACCTCATACGTCTCTGAGATGTTTCGACTTCGTCCATCTCGTTACGTATTCTACTGGACCTTGGACAACCTTTGACATGCAGCATTGACCTGTCAGGTATGACGACTGGACCTTCACTCGGTGGAATAGCCCATTCATTACCTATTGGCTGCCATGGCACTGAATAGGCCTGAACCAAGTTATTTACAAGGAACACGTCATCCACATACTGAAAAGGATTTTGACGCACATGTAAAGCAGCAGCTGTGGCATGACTACATGGGTATTTGAATGCCTTAAACTTCCCACACTGACAAACACGCTCGGCAAGGGACACTGAATATGACATTTTGCATCCATCCTCCACCTGAAATAACGTTCGATCAACGTTATATGTGCTTACATGGTGGCCTGTAGCAAGGGACTGATTATGCCTCATAGCATCAACCACAGTTTTGCAATATCGTTGTGAATGCTGAAGCTGTTTGGCAACCATCTGACCCTTGCCTACAAAATACAAAACCAGTCGGGTGTACGTGTGTTTGACAATAGCAGTGATAGGCATGTTCCTCGCTCCCTTCAACACTCTGTTAACTGATTCAGCCAAGTTTGTTGTCATGTGGTCATATCTTCTCCGCACGTGTCCATTTCTCCTTGGGGATGGAATCAATCCATTTCTGCAACCTCAGGACTGGTATCATGAAACTGTGCAAATCCAATGTCAAAATTGATCATAGAGGGAGTATAACCTGCATAATAATAAAATACATTAACATAATTTCGTTTACAGATTTATCTTAGGTAAATATATCACAAATATTTGTTAACTCACCTAAATTCATGAGGGTTTTCTTCAATCTTGCATCCCTGAATCTTTGATTAAAATTACTAACAATATGACGCAGGCAAAACACGTGATGTGCATAAGATGGTTGCCAACCAGCATGAATCTGAACAGTAGATATAATGCTCCAGTGGCGATCTGAAATCAGGCATATATTTTGCATACGGGTAACGTGGAAGCAAATGTTAGAAAGGAAGTAATTCCAAGCTTCCAACGTCTCCCCCTCAACAATGGCAAATGCCAAAGGCACACATTCATTATTTCCATCCTGACTTGTGGCAATCAACAATTTTCCTTTATATTTTCCATATAAATGAGTCCCATCAACTTGAATAATGGGTTTGCAAAAGTTAAATGCCTCGCAACACTGTCTAAAAGTCCAAAAAATGCGATGAAACAAGCGCTTTGCCCGTATCAGTCGATTTGCAAAGAAATAATCATTTGTTTGAATATCAAAATAAGAACCTGGTGAAAAACGAAGCATGTAGTTGCACCACCTGGGCAATAATCTATAAGATTCTTCCCAATCCCCATAAACCACTGCCATTGCTTTCTGCTTCGCATACCAGGCCTTTCGATGTGAAACTTTAAATCCATACGTATTGGTTATCCTCTCCTGAACCAATGCGATTGACACTGATGATTCCTCCTTAATCATTCCTAACAAAAAGTGTAACATTCACATCAATAACATACTTTAAAAACAACTATATTTTCCATATAAAGCATATTCAATAAAAACATACCTACTACTAGTGAAGCAATGATGTCAGAATCAAGCTGCCTGTGACCCTGTGAAATATGATCATTCAAGCAATTGTGTTTGCCACCCCATCTTGAAACAAGCCACTTCTCACCGTATGTTGGTTTAATAACCCTAACCCTCCAAGGGCAACCATCATTATACGCAACACTCCTCATGGAAAACTTGTCAGGCTTGCTTTCAACTATAGTTGCTTCTTGATGGTCCTTCATCAAGTTATGCTTAATTGCTATTTGCGCTTCCTTTTTTGAGTCAAATTTCTGTTTAACAAACAAATCATCCCCTATTTGCCATTGACCTTGCACTGATCCTGAACCCAAACCAGAACTGGTAAAAGAGTCTTCTTCGGTTGGGTAATTCCAATCAATATATGTATAATGAGGAATTCCGTCCCAGAAAGGAATCACCTCAGCACCTGCACATTGAAAGTCAGTTTAATAAACAATATCAGCCAAATTAAATAACAAAACAAATTCTTTCCAAAAAATGAATCACCTAAGTACATTAACATTCAAATTAACCCTAATAAACAATATCAATGAAATTACATAACAAAACAAATTCATTCCAAAAAATTAATCACCTCAGTACATGCACATTCAAATTAACTTTAATAAACAATATCAACCAACATAAATAAAAAACAAAGTTCTTCTAAAAAAGGAATTACCTCAGTACATACACATTCAAATTAACTTTACTAAACAATATCAACCAAGTTTAATAACAAAATAAATTCCTTCCAAAAACAAATAACATCAGCTAATGCACATTCAAAAATAGTTTAATAAACAATATAAAACAAACTAAATAACAAAACATACATATATATGCATATATGACTGCATTCTAATTCATTTAGTCAGGTAACATACCTTCAACACCTTGTTTTGGTTGACTGGATCCAGCCTCCGCATGATGATGACTTTGAGATGACCCCATATTAATATCTTCCTGGAATGCAGTCCCATGCACATCAACATCCTCATCATTATCTGACGCACTAGCATCCTCCTCAAGAAGCCGATCTTCTATTGCGATATTTTCATCATCGTCATCCTTTTCATCGTCATCCATGACCCAAGTTGCGTCATGTGAATCCTCCTCAGACACGTTTACCCCTCCGGCAACATATGATGATGTATTATGTGCAACTGCCTGGATGGGTAAAACAACATCCTCTGCTTGTGTAAAATCCACGTACAACTCCAAAAAATCTTTCTTTGCCTGGTTGAAAAATTCTTCCATTACCAATTGTATGTCTTCATCATCCAGTGTCTGAAACCCCAAGTATTGTTTGTGTTACCATAATCTTGTCGTCAGTAAAGTGATACATTGGTTGACATATTTAGACCTAATTTTTGTCGTATCTTCTCATGCAATTCACTCACTGTTGAGGTTCGCTTGATACGGGTTGGTCGTTTATCCCCTTCAAAAACAACACCACGTTGCCCTTCAAATTTTCTTCCATTAAAATATAAGATAACACGAACAAAATCACTACTTGAACTCATTTATTGTCGTCAACAAAAACAACTTCAAATATCCCTAAAAAAGGCAAAAACACTAGAATGATAGCAAATTTAGAAATGAGGCAAAAGCACTAGAATGCAAGTTGTGGAGAACCATGGTTGGATTTGGGGCTTTTTATGGGAAATGGGTAGCTCAAACACGTCTAGTCTGGGCATGTTTAAACACGCTTGGTTCAGGCATGTTTAAACACGCCTGGTTTAGGCGTGTTTGACTACCCCATTTCTGTAAATAAGTTTCAAACAGCCCCAAATTGGTAAATAATTAGGAAAAAAAATATTATTTAGGTTCTTTTGCCAAAAAATTCCTATACATTATTATAATAGCTCTCACTGCAACAATTTTATTTTTAATTTGGATTAATTTCTTTTCATTATTTCATATTTATACTTTTCGGATTTCTTATTCACCTCTTATTGCCTTTTCCATGATAGATATACTTTAGACATAGTTTTGTTTTGAATCACTTTTAATTTATTTTACACATAATTATATTTATTGTTAATTAAAGATTTGTAAAATTTTATAATTTGTAGATAAATTAATTTTTTATAATAACTTAATTCTTATAATATAGTTTAAGTATGACAATTTAAAGAACTTTTTCTTCATTTTTTTAAGAACAAATCAATGATTTTGATATATTTTAACCTATTTTTATGTCGAAGATTTAAAATTTCACCACAAATTTATATACTTGATGAACGACCTAAAAAAAGCTAAATAGTTTGAAGTATCCATGCCAAGGCCGAATTTGGATAATCAGCCAAAAAAGATTGTCTAAAAAAAGCAAGTTTGAAGTATCCCTAATATTGATTTAGAATTCAATTTCAACATCGGCTCAAACAAGAATTGATGTCTAAATATATTACCTACATCAGTTTATAAACAATTGATGTTGCAAAGTTATATGTAATTACATAAATGACATCGCTCCATTTTTTGTGTTGCTGAAAATATATATTGCTAGAAACCACGAGGGAAAATTACAAAAGAAGAATCAGCCAAAAAAGGCAAGGAAATAAAGGCAGGAATTACATCAAAGAACTGAAATGAAGTATCCATGCCAAGGCCGAATTTGGATAGCCCATCAGCCACCTGATTTAGTTTCACGAAAGTCATGCCTCCAAGAGAAACTATCACCAGTTTGTGCTAGATTCTGGATCCTTTGCAACATGGTGGAGCAAACATGCTTCGAGGAACAACCTTGATTAAGAGCGTAAACAACAAGCATAGAGTCTGATTCCATCATAACAGACGGAAAAATTTTCTCCAAAGCCATTTTAACTCCCCAAAAAATCGCCCATAACTACGACATCAGAAATGAACAAGAACCAATCTTACAACTAAAAGCGAAAAGCATATTACCATTATGATATCTAAGGACTCCACCCATACTGACCCTGCTATTAGAATCAACAACAACATCACAACTGAGCTTAAAACATCCTAGAGAAGGGGGTGTCCACTTGATACCTCGATGAACGGTCTTAGGATGTTTTATAGTGAGGGAACCTTCCATTGCCCAAATCTGCTGAATTTGCTAGATCCTTTTATGGATAATCATCACAGTTTGATCCACACTAGTATGAGAATTTGAAAAAAAAGATAATTCTGCTGCAACCACATCTCGTAAATCGTGATCCCAAAGCACCAATTCCATTGATCATCCTTATCTATGGAACTTTGAACATCCTTCATTATCCACTCTTTCAAGTTGGCAGCAAAAAATTGTGAGTCAACTTTACCATCTAGCACCTTGTTCCGATCTGGGAGGACATAGAGCAATCTCAAAGAAGATGAAGGGTGGTTTCAGGATCAGAATTACACCGCAGGCAACCATTATCATTCGTTAAGGTACGCTTTTGCCGTTGAATATTTGTCATCAAGGCCTCTCTAAAAACTTTCCATATATAAGTGAATACGAATACGTTGAGGCCCTTTCCACCTCCAGATTGCTTTGGAAACATCATCCTGACTGCTAGCCTGACCAGAAATAGTTGTATAGATAAATGCTAGAGAAAATTCTCCATTCATCTTACCTTTCCAGGAAACAACATCATCTGTAGCAGTAATAACGGGAGCACCATTGTCTTATATGATCACAAACAAGAGGAGAGTGCATCACACACAACCGGTGGATGTCCCGCTCCCCATTGGGCTGCACAAACTCACCTGCATTCTGTTGAAGGTCAAAGACAGTCAAATGCTATGTTGCCACGTCCTTTAGCTTACCCATAGATAGCAGCCAAACGTCCTCCCAAAACCGAGAAGAGGTGCCATTGATAACCCTTCAAACCATGTTATCCTCAACATTCTGCCAGTTATCACTATTCCCTTGCCAGAAATTTGAGCTCGTTGCCTTTTTGGAAACCTTTGGAATAGGTCTCAACCCACACTTGTATTTCCATCTGACCACCAAAACCCAAAGGGCAGTCTTGCAAGTAGTCTCTATACAACCTTCATCATAAAAGCTTTGTTGACCACTATGGCTTTCCCCATGCCAATACCACCACTCTCTTTAGCTTGACACACCTCGTCCTAATTGACCGAATGAATCTTCCTAGTATTTCCTTCATCTCCCCAAATGAATGCCCTACATTTCTTGTCAATGGCATCACAAATAGACAAGGAGAGAAAGACCGTCTGCATCACATAACTAGGAATTGATTGAAGGATAGACTTAGCTAAAGTTATTCGGCCTGCCATAAACAGCATCCTGCACTTCCAATTGGACAAGCGTTTAGTCATTTTATAAACCAAGAAATCAAAATCTGGTTTCTTAGTTCTAAAGTGGAAGATAGGCACCCCAAGGTAGTGAAACCTAACTTAGTAGCAATCTCATCACGCAAATCCTTGCTCAAATTGTTGGAGAAATAAATCCTTGTCTTCTTATAACTATTTTTTTCACTAGAGCAGTCACAGAAAAGCTTTAGAGCAGTTTGAATATTGTCCACTATATCCAAGCTTGCCTCCATGAATAAAAGCAAGTCATCAGCGAAGGCTAGGTGAGAAACCGCTAACCCCCTTCTCACCAAATGAAAGGTTTTCAAACTTTATTATCCACAACTAGGCTAATAAGGTGAAAAAGGTGCTCAATGCAACGAACAAAAAGATAGGGCAATATGGGATCGCCTTGCCGAATTCCCCTTTGTGGTTGAAATTCCTCCAACATATCCCCATTCCAAAGCATCCTCATGGATGACTTTGAAATACATTTCCAACTAAGCTACACAAAATTGACAGGGCACCCAATATCCACCAAGGTATTCTTGACAATTCCCCAGCTGAGTCGGTCATATGCTCTTTCCAGGTCGACTTTGATGGACATCCGCTCCTTTGCTTCTTTTTTCGACCTCATAGCATGAAAACTTCCTACACTATTACAATGTTGTCACTACTATGATGGTTAGGAATGAAACTACATTGCGAAGGGCTCACCAGTTTCTCCATCACCGTTCTCATATGTTGTGACATAATCTTCTTGATCAACTTATAAGAAATGTTACACAAGCTTATGGGTCTAAGATCCTTAAGCTTGGTAACATTGTCAACCTTGGGAATGAGCGTGATGAGGGTTTGGTTGATCTCACAAACTTCGGAAGGCTGGGAAAATATTGATTCAATAAGCCCACAAAGGTCATCACCAACAAGCTGCCATTAGGTGTATAAAAAAAATGGCTTGTAGGCCATCGAGCATAGGAGCTTTATAGGGGTCCATATTCTTAAGGGCTAGAAAGATCTCCTCACGGCTAACTCTATTTCCCAAACATTCCCTATCCTCAAGATCTAGATTAGGAAAAACATTTGACAAGTAGAAATTCTAGTCAACCTCTTCTTGAAGAAAAAGCTTATGATAATAGTTGGTCACATAAGCTTCCAACTTACCAATTTCAGAAATCCAAGAGCCACGATCATCCATAATCATATCAAATTTAGCCTTTTTCCTTCAAATAGTTGTGATAGCATGAAAGAACCTGGAGTTTTGGTTCCTATAATGCAGCCATTTGGATTGGGATTTTTGATACCAAAGAATTTCTTCTTGGTACAATACTTGTTCATATTCATGCCACAACATGTTCTGCTTCTCAGCCAAAAGCAGATTTAGAGAATTGGATAACTCGTGATCTAGTCTTTGAATCTCTTTAGGATTTTCTTCCTCAAGAAAATGTGACCAAAAACCTTTTTTGTCCCAACTCTGCAAATCTATGATGAAATTTTTTAGGCTCTCATTCCAATCAACATGTCTCCCCCACAATTGATCCATGAAATTAGGAAATCCCTGGTGGGTAATCCACGATGACAAGAAATGGGAATGCCTTCTTTGGCGATTGGATGCTCTCTCCCTAGTAAACTATACCAAGATTGTTCTATGGTCCGACTTGAGCTTGGGAAGATGAAAAGTAGTCGCTTCTGAAAACATCAACCGCCAATTAATACTTAGGGTCAATCTATCTAATCATTGTGAAATTCTTGTTCTAGACCAGGTAAAGGGGCATCCCTGAAAATCAGCGTCCATCAGATGGCAATCATCCATAGCTTGTTGAAAAGCATTCATACTTCTCGTGGATGCTTGAGTAGGATCCTTATCTCTCATTACTATGCAAAAGAGCATTGAAATCTCCTATTATTGTCCAAGGCAAATCCATTTGATCCGCAATATCAAACAAGCTATCCCACAAGATCTACTTCTTGGAAAAATGGGGACTTTTATAGACAAAAGTGATAGCCCACTCACCTTTATTCTTCCAACGGACTTTGGTATGGATATATTATTGCTCATGTGCAAGAATATCCACCTTCCAGTCCTCATTCCAGAGAATCCATATGTCACTAGAGTGACCTTGGGCATCTAGGATGAAGAAATTATCAAAGCCACAACTCTTGATAATCCTTCTGCATTTTCCCCTAATGTATGAGTCTCCAAAAGACAAAGGATTGATAAATCATAGGTTCGACGAAGACCCTTAATAAGAATACCAAAACTTCCCCTGCAATTCTAGCAGAGCAAATTCATTGGACACTTGGTTGATTGTTTGATCTGCTAGGGTGCAAACCACCTAATGGAACACCATTCTTATCATCCACTGCCATAACAGCATCCTTGGTCAATGAGGACAAACCTACATTTGTAGTGCCTTCCTGAGGGGTTTCCGTGCCTTTGTTCATTTCAACCCGCATTTCATCAATCACCTAAGACTTTGATTGTGCTAAGAGTTTGTATATACCAGATTTTAAGCAAATGAATGACTAAAACCAAGTATTTTTCAGAGTAATAGTGTAGAAATGTAAAAATTCAACAATAGTAAAGGACGTAAAAACATAGCATGATGCAAGAGATGAGAAAAACAATCACTTGGGTGTGGAAAATGATACTTGATGTAGATTTTTGTAGAAGTGTTGGGTGCTTGGCCTATCAAAAGTACTCTTGATGCTATGTTAAAGATTTTCACCATTCAAAGCTATTTTAACTATTACCTTCATCAACTAAATTGCTCTAACCATGATCCCTTGTGTGAAAGAGCCTAAATCACTTACTTTTCTCCTAATCCCTTAGAAAGCTAAACCAAGTGACTTGCTTTAAGAATAAAGATGCATAAATAAGGCTAACTAACATCATTCCATCCCTTGACATGGTACTTAGAAGTTCCTTCAAGTTCTTAGGGTAAAAACATTTCCCAAACCCTATAACATACATGTAAATAGGTGATCAAACCATAAACAAAGCAATAAACATAGAAAGAAAGCAATGATACCAAAATAACATTAAATAGATAGAAAATATCATTACATCACTAAGTTTTTGGTATCTGAGCCCCCAACAACGGGTAAGTTAGCCTCTCATTGTCATGAAAGACTCAAAACAAGAAGATGGAAGAGATGAAACTCCTTGTTTTTGCTTCAGAGCGTCCTCTTCATAAACTCCCTCCAAAAAGAACAGTGCCTCCATTTATATCCTTCAAAATGCTGCATTATCATGCTTTTTGAAAAATCATTGTGCGCTAAGCGTGCATGTTCTCGCTGAGCACACATGCATAGTACAACTAGCTTAAGTGACCACACACTAAGCCTCCAAATGTACACTTAGTGCCCATGCATGATAAAGTTGGCTTCCAGGTTGGTTTCTTGCACTAGCACGTTGAGCGTGCACTTGAATGCTGAGTACACTGCTCCAATTCTTCATATATCTTCCAGTTCTCTGTTGATGTATCAAAACTCTAAAAAAATAGAACAAAACATTGTAAATTTACTAAATTTAGCATGCTAAGATAAAAACTCAAAAGAATCTAAATTCCTATATTTATAAGTCAAAAGAAGCATTAAAAGAGAAAAAATTAGATAATTGCTATGTAATTAAGTGCACAAACTAAGTATCCATAGCAATTATCAATCCCTCCCTTTTGATTTGGTTGGAGCCTCGATATCTCATTCCTAAGGTCTGTTCCCTTGGGATTATCCTTTCAACGATTCATGGGGCAGTTTCACTTTCTAGCTATCATCCATGGTCCAAAATCTTATGGGGCCTTTGTCTTTTTTGCAAACCCAATAATTGGTTGGTAGCATCTACCACATTAGTTCTATGATGTTGTGGGCCTTCATTCCTTGATGTCTCACCTTGCATAGTTTAACCTTCCCTTTTCTTCTCCACTGCCATCCTAGAGTGCGCATCATTTACTTCATCAATTTTTGAATAACCAATGTTGTAATGACAACGTAAAATGTGTTTTTGTGTATTAGTGCAAGGCTAGTTAGAAGATCTCTCTCTCTCTCTCTCTTTGAACACTCGGTTTATTGTTGTAAGTATTAGGTATCAATACTTCGCTTGTAAAAGATTGAGTTAAGTTATAGAACTTAATAACAAAGTGTGCTTATACTTTTTGCTCATTTGATGGACCATAATCCTGCATTATTTGCAATTTTTCAATTCTTGTATATATATATATAACATATCTTATGAGAAAAAATATTTTATATGAGGGTCAGAGAATTAAATCTAAACCATATAATTATGCATAAAAAGATTAACATTTAATGTCAAAAAATCTCAAGAATTTTTAAGTATTTATATGATATTAAATTTTGATCGTCTATGTTTGATTACCATGTGTATTTAATTTTAACCCTCATATAAGATATCTTTCTCTTATATGATATGTCATCTCTCTCTCTCTCTCTCTCTCTCTCTATATATATATATATATATGTATGTATGTATGTATGATATTCGGGTCCAACAATTACTACGATATATCTTATAGTATGGATTAGTTGATAAACCAAAAAGGAAAGAATGTATGTATACTTCTTGAACTTTCAATTGAACTTAATTGACGTTCCTATATTTTAAAGTGATGAAATTAATTAGTCCTCTAACTTTTAAAACATATAAAGTTAATCTCTCTTTACATTTAAACTTAATATTTAGGGACAATATTTGACTGTCATAAAATTGGAAGGAGAACTAAATTCACATGTTTTCAAAAATTTGGAACACTAGATTTGTTAATTTCAAAGTGTATAGAAACTAAAATAAAGTTTGATATAAAAAAAATGTAACGTCAATGTTTGTTAGTTTAAGTAACAAGGCATTACGATCTTAAAGTTGAACGCTTACAAATAATTAAAAAATTTAAATAAAAGACAATGGGAGAGTTTTGTTCTCTTGAATGGATTTATTCGACAACAACACTTTCTTTTTAATGTTAAGCAAAAGTGAATATATATATCAAATTACACTAATATAATTTTGATAACTATTACATTATTTTATAACTTTCAACTGAATAATATTTTCTTAAAATTAATTGTTGAATTGAAAGTCTCTTTTACTTATATCAGATATGCAAAATTTTATATTAATCCAAAATCATTTGTTATCTCTTATATATAGATTAAAATCGAAATAATATAAATATATTAAAATATGAATCATTTGATTACCTTATTCTTATTGTTCAATTTTAACAAAATTTGACATAAATAATCTTAATAATATGTAGATATTGTTCAACAGTTAGATTAATAAAAATTATATTTCATATCAAGTTATAAAAATTGTATAATAATTATCAAAATTACACTTCTAATTTGATTTCTCCACTATATATATATATATTAGAATAGATAACTTTAACCCATTTAATGTTAACCAAATCAATAAACATTCTAGTATTTTAAAGCATAATAAAATGCTACCTACTAACATCAAGATAAGAAGCAACTCACATAATTAATGCATCAGTCAGAAATTGAAAATGAGATTCACCCACCTTATATGAGAACCAATACAGAATCTAACCTTGAAAGAGAGTCTAACAACTGAATAACATTAAATGACCCTTTCTAAAAGATGTCACTATTCTGCATTAATCAGATAGACCAAACCACCACATGCCACACAAGTCCATGCCTTCTTTCTTTTCTTGGCTGGCATTACTCTGTACAGATTGAAAAACTTGAAGTGCATATCCGGGCAAGAGAAAAATAGGTGGTTGCGATCTCCTGCTAATCTATTACACAAAAACACACATATAGCTTCCTGCAGGCCCTTGATTATGTGTGTATTTAGATGCACATTGGTAAAATTCACTTTTAAAGAAATTGATTTTAATGTGATGTTATTTATGTTAAAATGTTTTTACTGTAAAATAAAGTTAATAGTAAAACTCAATACAAAATTTTGGATCTATTATAAAAGTTATTCAAAAGTTATTTAATTCATAATCAATTTTGAACCAGTATTAATTTGGATTTTTTAAACATGTAAAAATTTATTCAAAATCAATTTTAAACTTATAATCAACTCTCAAATAGGAAATCAAACACCCACTAAAGTCCTCTCCGAAGTAGACCTGCTTGAGTAGGTATTCTATGCATGGGGCAAGACACTAATTAACCAATGCTTATATAATACATATTCAAATTTTACAATTTACCAAAAAGAATTTTAATAACATTTGATCAAGTGTGACGTAAAGATTAGCAGACACCATGCTACACCTTCAACGGGATGACTCGATGAATAAATTAGTTGAAATAAGATGGATTCCATATATAGAGAATTTCATGTCAATTGTCAAAGATATATATAAGTAAAACGTAAAACATTATAAATTGTAAATTTCTATCTGACATTGGTCATTGGTGTCCATTTCTTCAGTATGATCTAGCAGCCAAATAAACCAAAATCAAAACTAATATAATTGGTTTGTTTTCGTTCATATATTCCATTAATAAATTAAATCAATGAAAACTAATCTCTTACATGTTTTGAAACCGTAAACGAAAAATTGAAAAAAAAATCAAAATTATACATGTTGAAAACATAAAATATTAAAATGAAATATTTAAAATTTAATATATGAAAACGAAACAACTATAAAGTATAATAGATAAAAAAAATGACATTAAATTTTTCTTAAAATAATAACTTAATTGAACTTAACTTTTTTTACATTTTTATTTAATTATATAAAAATATATAAATAAAAATTATTGACTTGTTTAATAATTATTTGAAAAGAAATTATGTATTAACAATATAAAATAATTTTACACTATCATCTAATCACAAATTATATTTATAATAAATTTTGTTGATTTTTATAAAATTATCTTAAAAGTCATGTCAACAATTCTTTATCGTTAGAGGATAATGTAAAACTATTTGCATGAACAAATCTATTAATATTATAAGTGCATCACAAGTAAACTCTAATTAATTTAGTAATTATATTTAACCTAATTAACTAACAATAGTAAAATTTTTACACTAAATTTTTTTTTAGGTAACACTAACAATATTTTTAAACTAAACTCAATTTAATTCTCTAAAATGTTATCATTACACAGTAAGCGCAATGACTTACTATGTACCTCAATTAATTAATGTGTGAATTACAGTTTAAGACTACTTCTGATTTTATATATAAGAAATAAATATATAATTCATCGTATCAATATAAAAGTGGTTAAATTTAATTAATATTATCATAAATTTAAAATTTATTTCAAAATTAACTATAGAATTAATTGGTTTATGTGATGATTAAATATAATAACACTACTCATAATTCAAGGGAATAACTTTTTTTAACCAATGAGTAAGAGTTATATTATTAATAACTCTATCAATGCATCCACTTTCACGGAAAATAGGTGACATCTCATTAATAAACTTCATAATAAATTAAGGATATAAAAGAAAATGAGTAATTAATACATGAAAGTGGTCATATGTTTCCTATAACTGGGGCAAAAAAATACACTCTCTGTTCTCTTCTATAAGCAAAATTAATAATGTCATACTTATTAAAAAATTAATTAACTCTATTAAATTTTGTCATTCTCAATTAATAACATTTTTTCTAAACTAACATTTATTGGAGCTTGATATTAAAACAAACTGCCTATTAAATGAAATATATTTTAAACATAGTCTCATTAAATAATTGAATAATAAGACAAGAGTAGTTGAGCTTTACTTATACTTGAGAACAAACAAATTGAACTTTTATTTTTTATTAAAGAGAACGGATGGAGGGAGTATGATCATTTGTATCCTATATAGCATATAGGACTAGATGTAGTAGTATGTAACATGAGGAGTGTTGGAGTAACATGTCGTTTATTCGAATGAAATTGGACTTAAATGTAAAGTCTCATATTTGAGTCTATAAGATGATTATAAAAATAAAATTGAAAGTTAACAATACATTCTTTATAATGCACTATTTATTAAGTTATGTTGAAAACTATAAAAATCATGTGAGACCCATTAAATAAAAAGTGAGACTTCACTAAATTTTACCAGCCAAGTCCTTCAGTAGATATTAAAGAATGATAAATTCAAAAAATAATTTACGCCAATGAAAAAAATAAGGAGTATTAAATACATCATGCAATGTACATCTTTTATAATGCACTCTCTATTGTTTGTAAAATTTATCGTAGACTACAAAATTATGTGAGTAAAACTTACAATTCTTTTTTTTTATTTCTAATAAATAGCATTTTAGCCTCCATAATACCTAGGATAAATATTTATTTTTATATTATAAATTTATAATAGATAAATATTTTAATACATAAATTTTATTATAGATTTACAATAAATATTATAAGATGAGGCAATGTTATTTTTAACTATTTCATAGGTTTTTCAAAAAAATGTATTTAAATTTAATTTAGAAATAAACATGAAATGATAGATTAAACGAGAAAAAAAAGTTAAGAAAATCAAATATAATATAAATATAAAATGAGAGTGGTTTGAAATAATCAAGAAAGAAACTTTTTAAGCCAGTTGTTAAATCAAATTAATTAAGATTATCAAATATATTTGAAAAAAATTATTAGTATATTAAACTCCGAAAGGAGTGTCTCGACGAGAATCATTAGAATTAGCAACGCTTAAACATGCGCCCGTTTTAGAAGGAAAAAAAAACTCCTTAAAGCTCCTTTACCGAACTTCTAAAACTGATATATTGTTAAACCTATTATAATTTATATAGAGAGAGAATTTTATACAATAACAAAGTATGTTTATAAAAATATACTATTCAAGTATCGAAATAAATACTATTTAAATGTATTGCTAACATTCTTGCATGTAATATATTCCCCTTGATCTTTCATTTTGTATTGTGAATTGTCAATTGTGATTACTAGATTACTACAAAGGGCAGGTTAAAGTAAGAGATCAGGAGACAGTTACATGCCCTTTTTGTATGGCATTGGAAAATCATAACAAGAAATCCCCTCACTTTATTCGGCTGGTTAGGTTTGGTTGTCCTTTCCGTTGAGTCCTATGCGAATTGAAAGGAAAAAAGTAAAGACCAATCAATAGCATTATAATATAAGCAAATCCATTAACAACATGTTTATCATCACAGAACGAATTACCTAAGAAAAAAGTACTGGAATTCAGATCCAAGTGCAGATTCTCCAATTGTACTATTGTTTATAATATATAGTTTCTTTTCCCAGGTTGTGTGGTACAAAACAAATCCAAATAGCTTAGGTTATGAAAGATGACCAAGAAGCAACCCATGACTCTATGTAAACACCAACTACAGGTTTACTGCATACACAAATTGATAAGAGAGCTAGCAGGGACGACCCCCACTCTCCAAAACTGCAACACACAGCAATGGTGTCAGAGATTGGATGAGTTTTCCGGGCTGAAAATGACAGTAGGTGGTACGGGTCACTCCAAAGAACCCTAATTTTTGTAATTACCAATTTGTCTTTTTTGCTCAGTCGGTAGTACTTCATAAATTTTGAAATTTAGTAAAAACCCTTTATTAATATATTTTTTTTATCCGTGACACAGTTTGAATTAAGATTGTTCACTGTTTGAACAGTCAAGAAAATAGCATTCATTGTATGTCTATAGATTTAGATAAATACTTTAAGGTGACCCAAGAAGAGGTCATGTTAAACTAGTTAATTACATTCTTAAGGATTAAAACAAGGATTTAATTTCAATATTCCGAAAATTGTAAAGAGTTAATGATACCAATCATAGGTGAAGATAGTTGATTTTTATAATATTATTTTAAAAGTTATATCAATAATAATTTTTAATTAATTGATAATATGAAAATTAAATTCTTAAAGTGAAATTTAATTTTTTCAAAAATGATTATTGAGAGTAGAATATTTATATTAATATTGACAAGGGAAGTGTTGTTATTGTTATAGGTATGAATGAACTTGATCTCTTAATTTTCTTGGTGATTAATTAATTACTATTTACTATCTTACCTTCCTCGTTGTAGAGTATCAAAATTTTTTGTGCAGAAGAAACAGTCAACAACATTTCCACCGTTTCACTTCCACAGACCTTTTACTTCATGACCCTTGGGTTAAAAAGTTGAAGCCTCATAATAGAAAAAACCCAATTTTCCCTAGTTAATTTTTACAGCGAAATGGGATAAATTTTCACCACCCCATTTTACTTCCTCATAAATTAAGCATGTATAATTTGAAATTAACACATCATGGATTACGTAGACCTACTTTGAGCCCCCTCATTCCTTCAAATTCTGTGAGGGCTAAGTAGAACCCTAATCCTAACGTCACCAGAGACAATCACTGGAAAACACACATACCCTCACACAATATTAACAGGTTCAAAAGTTGAATGATTTGACCCTGCTCTGCTTACGTTGCTTCCACATAATGAGGCAAAAAACCCACAATTTATATGTGTCTTGTCCTCTGTTTACTTAAACTATTACTGTGTCATTCTCTATCTCATTCTCACTCTCTCTTTCTTTCTCTCTCTTCCCCCACTGGCTACGAACCTGATCCAGCAGATAATCCATTCACATAACAATAGACTATGCACAAAGCAAATCCAAGTTCCATCATTCGCCTAATTGAAATCCCATTTCTCTAAAGACTATTTTTTGCTTCTTCTTGGACGGGTTATATAGTGTTAGCACTTAGCATAATTCATCCCTAGTCTCTATCTCTCTTCCCCTTCCCTGAAACCCTTTATATTAAAGGGTGTCTTGGGGCATCACTTTGGACCATTAAGTTGGGAACTGAGGGTCAAAACCAGTTCATTGTTCAGAGGAAGATAGACATACACTTCCTCAAAGAGCTAGGGTTTTTGTCCCTCTCAATCATTAATTGAAAAGAGAAAGAAATTTTCAAATGTTTCCTTACAGTTCCAACCCCTACCCTTCCTTCCCTTCATCATCTCCGTCATACCCTCCTTTTCCTTTTCTCAACCTTGAGAATGCTTCTGCAAGCAACACTCTTCTTCATGATCCACTTTCTGTGCCTTACATACCAACTCATCATAACCCTTCAAGCATCCAAGAAGCACTGAACAATTTGCCAGTCACAGATCATAACTGTGGTGATGGCGGTTGCAGTAGTTCTGCAATGAACAAACCTGACCCTAATTGTGGTGGTGCTCCTCACTATGGCATTTCTTGTTTTCTCACAAAGAAGCAACCTAAGAAAGACAGGCACAGCAAGATTTACACCTCTCAGGGCTTGAGAGACCGAAGGGTGAGGTTGTCCATTGAAATTGCTCGCAAGTTCTTTGATCTTCAAGACATGCTAGGGTTTGACAAAGCCAGCAACACCCTTGAGTGGCTCTTCAACAAGTCCAAGAGAGCAATTAAGGAGCTTGCAAGGAGCAAGCACAGCAACCACAACAGTGATGAAGGAGCCAAGAGCTTCTCTTCTTCATCTGATTGTGAAGATGACTGTGAAGTGGTTTCTGCGATCAAGCAGAAACAACAACAACTCGTCACTTGTGATGCTGCTACTACTCCACACAACCTAAAAGAAGGGTTGGATTCAGGTGATAACAAGTCACCAACAACATTAATGGCTGCAAGGGAGAGGATGAAGTTGAAGAGGACACAGAAGGAACCTGGAAAGATGAAGGAGTCAAGGGAGAAAGCAAGAGCAAGAGCAAGGGAAAGGACTAGTAACAAGATTATTATGTGCAATGTTAACACCAACAACACAGGAGGGAGGGTGCAACAAGACTTAAAGAAAAAGTGCCTTGCAATTGAAAACAACCACACTCAAATTATGCATCAATCAAGGTCATCACCTACTCATCACCCTCACCACCTTGTGGGAAATGAAACACCTAGAGATGACTTCAACGTTATTGAGGAATCAATTGTGATCAAGAGAAAGTTGAAACCATCTTTGATGTCCTCTTCTCATCATCATCATCATCACCAAAACCTTATGATGCCTAAGGAACCACCAAACTTCAACAACAACAACAACAGTGAGTACCACCCCTTCTCCAATTTGTCTCCGAATTGGGATGCTAATGGTTCCACTGGCCGCTCCAACTTCTGCGCCATAGCTAGCATGAATCTATCCACAGGTATGTGCATGTGTTGTGTGTTTCATAAACATAATACTAGTGCTATATAAGTGATTTTTTTCAAACCTGCTATTTTGATGATATTTACAATTCTAGAAGTCTTCAATTTTCAGGGCTTCAAATCTTTGGAAAGTCTTGGGAGGAGTGCATTAATCCACGTTAATTTACACTAGAGTGTGTGTGTGTGTGTGTGTGTGTGTTCGCTTTTCCCTTTTCTTTTTTTCTTTTTTTTCTCTTTCAGTATCATCTGATTCGAATGAAACTCTTGTAGTGGGTTGGCCAAGGAACCATATGGAGGCATCTTTCTGTGATTTCCACCAGAAACTTTTCTGTCCTATATTCCCTTTCCACAATGTTTGTACCTCTTCTACCTTTTGCTCATCATCATCTCAGCCAATGGCGTGTGACAGTTGGCACAAAGGTTGCTGCTGCTTGTATTGGTTTCTGACCATTATTTAAAGTGTGGTTGGCATTTCATAATGCCAATTATATATTAGTTATCATGAAACTGTTCCTTCTAGCAGATTTTAAATATTTATATATTTGGTTAATATTGTTCAACAGTGGCTAATATTTTTATATTCCTTGGCTATTAAAAGCATTTCAAGAAGTTATATATTTTGTTGCAAGAGGAGGTTCATGGTACAGAAGAAATCTCAAGGTCTTTCGGCTTCTGTTTGTACCTGCTGATTTGCATTATCAATCACTAAACTGGAAATACAAGACAACTCATAAATATACTGGTTTTCTAAGTATAAAGAGATTACATATATAGATCGATCAAATTCAACTTAAAAACGGAAGAACAGAAGCTAACCACGTTAATTAAAATATGACATCATACAAGATTGTCAAAATCTTAAAGAAATTCTGACAACTAATGGTGGAGTTATTTTTGTATCTTTGACAGTTTGATTTACTTTCTCTCAATCATTGCCTTTTTTTCTTCTTTTTTTTTCCAAAATCGGTTTGAAATTACAATAATCTGACTCTTCTTGTTATCTCATTATGGTATGATGGTTTGGTGTGATGTATTATTAATTATCTTAATGCCTAGACAGAATGAAGAATCATCACTTCAGGTTTATATCTATTTGATACAGCATGCATATTAAGCAGTTAGGTATTTGGATTTTTAGCTTTCTTATGGTTTTAGTGAATAATTTCATGTTTTCTCATTAGACAAGTTTAAAGAGAAGATCTTCATCTCTTTTGTGAAGTTCTTGGAAAACAATTATTGACCATTTGAGATCTAAGATGCTTAAACTATCTTGGCAGAAAATGGCCATCTATATGCTATTTTAGATAGCCACAATGATAATTCACTAAAAACAAATAGCAACAATTATGAGTACAAGAAAGGGTGATCGATATTTTACACCAATGGAATTTTTTTTTGAAGCTTTCATTTGTTCATCTTCTGCAGCTTATATCAGATCACTTGGTGTAAGTGTAACAAATGCATGACATTATCTCTTTCTTCTTAAAACTGAATTGAATTTCTGAATTGCTAAATGTATATGAACAATCTCAACTAGAAATAATAGCCTAATGCTGCAATTAGCACTCATGAGTCCATGTAGAAAAGGCTTGACAGTGATTTTTGCTCTCCAGAGATTTAGAAGAATTAAAACCTTTTCTATTCTAATATTTTCTTATCTGATTTCTAAATTTTTTGTAGGTTTTGCTATCTTCAAGAAATGAAATGGTAAAGATTAATACTGATGTACTGTCATTGCACATTTCTATTTAATTAATATTGTTGCAAAAGACATTGTCAGGGATGTCAGATAGGCTTTATATACTTTAATTGATATGATTTCTGCCTGACTTTCCTAATTTTTATGTTATGTTGATTCTTTTCTACTTGCACAAACTGGTGTTAAGTTTTTTTTCCCCTTATATTCTCAATTCAAAAACAATAAATGCATAAAATAAAGAGTCTCAAATATACAAGCCTCACAACATGGTGTGGCTGAACTTTTGTTTTCTTTTCATTATTTGCTTTTGCCTAAAAGATATTAGCCACTAGTGTGGTGGTGAGGATTTTTTGAAACTCTATGCATCTATGACTTTTGTGATTTTAAAATATCTTTCAAGAAGACTTGGCCTAGGATTAACAAAACTAATTCAGATGTAGAGATTGATGCAACAACTTGCAGAAATTCATCTGTCTTAGAGTGTAATTCTTTAATTATAGGATTAATGCTCATATATGGAAACTTTCTTTTCCATAAGTTTACAATGATCTAATCTATATAATTACATACATGGAAAATTTTCTACCAGTATCAATGGCATATGCGATCACAGATTTCAGACAACCAGATATGATGGAATAATGATCATAAAAAAAGCTCTACAGACAGTCCCAAATCACTGTTTAGTTTGAGCATCTGCATAATTGAGAAGATCTTTCACTGGTAACGGTTGTCACATGGAGAACAATTCATGATCATATCATACGCAAATAATTAAAATTAATTTTGAATAGCTATATATGATTGTATAATTAACATAATTTGTTGTTCTCACAATAATAAGTCAAAAACAATTTTTACCTTGTCCAAGTTTCTCTACGTTTTTATTTTGGTGAAGAAGCTTTTCCATAATGTTCAGCCTTGTTAGGTTCAATCATTTTTTATTATGAAATCACTTTTCTTTTAATTTCTTTTTTTTTGTGCTTTCCTTTTCAGGAAAAGCTGAAATAGATGAATGATATAAATCACGAGTAATATTACACACTCAAACACGTGATTTGGTCCCAACGATATTTTGCTAAATGTCACTGGAGTTCTAAAATGGCCTGCACACAGTTACTTTGTTTGTGCTTTGTAATTTGGAGTCTGATCGTGTGTGTTGGCGGGTATCATTGGGAGAGAGAGTCATCTTTACAAGGTAGACGATGGAAAATTAATTAATAACAGAAGGAAAACGAATTAATAGTGTAAACAATATCCATCTACAGAGAGATTGTTTTCCTTCTCACCTTGCTTTCAATACCAAGGGATTTAACTGATCAATTTATTGGTGTTTTGATTATATATATATATATATATATATATATATATATATATATATATATATATATATTTTTTTTTTTTTTCTTCCTCTGAAATTATTTTACAAAAATCTACTAGACTTGGTATTGTAGTAAGATAGGTTGACTAGAAAAATAAATCCATAAACCATTTCCTTTTTAAATTAGTCATTATATATTTCATTTGGAAAAACAAGCATATTTCCCTCTCTTCTTTTCTAGTTTTAACTTGTTCATAAATTGTAGACTCCCCAATCTACTAACAATTGGGAGCTTTGAAGATAAGTGGAAAAAGTGGATAAGAATTGCTACGTAGTTGTGTTAGTCGATGTGGTAGAATTCATGCCAAGGTGGAAATTCATTAATTGCTTGTACCTTGAATTGTAGACCAATAAAATTTATAACTGGATCTGTTTGAATATTTCTCGTTTACAAGATGAGATTCTCTTAAACCATTCTTTATTAAACGATCCTACTTGAACATGCAAACTTTAAATCAATAGTATTTCAGCTTGCAGTATACGGCTATTTAATCAAACTAACCTTTTTCTCTATCCCTTTCTTCATTGACTTCTTTTAGCCTTCTTTGCTCCTTCTGTCGCTGTCGATTTAGCTGTCTAGACAATCAAGAAATCCATTAGGTTTTCAATCTATTCTTAAATTTAAATATCATATTTTAGACTTAAATATATTTTGATTTCTTAAATTTGGATTATTATTGTTCTTTTCCTAAATTTAAATTTGTTTCTTTCAATCCCTCGATCAATTTTAAAAAAAATATTCATTTTAGTTTTTCCTAATTGATTTTTTGCAATTTGAATGCACTATTTGTTACAATTTTTCATCTCGCAAAGGACTAAAAAAATATTTTTCAAAACTAAAGGATTAGAGAAAACAAATTTGATTTTAAGGAAAAAAAACAAAAATAACCTAAATATAAAAGACGAAAAACGTATTTAAGGTTATACTTAATTTATTATTTAAAGCACCTTAATATTTTATTATTCTTTTTGTTATTAATGTTATTATTCATAAATCACATATTAACTAATATCTATATCATTGCACTAACTAAAACTTATATATAATTTCTTAATAATATCAATTATTCTTCAAAAGTTGTTGAAAATCACATCATCACCAATAAGTGTGTTTGGAAACTTGTTACAAACCTGAAAAAATGCATCCACTTAAAGCAACTTAAGGTAGCTTTCATTTTTGTTTATTGGGGGAAAAGTAACGTTCATATTGTTTGGTTTTTAGACATGAAGAAAGTGTTGAATTGTGTTTCAAACTTGATTCCAAACATGCACTAACACAATTTGGATGGTATCACCACATCCAAAGGTGACCTTGAGCGTGATTGAGGTAGGTGATCACCCAAGAGCCCCATCTTTATTGGGGCACTAAAAAATTTATTTAGTTTATATAAATATTAACACAAAAATTTATATAATTAAAATTAAATTTATCTAAAATTTTATTTAAATTTTTAATTGTAGAATATAAAACAATCACCTGTAATTAGTCAGGTGATCACTAATGGGTGATTTTTTACTTCTCAACTAAAATCTATCTATATTTTTGGGAAAAAGAACCAATGAAAGTGCAATGTATACACATTGTTAAACGTAATGAGGAAAACTGCAGACGTGATATATTATTTCCTTCTATTTCTAGCAAAAAGAATCTCCATCTTTGGTCTCTCTCTAGTAACCTGGCTTCCCATCACCTCAACCCACTTGAACGCACTATTACACAGAACAACCATGTCATGCCACTACCATTTGTGCCATCTCACAGTTAATTTGTATGTCTTGCTCTCTCTAATTTCTAGGTGACTCGGTGGTCACTTAGTGTCTTATTGTTACAATGGGGGCTTCATTGTTCAATTTCACGATGATGGAAATTGACTACTGAGATGCAAAGTGGAGGGTAGCTACTATGTTCTTTCACTGGAAACCATTGTGTCGTGTAAATGCTATTTAAGATTTCGTAAATGCTATGGTTAGTGCTATAAAAAATTACAAATGATAAGGAGATTGAATGTGTGTATATTTCAAATGTCAAATTCATAAGAGAAAAAAAAAGAAAAAAACATGATAAAAATCTATCTGAATGCGTAGAACAAACATTGAGTATGATAAAGAGTCTCTTGGGTTTCATTATTTTTTATATATTGAAGATTCAGCAATTAGCACACCTAACAGATATTTGATCATTATAAGACATATTACGAGATTTTTAGATTTTTGTAAAGTATTGAGAGACTTAGATCATGTGTTGATGGTGAAATTTTATGCAGAGAATTGAAAGTCGTTATATTTTAACAATTGAATCAAAATCAAGCTATATAATGTTGAATTCTTTAATTATTTTTCTAATGCATGTATAACTTATAGAATCAATTAATTAATTATTTTTAACATTGTTACATTTGCTAAAATAAATTTTTCAAAATTTAATTGTTTAAATCTTATTTGCAATCTACTATGTCACAATATAAAATTAAAAATAGCCAGCTTCGATTTCTATAAAAAAAATAATTTTAAAAAAAAAGTCTCAACCATGAATGAACTATTAATGATTTTGAAAGGAAAAAAAACGCACACAAATTAAAAATTAAAGAACAATATTCAAATGATTACAAAGGTATTGTTTTCTTGGTTCGCCTAGGACACCAAAATTCTCATGACAGCTATGACTACATCTCTTAAAAATGTGATTTTTTTATGTGTATTAAAAGAAATACTATTAAGATGAATCATGGCTTTAGTACTTAACTACGTTTAAGAGATTAATCTCTCACGCCTAATTAGTGATTGAAGGTTACAATAAATAAATAAATAACCTGAAAAATATCATAATTAAAATAAAAGTCATCAAGACTATACCAAGATGGGGACTTAAACTTATAATCAGTGTTGTGAAAATTGGTTCTAACCGGCAATAAGATCGGTCCAACCGGTACTTGGTGGCATAACTGGACCAGTTTGATTATTGGACCAGCTATGCATCTGGCCCGAGATGACCTGACCAGACCTGGCCGGTTTTGTAGTGATCCGGTGATTCGACCAGTTTTTGAAACTCAGTCTGAGTTTTGCTTTCACTTTCACTTCACGCCTTTGTCGCCTTCACGCTCGACCATCATCGCCACCGCACCACCAAGCACCAGCCCACCACGTCGTCGCTTCACACTTTGGTCGCCACCGCCACCGTCGTCTCCAAAACAAAAACTAGAAAGGCAGAAATCATCAACAAAGATAGAGAAGGCAGAAACTGTTGCTTCACGCTTTGGGTTTCTTTGACGCAGAGCAAAGAATGTCGTCAAACAGTAACCCATGGAAGGCAACTATGGTGTTAGAGGTTTTCATATAGAGAAAAAGGGAACAACTATGGTGATGGTGGAGTAAACAGGAGCAAATGTGGTGGCTTTTTCAGACGAAAGTCCCATGGAAGGCAGTCTAGGAGGGAGAGTGAGAACTGTGGAAGCATGAGAAGAATGAGGGGGCAAGAGAAGAAAGATAGTGCAACAACAAGAGAAGAATATATATTAGGGATTAGGGTTTTCTTTAGTTGGGCTTGGGTCTAATCTGGTTAGATATTGCTTCTTCTACTTCTTTTATTGCTTCCTGCTGTTTCCATTTTGCATTTCGAAATGGACTTCTAACTCATTTTATTTATTGAAAAATGGACTTGTGTTTTAATTTAGGTTATTGTTATTTACACTCTTTTTTATTATTAATACACTTTACTTGTATTATCAACTTTAATACTTCAATTGTTATTTTAGAGTCTTGAGTATAAAATTATGAATGAACTTTTCTTAATTAAGTAATATTAGTTATATATATATATATATATATATATATATATATATATAAAATCATTTTAAATTTTTTTAAAATAAACTGGATCAAATCAGATCAATTACTAATCCACCAGTTAAACTACTAACTCATTACTTTAACCCGGGCAAATTTTATAACACTACCTACAATCCCACTCTAAGTCTAGTTGTTGAATGAAATAAAAGTACAATTGCTAGTCTTACGGCCATACATATATTATCCCGTGGTTATTACATGCTGACCTCCCATGAGTATGTTCTTATTCATCCCCATTTACTGTCTACTCCCTTCCCTCATATTAATTATATGTCTATTTGAGTGTTATAATTTATCTCAAAATATTTGTCACTTTATAAAAGACTTTATTATCAATTTCGGTTCCTAGATTATTTAAAAAGATTTAATTTGATCTTTAAATTTGTAAGAGTTTTAATTTGGTTCCAAAATTTTAAATGATTCAATTTCATTTTCAATTTTTTAAAAACACGTCAATTTAATCATTTTAAAAGATTCAATTTGATCTTCAAATTTTTTAAAATGCATTTAATTTGATCCTCAAGTTTATTAAAATGCATTTAATTTAATTTGATCCTCAAGATTATAATCTAATTTGACGGAATAAACTGAATTAATGTATTTAAAAAAACTTAAGGATTAAATTAATCTTTTTTTAAAACTGTGAGATCAAATTAAATCTTTTAAAATAATTTAAACATCAAATTAATAATTAATCCTTTATAATATTTAGAAAGCAATAATTTTTTGCTAATACAACCCTCATAAGTATATTGAAATATCACCTGAATATTCTTTATAGGGTACATGAACATATACAAAGAGGTAATAAAAAATTACATTTCATATATTTTTAATTAGGCTAACTTCATTCAAAATAGTTATTTTATTATAATAATGTGTGTGATAAGTGGCTTTCTTAAGAAATGTGTATTACCTTAAAACATAATACCTTTATTTCTTCTTATCAGTCTTTTAAGGTTTCTATCTGGAAACTAAAAAATAATTTGTTCAGATTATATGATAACTTTTTAATTGACTCTTCATCCCTTTAATCAATGACTCATTTATTCTTTTTATATACTACTCCCACTAAGTATTAATTAAGATAGTTTTGGAAAAAGGTATTTAATATAACATTGATTTTGTAAAACAACATATTTTTGTAACAATTTTTTTCTCCACAATATATAATCTGGAATGGAGGGAGTTCAATAATTTTTGCTTAATTCTCCTCCCTATGTTCTATTGACATTAAAAGTTTTGACACAGGTATTAAAGAATAAAATAAATTAATTTGTTGAATTTTAAGGAAAATATTATATGTAACTTTCTAATTTATCTTTTTTATCTCTAATTAATGACTCGTTTTTTCTTCCTCTAAGCTATTCCCACTAAGTATTAATTAAGGATTGTCTTGGAGAAAAAGTATTTAATGCAACATTAATTTTGTAAAATGACATTTATTTGAAAAAAAAAACATCATATAATCTGAAACAAAGGTAATAATAACATAGTTGTGAGGTTCTATATTACTTATTTTCATTTATAGTTCATAATAAGTGTATATGTTTAAATCAAGTAAATATTAGGGAAAAAGTAAGGATATAATTCACAAAATAATAATTAATGTGATATTAAAATTTACAAATGATGGATAAATAGAAATGATTTAAAAAATATGACAATTAAAAAGGAGTGGAAGAGGATAAAATGTAATTTTCATCTTTCTATTTTTCTAAATCAACAATTTAAGTTCTTCTATTTTTTAATTGAGTCATTTTATCCTCCACTTTTAAAAGATGATCAACTTTAGTTCAAGTGTCCAATTTCAAGCATTGACATGTGTACTCTATGTTAAAGATCACTTAAATGTGTCAATTTATTAGCCATATAACAATTTTTAAAAAAATTATTTAATTACTGATAAACTTAATTTATGAAAAAATTAAAAAATGTACACAATCAACATTTGAAATTGGTCATAAGAATTAAAACTCTGAATTTTTTAAAAGTGAAGACGAAATATCTCAATTAAAAAATTAAAAGATTAAAATATTAAATTTTTCAAAAATGAGAAATGAAATGTATCAATTAAAAAATAGAGAAATTGAAATCACAATTTAAAAAAAGAAAAGATGAAAGTTGCATGTTAGCCTACTGAATAATATACTGGGAGAACGGAAGTAATTAAATTAATGGATCTGTACAATTATTAAAATTCCTCATTGATCAGAGTTATTATGTTGATGTAACGGTTGTTGAAGATACACTAATCTATATTCAAATAGACTCTGCCGTTAGAGAGAAAAATAAAGGTGAAACGTGAAAGCATTTACTTTTTTATGCATAATGTTTCTTTTCTTTTTCTGGTTAGGAGAGGATAATTAATATTCGGATGTTATAACTGTTCTGGTAATGTGTTAACTAATTATATATATTGTTTATCTGTTTTTGGATAAGCAAAAGGAATATATTAATTACTTGTAAAGTGTAACCAACCTTAGCATAAACCATGCCAAGATTAGAGACAAAATAAAAGAATATAGCATATTGTTTATCTTAATATGGGGATGGGGGCGAAGGGGGTGCCTTGGTTAGAGGGTTGGCTTTTCGGTTAGGGCTTTCTTGGGTTAGAGGATTTTGATCTTTTTTCTCACTTTTCCTGCTTGCTCTTTTATGCCTATTCCTTAATAATGGACTGTAGGGCAGTTTCTTGAAGGATAATGAAGAACACCATGCTTTGTCTCCCCCCACCCCACACCACACAGTCTTAATAATTTGTTTCATTTCATCTGCAAAATTGGTAGATTTATCTATCCTATTGTAACTTAAAGGCATAAACTACTAAACTGTATAGTATTTTACCATTTCATCTCATATATATGAAGATAAATAATCAGGGACGGAAATTTTTGTCATATATTTAGTTTTGGTTAAGAAAAGGTGTATACCCGTATAAAAAAATAGTAAATGGATTAAAATTGGAGCAACATCATTGTTGCATAGTAATATTTTCAGGTATAGAAAATATTACTAATTATAAAAAAGATGACTATTAATTTTATCATTAAAAAAACAGTAAGAATAAAGACTGATTGATAATTAAAATTTGATAAAATAGAATATTAAGATAAAATTTCTTTAAAAAAGATAAAATTATTATTGATTTTATAACTTGGAAAAAAGTAAGGAAATAAATATATATCGATGTATAATACTACCAACTGAAATTTGGGGGTAAGGATGGAAATAATTTTTCCTCATTTTCTCTCTTTATTTTATTTCTTCAAAACATTTTATTTCTCATATGCATTCTACAATGAAATAATTTTATTTGATACATTGTTTGAATACTAAATGTAAATATCTTTTCCTTTTCTGGTATTCACCATTTTATAAGGTCTTTTTTAAAGGAAAAGAAATGTCATTAGACGATAGAATACAAGAGATACTTAAAAACCATTACATCATTAGTAACCAATTAAAAATGGATTGATCAGCTCTAAAGATACATAAAAAGAGATTTAAACATCATTCAGCTAATAAATATAGGGAGACTTATTATTAGATTTAGCCAAAAACCAGTTCCAAGACATCACCTTAATCCTATCCAAGACCGTCAATAGCTCAAATTTTCTATTAGAAAAAAACAACAACTATATATCATTCCTTAATTCCCATATAGACCAAATAGTTGAAAATCGGTATTTTTGTGTGGTTTTGGATGAGTTTTGAGCCTTGTTTTGCATATTTTAAATTAATTTGTTAGCAAAACTCATGAAATTTTGTAAGTGTGATACAGACAGGGCACGAGTGAAAACATGCGAAAAACTCGCAAAAAGAGGCTGAAAAGGAGAAGAATTGAGCCACTCTGAAGAGCACACCCGTGGTCATGGAGAGCACAGTCGTGCTCATCCGCAGAACTGTTAGGATAAACATTTAAATAGATAGTTAGTTACGTAGTTTGAATTTTAAATATGAGAAAGATATATGAGAAGATATGGGTAGATAAGATATGAAGAAAGATAAGATATGAAAAGAGATAATATAGAAAGATATTAGAGAAGATATTGTTTAGATTTAAATTTGAATTGTTTTAGGGTTTTGGTGCTTATAAATAGCACATTATGTAAAGAGCTCTGTGTGGCTTTGGCAGACTATTATCAATAATATTAGAGAGTTTCCGCCCCAGTAAATTTGTGTGTTTGTGTTTGTGTGAGTGCACCAGTGTGTGTGAGACAGAAAGTGGGCCTGTGAGATATCAGTATAATCAAATCACTGATATCAAATTGGTATCAGAGCTGAGAGAGAATGGAGAGTGGTCCGAGTAGTAGTCTGCCATTACCCCGCCTTACGAAGGCTAATTATGAGAATTGGAGTATCCAGATGAAGGCTCTGTTGGGAGCTAATGATAGTTGGGAGATTGTCCATGATGGTTTCGAAGAACCACAATCCACGACAGGATACACGGCGGCGCAGAACAAAACATTGAAGGAGATGCGGTTGAAAGATAAAGGCGCACTATACATGATGCTCCGAGCTGTTGATGATTCCGGATTTGAGAAGATTGCAGGCGCAACAACGTCAAAGGAGGCGTGGGACATTCTTGCGAATGTCTACAAGGGAGCCGATCGAGTCAGGCAAGTCAGACTTCAAACCCTCAGAGGAGAGTTGGAGGCAATGAAGATGAAGGAAGGAGAAAGCGTATCCGATTTCGTTACTCGGATTCAGACCGTGGTGAATCAATTAAAGAGAAGCGGAGAGATGTTGCCCGATGCCAGAGTGGTGGAGAAAATTCTGAGGTCTCTCACTGATGACTTCGAGAATGTAGTATGTGCGATTGAGGAGTCAAAGGACTTAGCAACGTTCACCGTTGACGAACTTGCTGGTTCATTGGAGGCGCATGAACAGAGGAAGAAAAAGAAGAAAGAGGAGTCACTGGAGCAAGCACTTCAGACGAAAGCTTCAATCAAGGACGAGAAAGCGCTCTACTCTCAAAATTTCCGAGGTAGAGGACGAGGCCGAGGAGGACGTGGATATGACCGAGCTGGTAGAGGCCGAGGTCAAGAAGGCTGGAACAAGGAGCAGGCTGAATCAAGTCAGCAGAATTGGCGAGGAGGCCGAGGACGTGGAAGAGGCCGACATTCAAATGTAGAATGTTTTAAATGTGGAAAGTACGGACATTATTCGAGAGATTGCAACAACTCGGATAGATGTTACAACTGTGGCCGAGTTGGTCATTTTGCGAAGGACTGCCGAGCTGAGAGAAGAACGAATGAAACTGCAAATTATGCTGCAGAAGAAGTAAAAGATGGAGGAATGTTGATGATGGCTGGAGGTATAGCTAACCAGACATCCGAGATGGAGTGGTTTATAGACACTGGTGCAAGTAATCATATGTGTGGGTACAAACATTTGTTCAGTAGCTTGAGAGAAATAGAAGCCGGACATGTATCGTTTGGAGACGCTTCAAAGGTCGGTGTGAAAGGCCGAGGTACGATTAGTTTCTTGCAGAAAGATGGACGAGTTGGACGTATACAAGATGTGTATTACGTGCCAGAACTCAAGAGCAATATTATGAGCGTGGGACAACTGATGGAGAAAGGCTACTCGGTTATTATGACAGACCGAGTTCTTTTATTGAAGGAGAAGCAAGGGCGACTGATAGCCCGAGTGCCGATGGAGAAGAACAGAATGTTCAAGTTAATCTTGAGATGTGTGGAGGTCGGCTGTTTGCAAGCCGAGATGAATGATGAAGCATCCTTGTGGCATCGTCGGTTTGGACACTTACATTTTGGAAGCCTGGCCGAGATGGTAAATAAGAGATTGGTGACCGGATTGCCGAGAATGAAATGTGAAAAGAGATTCTGTGAAGATTGTGTGCTGAGCAAACATACGAGGAGTCCATTTCAGAGGTCGGCCAGATACCGAGCACGGCGACCACTGGAACTAATTCATACCGATGTGTGTGGACCCATTACTCCCGGGTCCTTCAGTGGAAAGAGGTATTTTGTTACATTTATTGATGATTACAGTCGTAAAACTTGGGTGTACTTGCTGGAAGAAAAATCCAAGGTGTTTGAAGTGTTCAAGAAGTTCAAAATGATGATTGAGAATGCAACTGGAAGGAGGATCAAGTCGATACGATCAGACCGAGGAGGAGAGTACACATCAAATGCTTTTAGGAGGTACTGCGAGGAGTATGGCATCAGAAGATTCTTGACGGCACCATACTCGCCTCAGCAAAATGGAGTAGCAGAGAGGAAGAATCGAACTATTGTTGACATGGTGAGATCAATGTTGAAGACGAAGAATATGCCGAAGGAGTTTTGGGGGGAAGCTGTTCTGTCTGCAGTATATGTACAGAACCGATGTTCGCATTCCATATTGAATGGAAAGACCCCACAGGAGTTGTGGACGGGCCAAAGGCCAGCAGTGGACCATTTGAGAGTTTTCGGGAGTGTGGCATATGCACATGTCCCGGATCAGCAAAGAAGCAAGTTAGATGACAAGAGCAGGAAGTATATCTTCATTGGATATGACGAGAAGACGAAGGGATACAAGCTGTTAGATCCCGGCACCAAGACGGTATTGATAAGCCGAGATGTGAAAGTGAATGAAGACGATGAGTGGAGTTGGAGTGCTCCATCCGAGATCAAATCAGATCCCGGAAAGATGGTAATAGAAGACAAGGAAGAAGGATCAACGAGTTGGATCCCGGCAAGGACCGAGATAGATGATGAAGACGAGATGAGACGACCCCGGATGAGGAGTTTGCAGGATTTGTACGAGTCAACAAGCGAAGCCCATCTTGTTTGTTTGTTGACAGATTCTGAGGAAATAAGGTTTGAAGAAGCAGTCCGAGATGAGAAGTGGCAAAGTGCCATGGATGAAGAGATCAAGGCAATTGAGAGGAATGAAACTTGGGAGTTGACCGAGCTGCCAAAAGGAAGTCGGCCCATTGGAGTTAAATGGGTTTATAAGAAGAAAATGAATGCAGAAGGAAAGATAGAGCGATATAAAGCCCAGCTTGTAGCAAAGGGGTATTCGCAAAAGGCAGGAGTAGACTATGATGAGGTGTTCGCACCTGTTGCGAGAATGGAGACGATCAGATTGTTGATCTCGCAAGCAGCTCAGTATGAGTGGCCGATATATCAGATGGATGTAAAGTCGGCATTTCTGAATGGTGTACTTGAAGAAGAGGTGTATCTCGAACAACCACCGGGATACTTGAAAGGCGGAGAAGAAAAGAAAGTGTTGAGATTGAAGAAGGCTTTGTACGGACTGAAGCAGGCACCGAGAGCCTGGAATACTCGCATTGATGCATATTTCAGGGAGGACGGTTTTGAGCAGTGTCCCTATGAGCATGCCATATATGTTAAGAAGAAAGGTTATGGTTTATTGCTTGTAGCTTTGTATGTTGATGACTTGATTTTTATGGGGAATAATGAAGAGATGGCACGAGAGTTCAAGAAGAAGATGTCGAGAGAGTTTGAGATGACTGATCTCGGTTTGATGAGAACCCGGTCAATCACGAGAGAAGCAAGCATATTGATGTGAGGTTTCATTTCATCCGAGAACAGGTGAAAGAGAAGAAGGTGGAGTTGAGTTATGTGACGAGCCCAGAACAAGTCGGAGATATATTCACAAAGCCACTGCCGACATTGCTGCTGGAGAATTGCAAGAAGATGATGGGGATGAAAGATGGAAGAGATATTTAAAGTTTATGGGGGGATTTTGTTAGGATAAACATTTAAATAGATAGTTAGTTACGTAGTTTGAATTTTAAATATGAGAAAAATATATGAGAAGATATGGGTAGATAAGATATGAAGAAAGATAAGATATGAAAAGAGATAATATAGAAAGATATTAGAGAAGATATTGTTTAGATTTAAATTTGAATTGTTTTAGGGTTTTGGTGCTTATAAATAGCACATTATGTAAAGAGCTCTGAGTGGCTTTGGCAGACTATTATCAATAATATTAGAGAGTTTCCGCCCCAGTAAATTTGTGTGTTTGTGTTTGTGTGAGTGCACCAGTGTGTGTGAGACAGAAAGTGGGCCTGTGAGATATCAGTATAATCAAATCACTGATATCAA
>CM023947.1:17430250-17509728 GCA_013407115.1 Glycine latifolia
GAACGACCCTATTGATTCCAGGAAGGTCATTCTTCTCAAGTTTTTCATAAAAGAGCCATTAGCGTCAACCATTTATGAGAACCATCGTGCTCCTCAGGAGCACGGTTGTGCTGTCCCCCAGAAGCCAAGTTTTGAAATTCCCGCTCACTAAGAATATTTGTGCTCTTCAATAACTGGTGTCCATATTCTATGGAATATATCATGGATTCTGTTTGAAGCTTTATTTATTGTTCTTTGCTCGAAAGCTTTATGTTTTGATAATGTTCTTAGAACTGTTGAACGGGTCACACTTTGTGGCCGCTAGTAATATAAGATTTTGCCGTTCAAGAAAAAGAAATAGCACAGTCATACTCTATTTCAAGTCAGTTACGGTTTTTGCTTTATAAAAGGAAAATTAGGAAAGGGGTCAGGACTGATTATCTTGTACTTTGTTTTCGAAATCAGAGCTTTGTTAGTGATCAGTAAGGCACTATGAGGGAACCTCAACAGAGGGGAAAGGACCGGAAGAAGATCATTGAGATAGTTAATTGTAATTGTTCCTTCTCTTTTATCTTTTTCATATATGTGAGGTATATATGTTTGCTTGTCTGTCTTTATGGCCAGTTAAACCCTTTTTTTTTCTAAGGTTATGATGTAACATGTATATAAACCTGAATTTCTAACAATTGAATTTTGTCCTTTATGCGTTTGTGGTCAACTTTGTGTAAACTGATAGAATTGTAGAATATATAGGTCCTTTAAAATTAGTGATTGACCAAACATAATTTGAGAATTTCTGACGTGGTTAATTATTTTTAACTATATATTCTCTTTGAATATATATTATGTTTTTTCTTAATTTGATTCCCAACTAACCAAATAGAAATTGATTTAAGGGAAAGACTTATGAAAGCGTTTGATCAACATCTTTTAACTATTGTAAGAGAAGTCAGTAATTGGTGAGGGAATTCAATTACATGTTTAAAATCATAACCCTAAAGTTTCTCATTTGTTAATTCCTTACATTGTTACTACTTGCTCTTGAATTTTATATTCGTGCGAGTAATTGAACACACATTCTCAACTATTGATTAAAAGTCAAATTGCTAGTTTGTTGCAAATTGAATTAATATAGGAATATAACTAGTCATTTGAATTTGAATATGATATTCAAATTTAGGTTTATTGTAACTACATGTAGGATACGTTAACGAACATATTTTACGCATCGTATGTCATAACTATGCCTTTTAATTTGCTGAAAAGGGATTTCCCCCAAGAAACTTAAGTGATAAAAGAATGGGTAAACAACTTATTTAATCCTTGAAACTAAGCATTTGCTAACAATTTAATCCTTACATTTTTAAAATTAGCAATTTAGTCCATAAATATGTAAATGTTACCATAAATTAGTCCAACAATTCATTATAAGTCATATATGTCATGGACTAATTTATAAGTAATATATTATTAGGACTTTAATATTAAATAAGTGTTATACTTTAAGAATCCAACAGTCAATATGTGTAATAATTGGACTAATTTATTGCAATATCTGTATATTTGTAAACTAAATTAATTATTAAAAAATATATAGACTAACTTGTGAACAAATACATAATTTAAAAATTAAAGACGCTATTTACCCAAATAAGAACTAAGTCAAAGATTGGGCAACAGGCAGAATAACACCCATCCATCTGAAAACCGAATATCACACTTAGAAAGTAAAATAACAATGCCCAAATAGATATAAAATGGACTCCTCTACCTAACCACACAAAGCACATTGCAATTCAGATTCATAATTAATCACGCCTCTACGAAATAGATTCACGTTAGATGGAATTGAGACATTGGCTAAAGTGCCATGAATCCCAAAAAAAATTGCCAAAATGCCACACCTCAGAAACAATTTGCTAAACTGCCACGCCACGTAATTCGCTGGCCACCTCAGCGAATTACGTGGGCTGACGTGGCGTCGCGTGAGTGGAGCACCTATTTCGCTGGACAGAGGGGCGAAATAGGAATGTCAGGTGACAAATTTCTGAAATTGCGTAGAAACTTCGGAAGACCATAACTTTTGACTTGGATGTCCGATTGAGGCGTATGATATGTCAAAACGATCGTAATTGAGAGGAGAAGCCGTTGGCAAGGCCAAAAACATTTCTCAAAAGAGGCCTCTAAGTGCCTCAAAATTGCGATTTAGTATTCGAACACCACAAAAATTCATTTTTGTCTGCTTTTTTAGTTATTTAATTAGTTAATTTAATGTTATTTTTTATTTTTTCAATTATTTCTCTGAATTTCGAACGTTTTGACATATCGTACGCCTCCATCGGACATTTCTGGCCAAAAATATCACTGCTCGAACTTTATATGAAGTTTATATGCACTATCAATTAAACAATGATATTTTTGGCTAGGAATATCCGATGAAGGCGTACGATATGTCAAAACGTTCGAAATTCAGAGAAGTAATTGAAAAAATAAAAAATAACATTAAATTAACTAATTAAATAATTAAAAAAGCAGACAAAAATGAATTTTTGGGGTGTCCGAATACTAAATTGTAATTTTGAGGCACTTAGAGGCCTCTTTTGGGAAATGTTTTTGGCCAAGTCCCCTTTGGGGACTTGCCAACGGCTTCTCCTCTCAATTACGATCGTTTTGACATATCATACGCCTCAATCGGACATCCCAGTCAAAAGTTATGGTCTTTCAAAGTTTCTACGCAATTTTAGAAATTTGCCACCTGGCATGCCTATTTCGCCCCTCTGTCCAGCGAAATAGGTGCTCCACTCACGCGACGCCATGTCAGCCCACGTAATTCGCTGAGGTGGCCAACGAATTACGTGGCGTGGTAGTTTGGCAAATTGTTTCTGGGGTGTAGCATTTTGGCAATTTTTTTTTGGGATTCGTGGCACTTTGGCCAATGTCTCGATGGAATTATGTCCAAAAACATTTAGCAAGATATCTCTTTCACATTACTGTAAAAATAAAAATCTTCTGTTTCAACCTTGAAATTTCTATCATTGGCAGCCCTTTAGAGATCACGACAACATATATAAGTTGATATCAAAATAGAATAGTGCTTTTGAAAAACAGTATACACTCAAGCTCTAGATCTTTGATTTTGTTCCTTGTAGATAATGGTTTGCGATAATGGTTTTTTTACACCTAGATTTGAGTTTGGTGTTTCGAAATTTGCTACGAATTTTGGCATTTTTCTTTGAATCTACCACAGAACGGCCATGGCTAATCGTTGTTGATGACTGAATAATACTGACTACGGTGATTTTTATCTCTGGAATTCAGAGGCTGCTCGTAGCTGTAGTTGTTGAAAAGTGATTGTACTATCATGTGTTAGTGTACCAAACACGCTAGAATCAAATATAGTACTTTGATGTATTGATAATAAATAATATACTAGAATATGATAAAACTTGATATGAAAAGATTGATTAGATCTTATACTAGACATAATATACGCAACCTACTGGTAAATATAACTATACACTTACCATGTCATGTCTAGAAACATTAATAAAGTCACTATATGTATAGAAACATTCTAGATTTCATGGAAAAAAAAGTTGATACCTCGCTAAAGATTGAAAATATAGTTAAAAAAGTTTAATTATTTATTTAATATTTATAACTGCACAATCTTTGTAATTTTGTTTTATACCTAAAAATCAATCGTTTTAGTCTATATATACATCCTTTAAATTTGTCTTAATTTTTACACATCAACCTTTTAATCTATTTTAGTCCCTACAAATTTCAATGACAGAAACTAAAATGGATTAAAAAGTAATCCAAATATCTTAATATATCACATATTTCTTCTTTTTTTTTCATCTTTCTAGTATATAAATTTGTATACAATTTTATTGTAAAAGATATATTTTCAAAACTGAAAATTAAAAGGGGAGGAAATGAAACCACAACCTCCACCGTTTGAACACCCCAGCTCTATCACCGACATTTGAAATCCTATTGTTCTCATGATAAAACGGTGAATGTATACTTTGATTTAATTCTTTGCTGAGTTACAGGAAGGTTTTCTCACCGTAGTCTTGAATTTGAAGCTTAAAAATTTGCCGTAATTTTTGGGATTTGTTCCCTGAATCTATTGGAGAATAGCCAATTAGCCATGGCTGTGCTAATTGGTGTGGTGACTAGAGTTCAAAGAGATTGGTCACAACAAAGAGGTGGAAAGTAACAACGATTAGTAGAGGTTTGACAAGGTAGCCATGTATTTTCAATTCTTTTACATTTATCTGGAATGGATCTGAATAACCATTTAATTTAACGTTAGTATAGCATTAGATAGAAGTTGAAAGAGAAAATAAAAATTGAGAGAAAAGTCATATTCATATATGTACTTTTTTTTATTAATTTAGGGGGAAGGATTTGTTTAATAAGAACTACCTACCTAACGTGGGATCTCAATATCCTGTGTTATATCTAGGTTTAAATACTTATAATAACGTAAATTTTGTGCAATTTTCTATATCAACAATATTATGAGGCAGCAAAAAGAGTATAACGATGGGAATAAATTCAATAAGAACTTGACGTATCTACCCAAAATTTGGACAGATTATACGTTATAGATCTCAACAGAATATAATAGACTTTATTTGTATATAAAATAAATTCTAATTTATCTGTCTCAAAATAATTATTATTTTAAGTTATTTTATATAAACAAAGAAAATAAATAGATAAAAAAAGATTAATAATTTTATAAAACTAACCTAATATCATTATTTATTCATTTATAAATTTTTTTGTGCACCATTAAATTATAATGAATATAAGTGAAAAATGTAATTAATATTACATTAAAAAATTAAAATGATAATTTTTTTAAAAAACAATTATTTTTTCTTACACCATAGTTATAATGAAACGGAGAGTGTATCTAACTTAGGCTTTCCATTATAGTTTAATAAAATGAATTTTTAATCATTAAATATGATATTAGAATGAGTTACATTAATTTCAAAGACATTTTGAATTAAAACATGTGTTGTGATTGAAATTGACTCTACAAGTTTGTCAAATAGATACTACTTAACATAAAAAATAAAAATAAAAACTCGAGGAAAAATATGTCTTATTAAATTTTATAAAGACTATTTTAATAATATTCCCTAACTATATCCACTTAGCATCTTAACACCATACATTTTCATTTCAACAAAAGATAGGCTCAAAATTGTAATTGGAAGAGAAATAAGGGAATTAGATGAAAGAGAAGTGCAAAAAAAAAGGGTACTAATACTTAAGGTGGACGACTTCCATATCTGGTCCACAGTGCACCATTATTCATACACATTCAATCAATCTAAGGCGTACCAATTTATTATACATCTTCCGCATAAAAAAATTTCCCTTCCTCTTCGACAACCCCTTTGTTACATTTGACGATGCTCCACCTCCTCCAACAATGCCTCTAACAAGCCTCCACCGCCACCATTACCACCTTCGACATTGCTACCTACCTCGCCTTTGTCATCTTCTCTGACAAACTATGACTGCATCTCCACCATCAACTGCCCATAACAGTTCTGCCACTGTTAAGCAATTGTGTTTCCCCTTTCTTTGGTTGTTGTGTCGCCACATTTTTAATCGTGAGTTGACGACATGATGTTCGCGGGAGTATTCAACGGAAGGAGACAAAGCAAGGACGGATGTGAGTTGCATGTGTTTGAACGAAGAAGGAGAAGACGATCCAGGGGAAAGTCGTGTCTAATTAGAGAAAAAGGTTGATTAAAAATTGCTTGAAGATGAACTCATTTGTTGAATATTCACAAGCTTTATAAAGAACATTAAGATTTGGGTTGATGGAAAAGAGGTGAAGATAAATAAAAAAGGCACCATAAGCAAACATGAAAGCTGGAAATTTAGAAAATGGGAGGAGATGAAGGTGGTGGCTTAAAAAGGATGAGAGAAAGGTGGGGGCAAAGGCGGTGAGCGAAGGAGGGAGAGGTTGATGGTGATGAGGAAGGGGAAAAAAAGAGATGGAAGGGAAAAATGCTTTCAATTTTGATTGGGAAAATCCAACTAAAATCAAAATTTCGCCGTTACTACTCGAACCCTACCCTAACCCTCTTATCTCGCTTACTTTTTTGCTTGTATCATTTAGCTACTTTTCATCTCTCTTCTCTTATCATATTACTTACTACAAATTGGACTTAAGTTCAATCTATTAAATGACCCACATGATCCAAACATTAAGGGAGTCTAAAACCATAAGTGTTGACCTCAGACAATACCAGTAACAAGTGTGTTAACATATACTTAAGAACAACAAATTACACCTCATTCAAGAGGAGAGTAGTTGCTTTAAATTGTTATACTAAAATAGAGTATTATTGCTGACAAAGGGGGCCTTAAGTCAACTGTAAGTCAATATTTGACTGTTACTTATATATACTATACATGTATTATTATTGTAAATAAATATTTAATATATATTGTCGCTTTCATAAAATTCATACTAACATAGCATTAAAGTACTTGTTACAAGTAACTATCCCACTTCTCAAAATGTCATAGCCATATCAAAGCACTAGTCAAACTCAAGAAAACTTGGCTCCTGAATCATTGAAGCACGCCTACTTCAGGACATTTCTAAAGTTCACTCTCAAATTTGTAATTTATTTCAAATCCATAATTACTATCACAAATTCACTTTTATTTCATCTTCTTTATTACCTCATTTTGTTTTTATATTCTTTTTTTATATCACTTATCATATTTATCATTTTTTTTCTTTTTTTTTATCTCTTTCATTCTTTCACCGATACATCCCAAATTTAGGATGTATAAATATCAGTACTCATTTCAAATACGTTGATAGTCATTTCAAATAGATCATTCATTCTCATTTATCTAAAAAAATATAATTACTTACTATATCTATATGTTTCCCTACTATGTGTATATGAGTGTTTCATGGATTTTTCTTTAAATTAAATTAAACAATTCACCGTTCTCGCTCGTTCTATAATAAATGACTGTCAATTGAAGATAGAGACAGTCAACATCATTTCATCATAGTGTCGTCCCTGATAAAAACATATTGAAATGTACAATGCAACCACTCTGTTGTCTGTACGTGTAATCTAATAACTCGCTTCAAAAATACTCTCGTCATACAAAATTAAACCCTCCAAAACCATGAAACGATGATAGTTCATCACTATCATAATCATTGCAAGACTTTTAGATTAGACGTATACTCTATGCCTGGTTGAGGAGTCTTTCTCATCTTCATAATCATGTGCAAGTCTTGCTTATAATTTGGAGTTTAATATATATATATATATATATATATATATATATATATATATATTAAAATATCTTTTAAGATATCTATTTTTCTATTTAAAATCTTATATATAATTTAGTCTTAAAAATTAGATATCTATTTTTCTTTAAATTAAATTAGATCTATAATTTACATTCTACTTAAAGGGAGAAAATATAACATCTACATTTCCTATAAAAAAAAGAGAAGTGTGATGGTAGTGATCGATTAATAAAAGAAGAATTTGAATATAAACTTTAAAATTAAGAATTGCAGCAACAATTTTATCACAATTAATGTATAAGAAAACAAACAAGAAATTAAAATAAATTAATACAAAGCATTAATCTCAATAAGGAAGAATAATGTTTAAAGATATAGGACTTACCTCAAAGGTGCTTGCACTTCAAGTACGAACAATCCACGCCAAATATATGTACCGTTGTTGATTAACTAGCTATATTTAGTAAAATGAGCAAAAAACAAGTCATATAACAAAAACTTCCTCTTCGAATACATTTCTATTTTGGGTAAGGAATGAAATTTCAACACAAAATTAACAACAACAAAAAAATGAAAATGGTAATGATTGCTCACCTTAATGATGGCAATGAACTTTTTACATCGCTGGCTTCCACATTTGCGTCATTCTAGCCATAAGCCGCCATTAAAAAAAGTCAATACAATCAATATCTTGGCACTGATAAGTGACGAAAGAAAAGATAAGCAAATTGGCAATTTGTGGTGGAAAAGTAAGACAATAATATATATATGATCATCACATATGCCATTGTACACTATATAGTTCAACTAAATCAACAACCACCTTCAATTGTTGGAACGAAAGTGTGATATTCCTTTCCGTTTTGAAATAAAAATTGAACTCTGGCTAGCTAGCTCGAACTTGCTCAGTTTCATATATACGGTGTAATTTTAACGGTTTTGCTCTTTGTTTTCTTTCTTAAGTTTTCCTCTTTCGTTTTGGGAACAGGTTCCAAATGCTTTCACGTGATGAAATTAAATTTATGTTTCATATCTATACAGAAAATAAAGGGATGAACCAAAAAAAGAATGAAAAGAACAATTATACGTATTATATATACTAGGAAAGGGATATGCACCAAATGCTGATATGTCATTCAATTTACTAAAGAGTAGTATTATGCTCAGTTCATATTTTCACAATAATTTTTATAAAAATGACAGAAGAAGGAAGAAAAGAGAGAGAGATGTAAGACAAAATACGTGATGTGAGAAACAGAAATAAAAAAGATATAATATTGTTGTGAAAATAACATAATTATTTACCAAATGCAGATGAATAGTGTCTTCTGTCAATTTCAATCGATTAACACATATTCTTTACATAAAACAAATAAAGAATGCGCACGTCAATTCTCATTGAAAAGTAACTTGAAATGAACCCTCACACGCATGTATAGAAAATGAAAAATGTTCATCTAAGCTTTTAATTTTGATTTTAAATATTTTTTTCAAGTAAATAGTCCTCACACTAACTTTTTAAAGCTATTATCTAATTATAACTTGTTATATACAATAATTTCTTTTATTTTGATAATAATTACATTAAAAATCATATTTATTATAAGTTTGTTATTAATTAACAGGGAATGAAATTTTACTAACAATGTATAAAAACTAAACTTTTTTCCCCTCTATTTTTCAAATAAAAATCTATCACTTTTAAAGAAATTGATAGAGAACAATAAGAAAAAGCATATCTGGATTTCAAACAGTGACTACATAAGAAACAAAAGAAAGAAGAAGCTCAAGCTGTTATAATGCAGATAGAAAAACACCCTCCGAGACAAATAGACCAGACCAATAAGCAGAGAGAGAGAGAGAGAAGGCACAAATAGTTACCTGAAAGATGAACTTGTTGAAGAACACATCATCATCAACAGCTTATATAGTATTCTTTATAGTAGCTAGACAGCGAATGAGTGCGTGTGTGAGTTATAAACAATGCTCAACAAGAACAGCAGAGAAGAAAAGTGGCAAATAATACAACCTTGAGAGTTGAAACAGTGAGAGTGAGATAAATGAAGGGTAGCTATGGCCTATGGGTAGGAGAGTAACAGAATGCATATGTTAAGATGTTATATAGAGAGAGATATGTTATATGTATCTGCATGTTTGGTTGGTTCGTTTGCAGAAAGTGAGTAAAGTGAAACTGCTTCTTAGGTTCTACTATTGCATAAAAATATTAATCTGACTACTACTACTCTGCAAGCCTTTGATGTGATATGGTGGAAGCTAGGCTATTTGCTACTTATCCAGAAAAAGAGAGAGAGAGAGTTGATGTGTAAGTGTGCATGGGATGCAGATTTTGCAGTTTCATACGTCACTCTCTCCCTGGGGCTTTCTCTCTGGGCTGTATGCAGCAGCAAAAAGAACTATAATTCTATTTTTATTTTGGTGTTGAAAAGAAATGTAAATTAAGAAAGGAAAACACTTTTCTTACACTTTTAAGAAAAATGCAAAAGTGGTAACAAAAGTATTGACCAAAAGAGTTGGAATTAATATTAGAAATAAGTGTATGCTACCAAAACAAAATATTAGAAATAAGTATTGATTAAGTGATATCATTAATAATTGTTAATATCTCATTACTATCACACTGATAATATAGATTAACTAATACGTGTTGTTTCAGTTTAATCTTTAATCTTATTTGAATATCAATATATAGTGACAATAAATATTAAGAGATAGAACTTTTACGTTCATAATAATTTCACTAACTCAAACATATTATTTTTCGTAAAAGATATATACATGTGATTTGCATAAAAGAAAACAAGAAAATCTATGATGATGCTTGTGTAACATATTCATCTTTATCTACTGAACTATTTTTTTTATAACCAATTTATTGTTAAATAAAAATTTTCAAAATTTATGTTTTTTTATCAAAAAAAATACAGGGAGGCAATAGTGTTTCAACCCAAAAATAGCAAAAATCTCTATATTTAGACAATATTTACAGAAAAACTAATATTTATTTCATCTCGATAAAAGGAATGGAGACTCAAACCTATAAAATCTATAGAATACAAGACTATCTGTTACTTCACTTGAGCAACTACTTGAAGTTTAGTTTCATTTTTAATGATTATTGTACCCCTCTCTATATATATATGAAGGAGTTCGAATTCTCTACAGCCCCACAATTCTTTATAATTAAGTATAAAAATACTTAATTTTAACAACCATCAGATGTAAATCCAATGGCCAAGATCCCTGTTGTAGAGGCAGCGACGCTGCAGAGCATCCAAAGGCATATATGAAGATGTGTTACTAAGATATTGTGTTCTTGAGCCATGACAATGACTCATAAAAGATAGAACTATCGTTGTCATGCATTTTTCTTGGTTTCTTCTACTCAAATGCCCTGGGATATTTCTGGGCAAGCAATGTTTTCTATACTATAGTGCTGCTGCAAAGATGAGCAGAAAATCCAATATTATATTGCGAACAAATCTTACTAAATGATCTCTTTCAGAGACCAAAGCCTTTCAGAAATACGGGTGCATAGATTAGAGCAACATTGGATATGAAATCTATTTCATGACATATCTCTTTCTCCAGCTATTTTCCTGTCTCTCTTATACACTACCAGTTCCTTGCATATGATGCAGAATCTCAACGTTGGCTTTGCCACCACTTAGTAACATTACATAACTATTAATATTAGATTTGAAATTGTCGACCTTAATTATCGCACAACGCTATGATGGAGACCGCATCAGCCGCAATCATACCCTAAAAACTTAACACATAGTTAGCCATTAGTATTATACTTTTTCATTGACTAAAATCCTAATTATACTAGTATAACACATTCATAGTCAACCATATATATGACGCAATTTGATATCATAATTATACTATTCATTAATTAGCCATTGTTATAGTGCATAAGTGTAGCTCCGTGATTACTAGTTTGAAATTAGCACTCTAATTAATGAGTTGTTTCACATTTATTTACATTCCAAAACACGTGCTTCTTTGACATTGCTAACTTCATGTTATTGGCGATGCAAAATCAATTTTAACCATCTAAAATATTCATCTTGTCTTCTAAGTTGTTTTCTATGCATTTTCAAATATATATATATATATATATAGAGAGAGAGAGAGAGAGAGAGAGAGAGAGAGAGATAACGTGTATTTTCCAATTTAGATTGCTAGCTTCATATTCTTGGCGTTGCAAAATCAATTTTAAACACCTAAAGAATTCTTCTTGTCTTCTAAGTTGTTTAATTTCAGTGCATTTTGAAAAAAAAATAGAAATCACATATATATTTTCAATTGAGACAATTATGCTCAAGACGAGTAACTACTTATTGACAACAAAATCCTTTCTTTAAACATTCAACATAATTATATATATCCAAAATTTAAACTTAAAAAATCATTGATCTGAAACAACTCTACTCCAATTAGTGGTTGGCAGAGTTAAAATGGCTTAGAATTTCTTGTTGAGAGTATCAACTAACCGACAGTGATTTGCTAGTCTTTGGATTGTGTATTGTTTCATGTTTCAAATACATTATTTTAGACTCCCCATTTTGTACCAACATAACAAACTAATGACAAGCACATAGCTAGCAAATCATCCCCAATTTGACATGCTTAAATTAGCAAACCATCCCCCATTTGACATGCTTAAATCCTAGTGTTGATACTTTAAGGTAGTACATTTATATAGTTAACCTTTAAAAGATAAAGTTTGTTTTTAACTTTCTGAAATGATAAAAAAAAACTTAAAAGGATAAAGTACCATTTTCTTCGGTGTTTTCCAGTGTGCACGGATACTTTTAGAATTACAATAAAAATGTTAAATAATTTTTTTTATATTTAAGTTATTAATATATTAAATCATTTGGAATATTTAATAAATTAAAGATAATGAATGATTTTAATTCAAAATCCTGTTCTTACTTTCTGAATTTCGACTTTGTAGATTTTTTTCTCTATTAATTTGGTGAATTTTCGACTATATATGAAGATTATAACTTATAACTTCATTGAGGTCAACAAAAGAAAAACGTTGGATTCGGCTAACTTACATGCAAATGATCGCTGCTATGATATAGCCTGTGTTCTTTTGACTGTCGAGAAATTATTTTGACCAACTTAGCATTCTTTCATACAATTTAATCAATATTTTAATGCTTTCACGAATAAAATTGTACGAGTGTACGTTTGAGTGTATCATAATGAAACCTAGCTAGGCGTAGGACATCATGAAAATCTCCTTTAACACTTTGACCAACCTCGCTCTGTTCCCTTTGATTCATTTTTTTATCAACGAAATTTTATTAGGATTCAAGGTTATTCCGTTTTTTTATTCCACCTCATGTAAAACATTAATCGTCCATATTCGGTTGAATCAAGCATTGTACACCCTTTAGTTAATTAGGAGCTAACCAACCCCATAAATGAATCCTGAGGAAGGGTCAATTAATTTCTCCTACTGACAAAACACACCATTTTGGTTATTCTAAATGAAACACAAGATAATAAACCACATTATAATCACATTATGTCAAACCCTTCTTTAAAAAAAAGAAAGAAAGTGACAAATCCTTCTTTAAAAACAAAAAAGAACGAGACAGAACATGAAGGATAAGATTATGTATAATATCTTTCTTTTACTTGTGCCAAATATGAAACCTCTGGACAATGAGGTATATAATTTTTTTGGTTTTAAAGATAATTTTATGAGAAGCTATTTAAAATAGTTTCTGATTATAATCTCTTTTTTTTTTCAAAAATGTCTAATTATCCTGAAAATTTAAAACAAACGCATGATAAATAAGTATTTCGGATTATACTATTAAGTGATTTTTTTTTATAAAAAAAATATTCGTTTAAGAAAAAAGTTGGAACAAATGGACTCATTCTATACTGGTATTTTTTAGTTATTTTTAACGGACAAATTTATTTGTATTCAATTACAATTTCATAATAAATAAGTATTTTAAAATTATAAATTATATTATAATTAAAATTTATAATAATAATTTTTTAAAATTTATATAAATTATATTTAAATTTTATAATAAATCATTTACATTGTGATATAAGATTATTATAAAATTGAAATGAATGAGGGTTTAAGAAAATATTAATAGTGAAATTGCATGTGAAATATTTCTCTGAAAAAAGAAGAAAAAAGTATTGAGATTACACCATGGAGCTTGAAGCCTTGACTCACATCAACGAGAGGGAACACGCATCTTCAATGCGAGCACACCATCAACATAGCCTCGTGGCATCAAAGGCAATACACTGACATTCAAGCCTCCATAGACAACAAGCCCAGCAATACCATAGAATGATCACACACACTTCATGGGTCTGTGATATAAAATTTTGATAGTGTTATTTTAAATTCATACATTGTATTTTTGTAGTGATATTGAGCTGTTCTTGTATGGGCTTTTAATTAATACATTTGGTTGGGTTTTTTATTAGTAGTAAGACAATTGCTATATGCACTTCCCTTTTATACTAATTCACTTTCCATTCTCATTTTTTTCCAAACTACCCACCAGCAAAACACAGTAACACATTCTCCTCTTCCCTTCCCCCAATTTAACTCTACCAAAAATATCAACACAACCTTCACACAAGATATGTTTATCGGCCAATCCATCAATTAATAAAGGCTCTATCTAGTGTGTTAAACACACCCTCCATATCAAGATATGTTCATATAGGTTGCATAGGGATCAACGACCCTACCAGTGACATAGCCTTTATCTAGTGCCATATGGTACTGGTCGTGCAGTGCCAGAAATCCACCATCTGAGGGTAGTCATTTTAGTGAAGTGGCAAAGCTCAACGACATTCTACCTTTGATTTTGATGATGCCCTCCACCTCACGGTGCGTCCGCACTCATCTTTTCCATTTCATTTATTTTATTTCACAATTTTTTTCTAAATAAGTTATTTAACAATTGATTTAGATCCAATGATGTAAAATCACCTTTTTGTAGTAGTGATAGGAATATGCAAGTTGAGCAACATATAAATGAGAAAAACTTACAAAAGTCTTAAGATTTTGGGTTAAATATGTAACATCCCAAATTTTTAAACCTTAGAAATAAATGTATATGGAAATTTTTTTTATGACATGGTCTTTATAATTAATGGTTAGAGGATATCCTTAGGCATTATTAATAATAGTTACCTTGCATTCAAAATGGACACGAATAAGATAATAGGACCCAAATGGGGAGCCAAGGCCTCTAGCCTCCATAAACAATGTCTTATATGTTGAAGGTTTGAAATATAATCTTTTGAGCATAAGTCAATTTTACGACAACAATTATATTATGTCATTCAACAAAGACCATTATATAGTCAAGACGGAAGATAAAAGTTCTTTATTGTCAAACGACACAACAATCATTATGAGATTGATCTGATAGGTCTTAGTAAATAGAATGTAATGTGTTTGTTGTCCAGAGAAGATGAGAGATGGTTTTGGCATTAAAAAACTTGGGCATGTCTATATGAAATACATTGCAAAACTATCTAAAAATGATTTACTAAAAGGATTATCTAAGATTTGTTAGAAAACTCATCTTCTATGTGAAGCATGTTAACAAGGAAAACAAATCAAAACCTCTTTTAAGTCTAAAAATGTTATTTCCACTTCTAGACTGATACAACAATTGCACATGGATGACTATTTGAGATATATATGGTAGACTTCCTTGCACATAAACATGAGTTTATTAAGGTCTTTGAGATATTCTGTAAAAGAGTTCAAAATGAAAAAAGTTTTTGTATCTCTTCTATTAGAAGTGACCATGGAGCAGAGTTTGAGAATGTTGAGTTCAAATCATTCCATGAAAATAATGTTATTTTTCACAACTTCTCTTCATTGATAACACCTTAAAAAATGGGGTAGTTGAAAGGAAAAACAAAACTCTGCAAGAAATAGGTAGGATCATACTTTGCGAAAACTCTCTTCCTAAGCACTTCTGGGAAGAAACAATAAACACAACTTGCTATGTTCAAAATAGAATATTAATCAAATCTTTGATAAATAAAAAATGGCACTTTATGAACTATGGAGAGGAAGAAGAGTTAATATTTCATACTTTCATCCTTTTGGATGTGAGTGTTGTATCCTTAACACCAGAAATCAACTTGCAAATTTTGATTTAAAGGTGGATAAAGGAATCTTCCAAGGACATTATGATACATTTAAAGCTTACAAAGTGGTTTACCCCTCTTGTGTGGGAGTGGAGACCATAGTGTTTTTGTGTGTGTATGTGTGTGCCATATCTTTTAGATTTTTTTTGCCATTTTTTATTGGTAGGGATGAGGCATGGAACATCTCACTATAAATATAGGGAATGTGGATTAAAGTTTCTTTTTTTATTATGTTTTGAAAAAAAAATCATTTTTATGGGTTAGGAATAGGATTTTTAGTTGCAATTCACCACACGGATTCTTTAGTGAATGAACCAATATTGCATTAACGCTTTGTTTGGTTTTGAAGACAAAAACAAATTGGAATTGACAAAAATAAATGGGGTTTATTAGGTATAAATGGTTCATTAAAGAATTAAGTTTGAATTAAGTGGGACTTATCTTATTTATTTTTGTGTTCACATATTGTCGAATAGATAAAGGATAATGAATGTTTAGTGAAAAAGTTTAAGGTTGTCACCTTTGCACAAATGAGTTCCAGGTGAGTGACAAAATGTTCATTTGAATACTGTGAAAACCACTATTGCATACACAAAAACATTGTCGATGTTTTGTCTAAGGTTATTGTCTTCACTCGTCTAATGTACAGTGGATGAAGTTGATGATCGTTAAACCTTAAGCACTCTTCCTTTTAGATAGAATATCCCACAAGAACTTTTACTCATATGTGAAAGTTGCATTGGTGATTTGATTTGTTTGCATGGTTGCTCTATCATCGTTAAGCCACTGATGCTTATTGAAGATTGCGTTGTTGTTCGTCCAACCCACCTTTCATCCTCATTGACATAGATTCACAAATGCATAGTCTTTTTTGGTTCCCTTATTGCTAATGTTGAAGTAATTTTTGGAATTGGAAATTACATGTGATTGTTGTGGTGATTTTTTTCTACAATTGTGTTTTAAGTGGAAAATTCTTACTTGGGTGCTTATGAAAACTATTGTTCTAAAAAATATTGTTGACATGCCTCAATGCATTTGTCGCACACATGATAAGCTTGTTAGAATTTGTTCATGTTGCTATATTGAAAACATAATTGTTATCTAGTATTCTTTGAACATCATGGTATAATATTGGATATTTTCATTTTTAGTTGAGGTGTCAATTGCTACATTTTAAGATATGTTTAACTGCCTCTATGCTAAAAGGAAACTAAGCATCTTGTTACTATTTTTTCTTCTTATATTTTTTATGTTAAATCTTAATGTTCTCAACAAGTTATTGTATTTGTCATTGTATAAATGATCAACCAGTTTGATATTTTTACCTTTTAAATCTTAAGAAATAAGAATCGCTTGGGGAGTTCATTTGTTTGCAAGCATCCTTGAAAATGCAAAGTCTAAATTGAAGGTCCTTTGTTGCTTATTGAATTTTTATTGAGAGATTTATGATTCTAAGAGACAAATTTTTTGTTTTCCTACCACCTTTATTGTTTTAATAAATTATTACAAAGTAAAATCAAATCATTTACATGTTGATGTTGACAATTATGTATGTGGGATAAGTGTCATTTGTGTCTTTTTACTTGCTTTGGTTGAGCACCAATATTTTACTTGCTATTAGTTTGGAGATTGTAGGAATATTCATTATTGTAAAATCATGAATTTTTGTCATTGAATTTGACCATGAAAACACCTAACAATAATAATTACATTGTAATTAATTTCATGTCATATTATAGATAAATGAAATATCTTTTTGGTATGAAATATGTTTTCTAACATAGTATCAAAGTAGAGGTTAAAAAAAATTAACTATTAAGTTTGATTTCATCTTCTCCATAGATGTGAATTTATTTTAATTGTAAATGTCTTGTTTACTTTATCTATAAATAGAGTTGAAATCAATTATTTTAATTGTAAAACTACATAATAGGAGCAACAACATTATATAAAAGTAGGTTTAGAATAAATAAGAATCATGAAAACCTAATTACACTTACTCTGGGACCTGACAAGTCAATTAAGAAATGTGGTATAAGTGTCTATTAAAGTCAACAATGGTAAATTAATGTAGTCATCATAATGAAATGGTCAAATTATCAAGCATGTGGATTGATTGATACAAAATGTATTTAATTTAATCATTGCATTGAATTATTTTAATTTAATTATAAATTAATATATATTATTTGGTTGTTTTCAAAGGATGAAACATGTGTTTAAATGACCAAATGAAATAAATAATAATATAGACCATAATAGATTGGACAAAGAGAAAATGCTTAATAATGGAATAAGAGTTGAGAGGCAAATGATAACTTATGCTCAATAAGAATTCCAACAAAGGTGAATAATTTGTTTCAATTGTTGTCTACAAAAGTATGCACGTAGTAAGTGCTTTGCTTATCTTCTAAAGCAAAGGCTTCTTGAGTTAAAGAGATATTTAGTTCAAACAAGTATTGTGATATATAATTTGAATGGGGCTTGAAACATTCATCCAATTGTGTGAGAAATTAAGATGAAAAATTGATAATACAACGATCGGGTACATATGTATCAACGGTAAGATATTCAAGATGCATTAACTAGGGAAGACCCAATCGTGTGGGAAGGTATCGCTTCAAACTTTAATATATTAAAAGATGCATTAACTGAAAAAGATCCATTAATAATACTAGAAGGTTCAGTAGTACATTGTCCTTCATGTTTCACTTTATAACCATTTGGCATGCGTAATGCGATACCTCCAAATGTCATGTTATGTTTGAAGGGAAATATTATCTTAGGGACACCAAATTCATGTATAAATTTCAAATTTTGACACCTTATAAAGGTGTTTGTTACCATCTAAAGAAGTATTATGTTCATAGGAACGAAATCTGAAAAATATATTAATGGGGTGAAAATTTAGACATAATATACTTTTTTTACTATTAACATGACAAAGAAGATTATTGACTTGTTTTTCTTAAAAGATCTTCATTAAATTTAAAACTTATATGCTTGTGGTGTTTTTTTAAGTTTGTGACATATAAGTATGACAAGATAGATTAAAATAATTGTCTTTTTTTTTTTTTTTTAATTTTTGATGTTTCTATCATATTATAAGAATTAATTTATTATATCTAAAATTAATTTATCTACCAAATTTTGAATAGTATAAATTGTTAGTTAACAATAAATAAAATTGTTTATAAAACAAATTAAAAGCAATTCAAAACAAAATTTTTGTCTAACTTATATCTATAATGAGAAAAGGATGGTAAAAACAAATAACCAAAATGTATATCTTTGAAATGTGATCTAAATTAAACATAAAAATAGTGAAATGTTGCCTAACATATATCCATATTTTATAGGGAAAAAAATGTATAATGTATATTTTAACATAAATATAGAAGATCATTTATAAAACCAAATAAAAGTATTTCAAATTTAAGACGAATCCATGTTTTTTTATATCAATAACTATGGTTATAAATAAAATTTATAAAAATAATAAAAATGAAACTAATTTTAATATAAAAATACCATAAAGAGAACAATGCAAAAGAGGGTTACAACTTAAAGCAGAAGGAGGGGGCCAAGATGGAATTTTTAAAAGAAAAATATACTATACCAACGCATTAGTATATATGTTTACTGAGTTAGGTGGTGATTGCCCATGTGATCATGATTGTAATTTCGTCCCTCTATGTTTGTGGTCAACAACATCCTATAGAATCTTTTAATATTTGAAGTTTTGCAAACAAAGAAAATCACATTAATTGAGAATTAAAAGATAAGGCTATGACCCCAATAAATAGTAATCAATAATAATTACTAATAAAACTTATTAAGAGGTTAAGGGTCAAAAATATATTTAATGTAATAGTAAAAAATAAAAATAAAAATAAAACTCCAATTTCAGTAGCAAAAGTCACAAAACACAAAATAAAATCTCATATCTCTCTTTTTTCTTCTATCCCTCTCCTCATTCTTATAGAGAAAAACATAATATAGCTAAATCCTTTCTTATCTTAACATTGTAACAGGCATTCTCAAAGGTACTATCACAAACCCTCAAATGTGAGACATGTTTTTTGTGAATTCTTTCTTGTGACTCTAGACTAACCTTTGAATTCGAATTATGTTGATGGTATTAGTGATGAGGTGACACCATGTTTTGTTGTGAATGGAGACAGTGATGATGGGAGGCCATGGTGAGGTTTTTACAATGGAGGAAATATAAACTTTTGGTGCTGATTTAGGGAAAAAGCGGAGCAGAGAGTTAGTTCAGACTGGGTTGATTGGAGCCAAATTTAAGGGACAACATCTAGTATGTGAAATTTTTATGATAATGAATAATATGTTTTCTTCTTGATTTATCATTGCTATTTGTGGTGATTTCGCAAATGAACGTTGTTTTAGTTTTCGTAATTGCTTATGTACAAATTTAAATTCTATTTCAACATTTTTTTTCTTATTGATATTTATTGGTGTAGTATTTGTTTTAAGTGTGAGATAATGTCTAGGACCTACGATGTTTCATATATTGTCACAATTGTTTTAAAAATTATATGTTTAGGTTGCACAATGAACAAGTAAAGGAGAATTGGAGGTGATAGTAGCCAACCTTTTAGGAAAATGTGTAGGTGATTTAACAAGATGAACTATTCTCTTGTAACTACAATGAATAATAAAGTACACAAAGAAAATAGAGTCAATGGTAGTTGAATGATAGAAGATTATGTAAATATTGTCAATATTTTGAAAACTAATCGACTCAGTCAAATTACAAAATTCAACATTAAAAATAAATAAATAAATAAACAATGAAGGATAAATTGTGTGAGAATCATGACCTGTTTGATAGTCTAAGTAGCTTTGCTTGGAACCCACTTATTAAAAGGTTTGAAGTTGAGGATGTGGTTTTTATATTTTCCTCTCATATGACATGTCTTCTTTTTCTCTCTCCCTCTACACACACCCCTCATTATATAAAAGGGACACTACTTACAATAACTGCTTTTTGGTCTCCAGTTTTTAACATCTCACAATTTTGATTTTGTAACCTCCTCATTCATGACCCATGATTATGATTTTGTAACCTCCTCACCAATTATTCATCATGGTCACCTAATTGTGCCAAATAAGTGAGTAATTGACCCTTTATAATGTAGCATCATGGCCATTTTAAACTATAAATTTAACTTTCATGAACTCATGTTCACTTATTCAATATTTCAAAGTAAATAAGTAAAAAGTGATGATAAGAAACCCATTATGTTGATTTCATAACCTCCTCACCCATCATTTTGATTCATAACCACATAAATGACTATCTCATCATCGATTTTCAATTTACTGTTGTGCTCTCTTTCTCAATTATCTCTCAATGGACAATAAACACTTCATCTCTATATATATTTCTTCCTTTGCATCCCACAACACTTTCAGACAATTTTTAACTCATTAAAGAAAAGTACTTAATTTCAATTTGTTGAAGGACACCTGCATTTTCAACAATTATATGTGATTCCAAATCATTGAAGGTATCAATTTAATATTATTGTGAGTGCTTCCTATTTTTTTTTATATACTCATTGATCAATTGCTTTTGAGATCTATTGCCCGTAACCTTTTGTTTTTGTCTCTCTCGTGCCAAATTTGATGCTTCAATTCATTAAGGAAAACATTTTCATTTTTTAGGACATTTGCATAAGACTCCAAATCAGTCAAGTATCAATTTCAAATCGATTATGTGTTTTACTCCATGCTTGCATTAGAAAAAATATATAATAAAACTCCCTCCATCGATTCATTATAATTCCTTTTTGCCCCATCTTTATCAGTCAATTTTCTTTATTTGCATATTATTTATTTATTTTACATATTTTTCTTATATGTGTGTGCAAATATGTATTTGATTTTGGAAAGAGGATTCCTTAGTAGGTGAACAAATTTGAGTAACCACCCTTATCTTGGATATTAAGTAACCATTCTTATCTCTAAATTTCAAAACCCACTTTTATCTGTTTTCTTATTTTTTTACAAGTGTTATGATTATGCTTGATTTGAACATAGATAATAAACAATCAGCAAGTAGGCAATTAATTGATACTTCAGGAGGTTAGGCAAACAAAGAGATTGGAAAGAAAATTCTTGAGAGAATAAAGAAGTTGTTAGGCAAGCATAAAGAGAAATTTCTTACATTTTCTATTTATTTGTTTACATTATGCTCTTGTTCTTCATGTTATTTTATAGAACTTTTACTTATGCATTAATCTATATCACTAGTATGTCTTATTTGAATGCATGACTCATTACAAGTTTTAGATTCATTTTTAATTATGAGAATTCGAGATCTAAATTATTTTGTCTTGCGTTTTTCTTATGGTACCAATTCTTTCATTTCATTTGTTTCGTTTCCTACTTTGATACAAAATTATATATTAATTATTACCATACCACCCACTAGCCATCATCCCACATATATAATGTGGCATTATCAACATGATATATCTATTCAACTTTTTTTTAGCAAATACCTAAGCTAGGTTTTGGAAGAAAAAAATATTAAATTGTCTTGCATTAATATTGAAAGGCTTTTGATAAAAAAAATTAACAATTCTATTGAGGGAGATAAAGTTTAATGGGTATTTTTGTTGATAATGTGGGAGAGGGAATGGAGGTTATGTGTTCATGTTGATAGAAATTAGTTAAAAATCAAATTAAGGATATGTTTGTTTTTTATTTAAATAAATTATTTTTTAAAATATAAAATAATACTTTTTTCCAAATTCTATGACTCATTTTTGAAAAATAAACTTATTCAATAAAAGGATTTTTAAAATTGTTTTGAAAATGGTTGTAATTTTTTTTAAAACAGAGTATTTTTAAATCATTTTATTTTTCTATATAGTTATCTATATGGCTTAAATTATTCAATTATATGTACTAGTAAAAAAAATTATTTAGTTACTTGTATGGTTTATTTCATGATTGAATTCTTGAACAATTATGGGTTAAAATTTTATATGGTGAGCTTGGTGGTAAAATGAGAATCTTCACCACTATCACAATTTGCAACCTAAAAATTTAAGGACTTTTAATTCATTCTTTTTTTTCCTTTGAATTATATTGTTAATTTATACTCTTAGCAAAATTTAAAGTTTATAAAGCAATTTATTGTAACCACCTTTGTGATTTATCTATCTATTATGATCATTTATTATAATCATGGTTATTTTCTTCTTTTATTCCCAACAATGTAAATCCAATTAAAATTTTATTGAGGGAGAAAAAGTTTAGTGGGTAGTTTTAGTAATAATGTGGCAACAATATTGATGGTAACACGTTCATGTTGGTATGTTGCTCAATATCAAATCAACTTAGAGAGTAGCTAACATGACTTAGGAACCAATTAGGATTGACATGCAACATACTCTAGTTTTGAAATTAAAATTCTCATTTTTTTTACCAAGAAAATTTTTAGTGAAACACATAATAACTTCAAAGCCTAAATTTCTCATTTTAACGGATAATTGGAAAGAGAAAACACTAGTATAAACACCAAATAAAGAAACAATGTTGCAAGTTTTACGAGTAATATTATTATATCATTATTTAAGAATTTTGTTATTAAGCCACTTCACTCTAATTTTGTAATATGTTAAAACTCGAATATGTTGTCATTGTTACGTCTTAATTAATATTTTAGTTTTAATATGAACATGTACTTTGAAATGTTGGATATAACTGTTTGTTGATATGAATTGATGCAGAACAATTAATTTACTCTTATTAAAAATATAAGACAGTTGTTTTTCTTAAAAAATCTCCTTAATATTTTATCCAAATAAAGACATTAATATCATTTTAACCATTTTCTTATTATCAATAATATCTACAAACTAATCATGCATAACACACAACTATTTTTGCATTAACAAAAAGATCATTTTTATTTATAAAAATTTTATTTTATTTTAATTTCATTTCTTAGTTTTGAAATTGTGTTCTCAAATAGTTTAAATAACCAAAAAAACATTTTCATTCATTCCTAATAAAAGAAACCAAATAAAATTAAGGCTAATTCTCTATTTCAGTAATTATTAAATTTAGATATTTTTAATACTACTAAAATATGATAGACTACATGCAATGCACAAAAAATATATTATCAGAAATAAGAAAATTTGTATAAGTAAACATATATTCAAAAAACATATTGAACTAAAGTTAGTATATACATCAATATATACTAAAAAATATAATATAACACTATAAAAATGCGGTCACACAAGTGCAGTAACACCTTTATTTTCACTAGTATATATAATAAATGATCAACATAACAAAAATTTAAATTTATAATTAAGATTTATATATTCATCTTAAAACAACTTAAAATTTGATAAGTCTCACACAAAAAGTGCTAAGACATATCATATTCCACAATGCAAAAAATGCTAGAGAAACCATCATAATAAAGAATCTCACAAAAATAATAATATCAGCAATCATCATTGTAAAGAAAAATCGAATCCCTCTTCCATCTTGGTCATCATTATTGAAAAGCACAACTTTTAACACTAGTTCATCAAGAGATATATTAACAACCTTAAGAATTTCATTGTCATCAAGTGAACCAAACTCATATTCTACAACGTACCACATTTTAGTTTCCTTTTGATTGTATTGTGAGAAATTTATTAAAATGGGCCAAAGATTGCTATGAACAAATACTAGATCTTTTGTCCTTTGACGTGTCATCTTTTTTCTTTTCAAATAATGTATGAAAGAGTATATGCTCCAATTTCTTTCACAACATGAAGATGAACATGGTTGCCCAAGTAGCTTAAGAGCAACTTTTTGAAGTGTTGGTGCATGAGCACCATGAACTAGGCACCAAGATTTTGCATCCATTATACCTCTATCCCTATAGAGTCAAACATCATCAAAGTCTTCTCTTCCATTAGAAAAAATTACAAAGTCCAAATTTACTTATCTTCTTAAATTCAAATTAACGAAGTACCTTTTAAAACATTTATTCTTTCAATAGTAAGTTCCACATCTTGATGTGGGGGGAAGTCTATGTGAATCTTCACTTAGCCATTCATGATTATAATATCTACAATATTCAAAAAAATATAATCATAAATTACTATAACATACTATATAAATGTATGTAAAAAAATAAACTTTGAAAAATTAATAAATTATATTTAAGAATATATGGTATTACCTTGGGTTTAAAAAATGAGCCAGACAATGAAGAGATGTGCTACTTTTAGTCCAATGGTCAATTATTATTGAGTGCACTACCTCACAAAAGGTTGATTCTTCAATTTCGTCTTTCTTTCATGTTGGTATATAGCCTTTCTTATCTTTTCAATCATTGAATCATAAAATTCATATACCAAGAGAAGAAAAATCATATCTATATATTTTTTCCTAAGAACATCACAAATAGGAGTAGTGAAAGTAAATATATAATCAACCTTTTACCACCTAATATTATTCAACAATTTTTTTCACAAATTTAGCCTTATCAACATCATCCTCCTTGTAAGAAGACCATTGATCACTAATAACTATCTATTGGAGTTCTTTTTTCAAACTTATGAACCTATTGAGCATTAGTATGGTAGATCAAATCTGCTCTAGGCAACAAAAAGCAACTTCAATGAGTTAATGTTGTTGAACATTCATAATCTCATATAGTGCCCCATGATAAAAAAAAATTAATATAACTAGCATTTTTCACAAGTTGTGATCTAAGAACATTGTTGGTTAGCAACACTATCTTTTGGTGTTCTTGATTGCACATATGTTTTTCAATGCAAGGTTCAAGGTGTCCATAAATGAAATGAAACTCTTCTTCTATGAGAAAACTTGCTTTCTTACATACATTTGCATTATCAGTCACAATTTGCATCACATCTGATGGCCCAACCTCCTTACTTACATCTCTAATGTGCTTAACAATGAAATCCTTGTCTTTTACCCAACTTAAGCAATCTAATGCCCTTAAAAGCACAATCCACTCTAAGTGACAACTATAAAACTGATAAGAGGTCTTCTTTGAAGATCACTCCACCCATCACTAACAATGCTCAAACCTTTCTTCACATGGCTTATTTCCTTTGCAAGCAAAGTTGTTCTCAATTTATTGTAACTTGGAGGTACATATCCATTGATATTAGAAGAATTGGCAACATAAGAAAATGTCTTCCTATAATAAGGCTTCTTAGCTAAATGAAATACTTAACCCAAAGAGTAAAACATCCTTGCAATTTCACAATCAAAAGTATTTATTCCTTGCACATTGAAAGAAGCTTCTAAAGACCTTCATTAGAGATCTAAGGTAAAAGGACACATATTTTCTTCGACTTCTCTATTTTCAATGTTACTTAGCTGTCCAACTTTTCAACTCAGTATGTCTTGAAGAAATTATCTTTTGACAAACTCGAAATCTTGTTCCTATGTTTTTTGGCAAGTTAACCTGTACTCCAGTGGAAGAATCATTTGAATGTAATTTCACATATGTTTCACTTGATCTCAAAATTTCAACTGCCATAAATCTTTCTTATTTTTGAAACATATTTTCATAGAGGTCTAGTTTCATCCTCTTGATCCATAGTAACACTCATCTCTACAATAAAACCAAAACAAATAAATCCAATAAGAAATAATAATTGAAACCCACATGTCATCAAAATAGAAGCATTTAACATAAGCAATGAAACACGCAATTAGAAATATTGAATGAAAACTAATATGCAATAAAAACATTTAATAGAAAACAACAATGAAACATTATCAAATCTATAGTAGTTAAACATGTGTACCACTCTATTCTGCCCAACAACATTATTCACATAAATAGAAAACAATACAATGTAGCCTCAAAAGATCATGTCTCATTATAATGCAAAACAAAAATGAAAAGTGAAAACAATAGCATATCAACAAATATAACAACATATCAACGAATATGAACCCCTCGTTTTGAATCCCTTTCTCATGATTCAGTATCAAAAACTCCAACTCAACTCAAGAGAACCCCAATCGAACAAAACATTGAATAAATGGGAAGGAAGTAAGGAAAATTACTATCCCAAGTCCCAAAAATTAATGAAAAGCAAAAACGCACATAAATAGGGGAAGCAAGGAACCCAACGTCTAAAACAAAGTGAAAAATCAAACCTTGTGAGTCTGGAGCTGTGGAAAGACTTTAGAATTTTTTTAATGCTTATGATATAAAATCAAACTAGTAGATTAATGATTTTAATTAGAGATTTGACTTAAAATTACAAGAAAGTTTTGACATAGTCTTCCCTAGAGGAGACTATTCCAACATGACAGTGAGCAAGTCAAGGGGAGGAGAAAAATTGTAACTCCGTGAATTTTCTATTTATGATAAAGTAGTTGCAAATAATTACAAGTGATAATTAAATTTAACTTCACAATAAAATTTAACTAATAAATAGGTGTTAATTTTCTATGAGTTTCAATAGACAAATTGAGTGAAAATGACATTGTGTTGTACATTGACAGTGTAAGAATACACTGTGGAAGTTAGAAAACAGTCAAGGAAAGTGAATGATTTAACTGTGAATTGATTAAAAATAATAATGTTTTGAGGCAACTCAAAGAGTTCAATTTTGAGAGTTTTGTATAGTCGGAAAAGATTTCATGAGGTGTTCTAAAATTTCTTAAATGTTCTAAATTAAGATTAAGATTAGTGAGTCATACACTTACTAATTTATGATTATGAAATTAATTTATATAATTTTCATTTCATTGTCCTTTCCATCAATATTTTCACCTAAATAATTTCACCATCCACAATTTACTCTAATGTACTTGTGGCAAGATTTTTCAAAGGCTTATTAAATGTTGCTGAGCAAAAACCATGTGGAGTAAATTGAGGGAGAAGTTTTCTTTCTTTTTCTAATTTTGACTTGGTCAAAAATTAATCCAAATGGCAAAGGAAATTATTGCTATAAATGTTGCATCAGAATGGTTGTTATCACTCTTTATTTCTTTTCATTCTTTCTTGTAGCAACAACCTTTCATTCTCTCATCTCTCTTGTTCCTCCACGCTTATCCTAAGTTTTTGTTTCAAGTGGTCATCCAAAGAAAAACTTCATTCTACTTCAAGTAGCTTTGTTTTTGGGGTTGCTGGTGAGTTGTTTCATTTTCTTTTTTCTTTTATTTTCTTCGTGAACCTGAAAGCTCTTCATCTCCTAACCATTTTCTTTCTTGTCATTTGCATTGGTTTTAATAATTAGTTGATCTATAGTGGTTGTTTGAGGTAAGGAAATATTATTTACATTCTTAATACCCAATCATTAAAGGCTTACAACATAAGATCAAGTTTTACCTACTTCAAATGTTTGGAATGAGTGAAATTTCAAACATAGAAGTGGACTATTTTATATTGAAAACTATTTTGACTTTTGATCACTAAAAAAATTCTTGTAGTTTTTGTAAGACTGTGATTTGCCTATGATTTTATTAATATTTAAAGTAGACTTTGAATCCTTTTAAATGTCATTTGGTTGTTTTCAATAAAGATTAATTGGATTCCCTAACTTGTTTGGGTATTGAATTTTAAACTAAAATAGGTCATATTGTGATTTTACCATCTAATTTTCTTTTTGTTTCTTCTAAAGATTTGAAGATGATTTCTATAACTTTATTTCAAATGTTTTTAAGGATTTTAGAAATAAAAAAAATTCAAGTGTTGCAAACTATTTTAACAGGTTAGTAATTTAAGGATGTTGACCAACGTCAATTGCTTGCGTTGGGTGAGAATGTCCAGTAGTGCATCCAATCCACTTTGATCATCTCTTATGCCCTCTTTATCATTGATTTCACAGTGGATGATGATTGTGGACATGTTTTGATGTGTATTCCATGCATACGTTCATGAGTCCACAATGGATGGTGGCTGTGAATATGTTGTTGGATTATTCCAAAATGGATAATGATTATGGATGTGTTGTTGGATTGTACCTGCATACATGCATGAATTCACGGTGGTCAATGGTTGTGGATATGAATTGGCACGTAAGTTGTGGTGGGCGTGTAGCCACAACCTAGTGTTAGAAAGATTGGTGGGGTTGTGTACATGGACCTAAGGGATGATCTGACGTGTGATTCCACATTGAGGTCAAGATTTCTACACATCTTGTGCATGGTAAGTCCCAACCCATGTACTCCTATCTTGATAAAGCTGCTAGTTTCTTTCCACAATCAATATAAAAAATTTCTTGAATGGTCAATGTGAGACTATGTTAAGGGAATTGACTATGCTAGTCACTCGACTGGTGAAAATCTCTAGAGTCGTGTCTGCATATAATGCATGACTGAGGCGTATTGATTGAAGATATATTGTGATTGTTATGATAAGAATGGATTCTTTTGTATCATTTTAATTATTTACCTTTGTGAATATGTTATGGATTAAATTTTTTGCTAGATATGCATGTTTGCGAGCCTATCATTGGGTTGTTGTACATGTGGTTTTGTGCATGTATTGATCACGATTCTTCATGGGATAAGACATTAAGATACCAACGGATCAAGTTTTATACGACTAAAGGCACAAGTATTTTGCTTCCTTGTTTATCCATTATGTCTTATATCTACCTAGTCCTAATGACGACAATAAGTAGTTATGCCCAACTAGTAGGTACTGAGTGTTGGTTTCAAAGAAAGCACTTGAAGAATGGACAAGAGATCAAGCTTGGTTTTGAACTTTCAACATTCCTTGAAGACTTGAAGAATAAATTGTAATTAATTGAAAAGGAAGAAGCATCTCTGGTGATCCAAGTGCATTGCATTCATATCATTCATTTAGATCTTCATTTAGAGTCATAGAATTAACAAGGCTTTGATAATTTGATTAAGTGTTTAAGTTGAAACAAAGGTTTTTGGAAAAATACTGTTTTACACTATTTAATCGATTATTTAAGCATAATAATCGATTACTTTGTTCTTAGCTATTTTTGGAAAACTTATCAAGAACAATGTAATCGATTACATATCGGATTAATCGATTATTTGACCTTAGTTTACATATAAAACAGCCTTGAGAAACATTTTAATCGATTACCAATAGACTGTAATCGATTACCAAAGCCAAACAGAAAACCATAAGCTCACTGCCTTAATCGATTACCAATACTTGTAATCGATTACATTATACACTACTGATTAACTAATTGTTATACAATAATCGATTACCAAAATCAGTAATCGATTACATAGCTCATTTGGCTGATCCCTGTTTTATGAAGCTGTCTGCCTTAATCGATTACACAAAAACAGTAATCGATTACACAATGCTTTTTAGTTGCAATCTGGACTTCAAGTTTTTCTAGTGCCCACTGTGATAATCGATTACGATACGGAATAATCGATTAATTGGTTCATAGCCAAAACCTAGAAGTCTATAGAACATATTAATCGATTACATGGTTTATTTAATCGATTACATATGATAAATAATCGATTATTAGGCACGTTTAATCGATTACTGGCAGTTAGAATGTTTGTTATAAATCGAACCCACACTGTGCTTGATTTGTGACTTGACAATTTCGAATTCTGAGCTAACATAAAGCATTCTAAATACTTTCTTGGGATTTTCTGGGTTCTGGGAGTTCTTGCTTATATAAAAACACATATGGGTTATTGATTGTTTCTTGAAGCAAAAAGGTTCTTGTCAAAGCTTAAGGAACGTGCTTTTTTGATTCTTGTTTTGATTCTTAAACCTGATTCATTCATTCACATGCATCATAATTCATTGGATCATCAGGTGATTTCTTTCCTTAACTTTGAAGGTGTACTCTATTTTTATTTGTAATTGAATTTCTATTGTAATTGAGGTTCTTGCATGTAATCTAGAGAAAGGGTTTCTCTAGGGGTGTGCTGAGTGGATTCTTAGTGGGTTGATCTCTAAGAACCTAATAGTGTTTTAGGTTTCTGAACTTTGTCTAGGGTTGATAAAGAGAGATTTTTGTAATTACTTGTAAGACAAAAAATTGCAATAGTGGAACTCCATTCTAGTGTTGAGTGGAAGAAAACTGGATGTAGCTTCATAGTGTTTGAAGTGAACCAGTATAAATCTTTGAGTCTTGTGTTTAAATTCGTGCATGCTTATTTTCTAAATATTCTGATTGTATTGTCTTGCTTATCAACTTAACTTTGAACAATTGCATACCTTGGGCTGAGCTTTTGATTAAATAAATATTCTTGGTTTCAAAAGTGATAAAGATCCTAAGAAAACTCTGATTTTGCTAAAAGAATTTTTAATTTACCAAGCCTAACCAATTCACCCCCCCTCTTGGTTAAGTGTGAAGTATTCCTATCTTTTACACTGAGTAGTAATATGTATCTTTTTTTATTGTTCTATGTACTTACTGATGAATACCATTGTTCTAGTATACACACATTTTTCTCACTTTTTGAGATACTAATGGACTCTCTAGTATGTGGTTTGTATACTGATATGCTTCTAGCATATAGTGTTTTTCAAGCTAAAAGAATCAAGAAATTAATAATAATTGAGCAATACATGCTAATATAAGTGAAAGTTTTCATTATTTTATCTTTATCACTTATTCTTTGAATTTTTATGGCAGGAAACCAAGAAAAGAAGAAAAGAAAGCAAAATCAAGAAGTATCTGAATTTCAAGATTTTGATTAAAGATTTCACAAAGATAGAAGATAAGAGAAGATTTTGATTAAAGATTTCACAAAGATAATAGAAGATTTTGATTAAAGATAAAATATAAGAGAAGATTTTCACACCCTAATTATAAATAGGGACTTAGGAGGCCAAAAGAAACACACTGACACACAGAGACAGACACTGAGACAGAGATACTTATACAGACCTGGTTAATTCTTCTTTTTCTTATTTTAATATTCTTGATTCAATTCCCTTATTTTTATTAAAGTTAGATATCCCAATGTCTGGCTAATTCTCTTCTTTGTAGTTAAGGCCACCACCTCATGTGAACTTCTTTAATGTTGGATTGAATTCTATGATTCTTTTATGCTAAATTGTTTTATTTCACCTTGTGTTGTATGAATTACATATCTTTATTGAAATTGATCACTTTGATAAAGTTCTGAGGGTTAGGGTTCACAATAGGAATATTGGGACTTTAATTTCTGACATAGGTGGAATAACAATCGATACATTACCTAGGGATAGGGATGTATGATTGCAGATGAATATATGTATTTTCTTAATGCTTAATTTATGAGAGATCACTAAGGAATTATGGTTTTGATTGGATTAAAGGGTTAAAGTCACTAAGGAATTAGGATTTAACTAGTTTAACGGAAAAATACATTATCTGAATAATTAGTATAATTGAATGTAGCAATCAATCTAATTAGATAAGTTGGGATCAAATGGTGTGTGTGTCTTGACTACAATTCTTTCTCATAATTTCCCAAAAATCCAAATATTATTGTTTTTGAATTCTTATTAATTCTTAGTTTTATTATTTAATTTCATCACATCAAAATATTGAAACTCAATCTTATTAATTCTTCTTCATCCAATTTAAAGATAATAGTTGTGATAAATTTGGTGACTCAATCCCTGTGGATACGATACTCTACTTATCAAATTATTACTTGGAACGATCGGTACACTTGCCGAATGCGCAACATATAGTCATCCTGAAGCATGATATTATAAGCTTGAGAGACAACATCATTCATTTGATTTTTTCATGCTTCTCCAATATTTACTCTATTCAAATCCATAGGGTGATGATGTCTTTCCCTTCACCTAGTTAGTAAGAAGTGTTGGTGTTGAATCCTTGAGAATTCAATGTTTTCAGCTCTAAATGTAACTCAATGTTCTCTCCAAAACCAAGATAAACAAATTAGTTGCTAAAAATATAAAAAATAAAATAAAAGGAAATGGTGGTGTCAATGTCCCATGTTAAGATTAGAAATATAAAACATGGTTTTCACTCCTGCTACAAAATTGAATAAGTGAAAAGAGGGGTGCATGAGGCTTGCCCATTATCATTAAAATTTTAAAATAATATTAAAGTGATGCACAATTAACTTTGGGAGAGAAAATATTAATTTACCTTGCTTATGTATGTTTAAAAGGTAATTTTATAAATAAAGGTTAATTGACAATAAGTTAAAATAATTTGAAAATAAATCTCATGTGCAAAGATTGAGACATGTTTTAATATTTTTGGAATAAAATATAATATGTCCAAAATAATTGATCAATTAATTTTAACATTTATTGAAGTTTTCAAAATTGAAATATTTATGAAGAGACAAACCTAAAATGAAAATTCATTTAGGTATAAAGGATGGCTAAGTTATAGTTTTGGTCCTTTATCTTTCATAAACTTCACTTTGGTCTTTTATCTTTTAAATTTGGATCAATTTGGTCCTTTTGAAAAAATGATATTTTTTTATATTTTGGGACACGATTTGGAAAGCATTTTTTGACTGATTCAATATGTGAAACTTGTTCGATTATATTCATCTACATGAAAACTATATAACTAAATTAATGCCTAAACTAAAAAGGATCACAACACATGGTTAAAATCATACGAAACCAAGTAATGTTGTATGCAAAAGTTTGAGAGACAACAACATTCATTTGAGCTCTACATATTGCATAGTTCCCCTATATTTAATTTTCTTAAATCCGTAGGGTGATGATGTCTCTCCTTTCACCTAGTTAGTAAAAAGTGTTGGAGTTGAATCCTTGAATGTTCAATGCCTTTAACTCCAACTGTAACTCAATGTTCTTTTCAAAAAACCAAGGAAAACAAGTTAGTTTCTAAAAAGAGAAGAAAATGGAAGGAGATGGTGGTGATAAGGTCTCATGTTAAGGTTGGAAAGAATGAAAAATTCTTCTCACCTTTGATGAAAAAGTTGAAGAGTAAATGTAGGATGCATGAGGCTTGACTCCTCTCATTAAAAGAAGATTATGTGTTGTACAAATAGCTAGAAGAGAGAAAATATTAATGTTGTCGCGAAAATGAAATAAAAAAGGAAAGGCTATAAATGAAAGCTTTTAAATGAAGACCGTAAAGAAAAGTTGGAAAGGATAAAGATAAAATAAAAGCAGGATAAAAGAATGTGTGTTAAATTTGAAGTACAAGACCTATTTATTGCCTACAGACTTAAATCTACCATTAAACAAAATTTCCCCCTCACTTAATAACTAAATAGAACATGATTTTACTTCAATCAGTTGCTTATGGACGTTGAAATTGACTTATAGTTGCTAATAATCGACTGGCAATTGCAGATTGTAATTGATCCACCTTTTGGAAACTGCTCCTATATTCTAGCCATGTTCTCTTCTTCCAAAAATTAAATTATCTACGTTTTAAATTTTAAACATAGAAACTAGTTCCTATTTATAAGGGAGCATTATCATTAATCAATTTTAACTGCCACAAGCCATTTAGATACCAATTTGTTGGGAAAGATTCAAAAAATGTTATTCAAATATGGAAGTTCAAATGATAGAAAGAGAAGAAAGGTGTCGTGCAAAATTATTAAGTTTATTGAAAATAAGAAAATTTACAATGAATGGGTTCAAAACACTCTCAAGCTCTCTTTAACCCAGAATACATAGCTCCTTATAAAGGAGACACCAACTAATTGTCTAACCAAAAATGGTTACGATAGAAAAATAGAAAACAATTACAAGTACAACATAACCTATGTTAATGAACCACCAGATTGGATGTTTCCTTCTACTTGACTAGACGCTCCACCATATTACAAAAGATTGGACAACCTATACAAAAAACAAGAGTACTGGACCAGACAACCAACGTTGTTGTCCACCCTGTTTATTTTGTCCATCATCTAACACTCAATAGTTGTGACCTTTTTGTTTTCGTTACTCAAGCATTAGCTATTTCCATCTTCTTTTTGATGTATGACACAATAAGGCAAACACTAAACCATACTAGTAACTATAGTAGTTAAATCAGGTACACCTTTTCGACTAAGTTGAACCTCTTTGTCCCTCAACTTGATTTGGACATCATTCCTAGAATGAATTTAGCTACAATGACATTAGCTTCTAAATTTTTGTGATGACCAATTGCTTATCCAAGTTTATCATAATTTTCAGTAGAGTCTATTACTCTATTTCCCAATTAGATCCTTCTTGCTGCTTTTCAGTAATGAGTTGTTCAATTAGAAACTTTGGTTGCCAGACGATTCACGTCTAAACAATCTTGTGTAAGCAACATTTCTTTTAATCAATGGTGCATGTTACTCACAACCATAGTAGCATATTCTACTCCTGGAAGTTGTATCGTACATTTGTTACTCAGCTTCCTAAATCTTTCTATAAAACCAATAGCTACATTGTCCATTTGTTGTTTCATATTCAGTAAGTCAGCTATCGTGGTTTTAGGTTGGGACCTATAAAAATGATTATGAAAGACCCTATCTCTTTGTACCAAATTAGGGGGCAAAGAGGAGTACTAAGTGAAAGCAATGCCTTTTAAAGATAGTAGGGAACAACTGAAGCTTATGGTACTCATTTTAGTTTCCCTCTCCACATTGAAAAGTGAATCGATTGATATGTTCCACTATAGATTTTCCATCGTCATTAGATATGATTGTGAAATATGGAATTATATAACCCCTTGGCAAAAGCATCATCTTTTCAACCCACTTAGGATACAATTTTTTATGTGTTGGCTTAGCTAGCCATGTCAGTTGAACATCAAAATACGTTTTCATGATTTTGAACATACTGAGGTCAATGATTACAGATGTGGTTGACTGAGTTGCATTCTACATGTTATATTAGTTTAGTAACTCCTTCAATACCTCCCCCTTAGGTAAGTAGCGACAAATGTACTTGATTGGGATAAGAATAGGTTATATGGTGCATATTGAGTGAAATTCGGATGAACCTACAAAACTTGTCTAGCTTGAGCATAACTTGGCTAAATTAGTGTTGGTCTTATGTGAATCTCATTCGACTGAACCATCCAAATGGGTTCTGTTGATACTGAATTCGGTTGAACTGACTTTGGCTGGTCAAACTGAAACAGATTCGGCTAACCTGAATTTGGTTAAATTGGATTAACCCAGTTCAGCTGATCCTAATTCAGCTAACCTAAAATAGGCTGATACAATGAAACCAATTGTTCCTGAACTAAATTCGAATGAACATGTTGTACCAATCCTACTGAAAAGTCACTTGGCTAAACGTGTGGTATATATCCTGTCTGAGTGTATGTTGATACCTGTGTGGCTCCTGTCGAAATCACCTGGCCTTGGTTTAGTTGGTCTGTATACCTATGTATTGTTAAAATAACAAAATTTTCAATAAATTCCATGTTTATTCTTAAATTATTTAGCTTGGTGAAATTCACTATCAACCATAGGCTTAATGATATCTGCCAATTGTTTTGACAATTGATACATGAGACTATCTATACCGATGTTGATTTGTTGTTTTACAAAAGAAGTTTTCATGATAGGAGGTTTGTTTATTGGTGGTGCATCTGCCATAACATAAGGCTTACTGATTTGGGAAAGCATGTTCGTTACGGGTTGGGTAGTATAAGAAACAACCATGGAAGTAGGCATATCGATGGTAATTGTCTTGGTTGCCTTAAAAGAATCGTCTTTCTTCTTACCCAATTCCATGCTTTCTAAATTTCTCCTAGATCTGAAGTGCATATGCAAAGAGAATCAAATTTCTGAGCATCTTCACCTATTTAGTCTCACCAAGCATGCCAATTTGTTGTTGCGTAAAATATAAAGTTAGCTATAATATGTTTCGGCTAGCCTTGCTTCAACGCTATCCCAAATAACAATCAAATGATTTATGCCAAGAAAGGGAATATGCTCCTTGGCTATGAGTTCCTAAGCTACTCTGAAAAGCACTTGGTGTAGGTGAATGAAGAAGAAGGGAGAAGATAGGATTTTGCATGAAAGGTAAATGTTGAAAGGCTGTAATGGAAAACGGTAAATGAAAGCAATAAAGGAAAGGCTGTAAGGGAAAGCTTTAAATGAAGATTGTAAAGAAAAGTTGTAAAGGATAAAGATAAAATAGGCTTGTGTTTTGGATTGAATGTGTGTTAAATTTGAAATACAAGGCCTATTTATATGCTACAAAATCATATCTACCACCAAACCACATTTCCCCCCACTTAATAACTACTTAGAACATGATTTTACTTCAATCAGATGATTTTGGATGTTAAAATCGACTGGCAGTTGCTAATAATAGGCATTTGCAGATTGTAACTGATCACTTTTTCGTAATTGCTCCTATACTCTAGGCATGTTCTCCTCTTCCAAAAATCAACTGATCTACATTTTAAATTTTAAACTAACTAGAAATCGCTTCCTATTTTAAGGGAGCATTATCATCAATTGGTTTTATATGCCACAAACCATTTAAATATTAGAAAATCGTGAATAATATTATCTTATATTTATTAAATTCAATATGAATTAATTAAGGTGATTTTTTTATTTTTCCAATCAGCCAATTTTTGTTATATAAGTAGAAGCATTCGATTGTAGATTTCTGTCATTTTGGTCAACATTGTGAGCAGCCAATTTATGTCAATTCAATAGACCATGTAAGCAGTCGATTGTCGATTTCTATCCATTTGAAAGACATTGTAAGTAGCCGATTTTTGACAATTCAGCTATAAGGATTTATGTCAATTTGGCAGACATTTTAAGTAGTCAATTGTTGATTTCTGTCATTTTGGATAACATTAAAATTAGATTATATCCCATTAATCGACATCGATTTTGCTAATTGAAAGTTAATTTCAGTTGATTGTGGGAAAATTAGCATGACTCAAACCCAAGCCTACCGAAGGGCCAATCTTTAATTAGCACATGAGACAAGTTAAGACATTTGAGTTAACTTCTAACTTTTTTACTAGCTGAAAAACTTGTTTGACTTTTTGATAAACAAGTTTGTTTTAGTAGCTTCTAGCATTTTTTGAAACCCTGCTTGAAGTAACATTTTATAAAACGTTAGCTTTTAACTTTTTATATTTTCTTCTTTTTTATCCTTTATATATTTATCGAATTTTCTGATTATCCATTTTAAATAAATCATGATTTTATTATTTTTCGATTATTTTATATTTTTTAGTTATTTTAACAAGTAGTCTCGTCGAATATTTATAATTTAATGAATAATTTTTTTAGTTTCCAACTAGTAACTTTTAACTTTCATTATCAATTATTTTTTTAACTTTCAACAGCTGATTTTATCGAAGCATGAAATTGCATATTCGATTTCCAACGACAAGGCACTTGCTTAAATCAAAACAAGTATGGGTAAAAAGCTTCTTTTTTTTTTTTTATATATATAATAAAGATGATTGCCAATTCGTTAAATGATTTAGAAATAAATCTCAAGTAAGTTGAGACATGCTTTCATATTTATCAAAAATTTCAAAATTTAACACTTTATGGATAGACAAAAATAAAATCGAAATTCATTGATGTAAAAAAGATAAATAAAATAATTTAAAAGGAATAACAATTTCAAGGATGTTACTAAATTTTGCTTAAAAAATTTATCTATAATCTATGATAATATATAAAAGGTGATACGAATGTAACGTAATTGTACATTCTTTATTTTTAATTTCCTTTTTGAAGTACTACTATATTATAAATTAATTGTTTAAATTTTGCATACTTTATCCATAAAAAGCTAAAAGACGAATACGATGCCTGTCTTTTGCTAATAAAGGATAAAATTGATGTGAAATAAATTTATAGACAAGTCTAACTCATGAATACACATTTTGATAAATTATTTATTATATAAATATTTATCTATTATTTTTATTAAATATAATTGGTGAAATAAAATAGTAATAGTTATAAAATTAAAAATTAAATATATTATTAATGAAAATATTTTTATACTGGCAGTAAGTTATTTTTTTTAAATAACCTATTCCAATATAATATATTAGAATACACAAAATTAAAAAGTAAGAGTCTCAATTACTTTTTCTCTTGTATATATTTCATTAATGATTCTTGCACCTAGTCCAATTTTTTCTCCTAATCAATTCAAACTACTTTCCGTAATCGTGACCTTATTAATGACTTGTCTTTTTTCTAATTTTTTTTATCTCTTAACTAAAATTTCCAGATTTTTTAATTGTTAGTAATTAAAAATAATCCTATACCTAAATTTAAATTCTTCATTATAAATTTAAAATATAATTTCTATATTTAAATATATTTATTATAAATTTCAATTATAATATAATTTAAACTAAATTGTAATTATGATTCCTCTAATGTCTCAAATTCTTATCCTCATATTTTTTAACTGTAACATTCAATTTCTCTAATTTTACTTTAATTTTGGTTCATCTATTGAATTAATAAATAATAATTATAATTAAAAAATTATTAAATTAATTAAAAATTATTTATTAAAAAACATTAACTAAAGATTATTAACCCTAATCTCTTCCTCTCAACTTTCCCAATCAAATCATCCATAGTTTGCATCGTTGTCGATGGTTCTAGAATCTAGACTGGTGCTCCACAATTTTGAATTGCCATCCATTACAACCAGATCAAAATCAAGGTATATGTTATGGACCCAATATATATGCCTAATGAAATATCTCATTATCGTGAAGCCCATTAAATGTCCATCAACTCAGAATCTCAACAATAACTGGGGAGATCTTAACAAAGGGCATAACAGTCATCAAAGGAGATCATAACAAACATAACAAACAGATATCTTATCAAGAGGTTATATCTTATCTAATCAAGAGGTGGTAACGATTTAACCTAGAGGTAACACCCTTATAAATAAGAGGTACGTTCACAGGTATTGATCACACTCTCTCTCAATCCTAATATATGTTGTCACTGTGCACACACATAATGCCCAAGATTGGTACCATCGTGCATGGTGATCTGCTTGACTTAGAGGTATCTTATCTATAGATACCTTGGAGGAAGTTCTTGATCCAAGATTGAATCACTGGCTATCCAACTAGACATTGTTGTTCTCAATGACAAAACAATTGGCGCCATCTGTGGGGAACGCTAAATTTCAAATCCCACGTTCACAAATACCACGTTCACAAATCTCACGTACGCGATGGTAAACACAAGAAGTAACAATCAGATGATGCACCCACGTTCCGATGCGGATGCACGGAGGGACTTACCTTCAAATCCTATTTTGGAGGAGGTGAACTCACTGCCCCCTCCAAACCAGAACATGGCATTGCCCAACCGGTGAACTTTGACGCTGCCCATGTAAGAGATGAAGTTTCAGATGCAGCCTCCACTCCTGTGCCAGCGACACGGGCAGTCACACACAATCCAGAACCTAATGAGAATCTCATGAACAACATTCTTAATTTGATCCTGGCTCGAATGGATGAGATGGAAAGGAGGTATGCCGTGCAAAGGCGAGAAGATATCATAAATTTAGAGCTCCAGATGGAGGAGTGTAGTGCCGCATTGAGACGTGAAGAAGAGCAACATATCCAACTTATAGAGCAACGCTTCAGGAGCATGGAGAACCCGGTTCATAATGGGAACCGAAGACAGCAAAACTAGGATACAACACAAAATGATATACACCAAAATATCAGTCAAGACCGAGTTTTTCCAATAACTCACGGTGATTTTGGAAGACTAGTTAATTGAATGGAAATAAGGGATTCATTCGGAGCGAATGCTAGAGGTCCAGCCCAATCTAGAGATGCAAACCCAGCCCAGGCTGACATGGGACATGCGGCTTGTGTGCAAACAAAAGTTCCACCCCAAAATGCCACTGCAGAAGCAAACCAGACTACTCAAATCCGGGTTGTGACCCCTGATATTCAGGAACCTGTAGTGAGGATTCAGAATTGGGTTGTGGAAGAAAACCGAAATACCAGAGAAGCTGCATCTCGGCCAAAAATGGACGGGGAAGTTTACAGGAGGAAATACAGTAGGGGGCAACATAACAACAGTCCCTTCATTGATGAGATTGTCAATGCTCCATACCTGGAAGATTTTGATGGAACTTTCTTGTTAAAGTATGATGGAAGCTAGGATTTACAAGTGCATATTGATGAGTTCGATATGCAAATGTGTGTAAGGGGAATTGATGAGCCCATTATTTCTCAGATTTTTGCTACGACTTTATCTGGGGCTGCACAAACGTGGTTTCACACACTGCCACTGTGGTCAATCCTTAACTTTGAAGACTTTGGGTAGAAGTTCCTGTTAAATTTTGCCACTAGTAAGAAACAACCCAAATCTGAATTCGCACTTGGGAAGATAAGACAGCAACCTGGTGAAACGTTCCAGAGTTACCTGGACCGTTTCAAGGAGGCGGCCTTACAGGTGCAAGGGTTGGAAGAAAAAGTGCATGTGCACATCATCGCTGTCGGGTTGGATGGGTCATCCCGATTGGCAAAGTCCATCTATAAAGACCCAGTAAAATCTTTGATGGAGTGTAGGGCTTAATCAAAGAAGTACCTGGAGCTAAAGCAAATGGAGATTGCCAATGCGGTCAGCAGAGAGAAAGAAAGAAGAAGTCCCAGAAGAAGAAGCCCATCTCCAAGGGGCAGAGACTAGCAAGGGGGTTGTAACACCCCGTATGCATCCGGTTGTTAACATTCAATTATGGTCGTTAAACGCAGCAATTAATTAACAATAATTAATTAGGAAGCAATTGTAAGTATGATGTCATAATACGTCCACAAATATTACTTGTACATTATGTATGGTAATCGTTCATGGAATTACAATAATATGCGTCGAGTACGTTCTCCTTTCAGGGCCGGGTTCAAAACGCATATAAATATACATAAAAAAATTAATGAGCCAACACACTCTCAAAATAACACTAAGGTTCATTCAGAACCCCTGTCCGGCTTGAGCTCTTGTCCGGAATCCCTCGGACTGTCTCACTACCCGGGCTTCCTACCTTGGGATTCGCCGTCTTCTCCCGACTTATCACCTGCAAAACATATAATCCCCAACCAAGGTGAGATATAAATCTCAGTAAACTCTGGGTCCTTGGAGGCTTCTCCTCCCCGGGTTCATCTTTCACGACGCATAGCATCAAACCTGGCATCACATAATCTGGTCATCCCAGCACATTATAAAACTCATAACATGTATATAACAACATGGATGTAATAGAAAAGATCATCCACTCAAGGGCACATTCTCCGCATATCCTTGCCTGGGGAAGATCATCCACTTAAGGGCACATTCTCCTAGGACTACCGCAAACACAGCTTGAGGAAGATCATCCACTGAAGGGCACATTCACTCAGGAGTATACTTAGACGTATATGGCTCTTCCAAGAGAGGATCATCCTTATAAAGGCACACTCTCTCAGGGTTTTCGTATATACTAATTGACCACTTAGAGTTGTTCCACATGACTTTGGCTCCAAGGGAAGTCCATATTTAGTCCATTCTATTGGCCAGAGAAGCTCGTCAAACACACAAATATCATTATATACATGTTTTCAACCAAAGCAGTAACACACAAGTTCAATACCACATGCATCATTACATATCAGGACCATCACTCCTTGAAGTGTGGTGGAACACGGTCAAGGGAAAAAATCCCAAGAACGGAGAGCTTACCTGCTCTAAGAGTTACATTGCTTCTTCCCGGCCTCGAGGTCGCGAATGCCTACGTCTCTTGTATCATGCTCTGCAAAAGCATGCAAGAAGGCAAAGCGGTTAACACTAGTTGCATGCAAACAGTCCAGGACGGTCACTGACCATTGCATGCAAGCCGTCTAGCTCAGGCCCACATGGTCTCTAAACCTCTCAAAACACAGACTCAGGCTAACCGAGAATACGTAAGTATCTTACCTCAGAAATGTTCAAGAAGGCTAGGAAAAAGCTTTTTCCAAGCTTAAGCGTCCTGAGAAGCCTTCTTCTTCTTCGAAGTCAAAACTCGGAGGTCTTGGGAGAGATGAACTCTCTGTTTAAAGGTTTCAACAGGAACAAAGGTTGGAATTTAGCTATAGGGTGGTTCCTCTCAATTTTCCAGTTGCATGCAAAGGGGTTTAGGTTGGGAGTGAGTGGCTATGAAGTTTTTCTCACTAGAACTGGAGGAACGGAGAGAGGAAGAAGATGATGGTGTTTCATTGCGCCAATACTGCCGAATGTCAAAACATAGCTTAGTCAACATATGCACTCGTTGCCGGGTTCAGATCACTTACCAAAAGCCTACCTTGGGCAACACGGTACTAGTAACTCGGACAACCTCGTGCAGGTTCGTGGTATCAACATAAGTGTTAACTATTTTTAGTCGATTGCAAATGCTTCTGTAATCAATTGCATAGTGCTGAACCCGTCCTCGGCACTTTATAAAACACAAGGCTCCGCCCTTGTTCGACCTCATCCGACCTCGTTCGGGTCCCTACCTTGGCACTTCACAAAGTCCAAGGTTCCGCCCTTCTCTGACCTTGTTCGACCTTATCCGACCTCATTCGGGTTCCTACCTTGGCACTTCACAAAGTCCAAGGTTCCACCCTTCTCCGACCTCGTCTGACCTTATCCGCCCTCGTTCGACCTTATTCGACCTCGTTCGGGTTCCTACCTTAGCACTTCACATTGTCCAAGGTTCTGCCCTTCTCCGACCTCGTCCGATCTTATCCGATCTCATTTGAGTTCCTACCTCCACGTCAGAACTATCCCATAAAGGTCCTATTTCCTCCCCGAAGTGGCATCCCAGTCACTGAAAATGATATGAATACTTTACACTTAACCAAGAGGGGGGGTGAATTGGTTAGACCTTGGTAAATCAAAAAATTCTTTAATCAAAATTAGAGTTTTAAAGGATCTTTATCACATTTCAAAACCAAGAAACCTTATTCAATCAAGTAGCTCAGCCCCTTAAAATTCAATGGATCAAAACTGACTTTTCAAGATAAGCAAATGAATCAAGAAACAATTTATATGAGGAGAGTAGATTCAGAAAACAACACTCATGCAATTTATACTGGTTCACTTCAAAACCATGAAGCTACATCCAAATTCTTTCAACCAACACTACGTTGAAGTTCCACTATTTAATTTCTGTTCTCACAAGCAATTACAAAGCCTCCCATTATCAACCCTAGATAAAGTTCAGAAATCTAAAACACTATTAGATTCTTAGAGGCAAACCCACTAAGAACACTCAGCACAACCCCTAGAGAAACCCTATCTCTAGATTACAAGTAAGAACTCAATTACAATAGCAAATTACAAAACGATAATCAAAATGAAAATTACAACCAGATTAAGGAGAGAAACAACCTGATGATCCAATGTATGCAATGCAAATGAAGTTACCAGAACAGGTTGAATGTTTAAAACACAAGAAACACAGTTTTCCTTAATCTTGAAATGGTTTCAAGCTTCAAGAGTGACTCAATTTCACATGATCAATGCAACATGAAGCTAGACTGAATCAAACCCTCAGAAAACAATTAAGAATGCTCACAAGACTGTTTAAGCTTAGAAAATTCGAATGGGTATTATTCCACAAGGTCACAAAAACAGCTGAGCAAGGGTTCTATTTATAACAGAAAATTTTAACCGTCAGTAATCAATTAAGACGCGCTAAATAATCGATTAAATTACCTTGGTAATCGATTAAATTGCCATTATAATCGATTAATCTGTTCATAGGTTTTTCTGGGTTTGAATAGCGAGCAACATAATCGATTATCTTGAGCTGTAATCAATTATTACAGTCATAGCGTATTTTTCACAAAGCTTGTTTCATCGATTACAGAACCTGGTAATCGATCAAACCAGTCATAGTGTATTTTCATAAAGCTTGGATAATCGATTACAAATCCTGGTAATCGATTAAGACAGTGCAGCACAATTTTTCCAAAGCAAGGTGTAATCGATTACGAACTTTGGTAATCGATTAATTTAGTAAAACTTGGTTTTCTTCAAAGGCTATGTAATCGATTACTATATGTGGTAATCGATTATGGCAGTGGAGTGTTAAAATCAGATATGAGCATGTAATCAATTACAACTTCATCATAATCGATTAAGGAGTTCAACAAGGTAGTTTATATGAAAGCGTAAGTCAAATAATCGATTAATTCGACATGGTAATTGATTAAACTGTTCTTGAAGATTTTCCAGAGTTGATAAAGAACAAAATAATCGATTAAGTCATTACTGTAATTGATTATTATAGTGAGAAATTCTTTTTCTTAAAACCTTTGAATTATTTTAAATCCTTAGTTGAAAATGCCAATGCCTTGTGATTTTTGTTAACTGGATTAAGTTGAATATGTATTGAATGAATGCAATGCACTTGGATCACCAGAATTGCTTTTCTCTTACACAATTTAATCCGAAATTGTCTTCAAGTTATCCTTTGCATGTTGAAAGCTCAAAACCAAATCTTGAGTTAAATTTCTTCTTATTCCTGAAGTAGCTCGCCCTTAATCCAACAATCTCCCCATTTTTGGCTTTAAACATGCCAAATCTTCAGTTGATTTCCAGTTGGGCTTGAAGGTAAAGTGAGGAAGCAATTTGGTAAAACTTGAGCTTTTGCAAACCTGAAAATTTCCAATTCTCTTGGCAAGAAGAAGTGTTAAAAGCATCTGTGATTCATTCAGCATTCATTCACATGATTTTAGTGCTTAATGGGTTCATTTTCAGTACTTAACTCCCCCTAAATTGCACAAACCATTCAACACGAATTTTGGGCACAATTTGGAACAAAAAACAGGGATAAACAGAGTATGATGCAGAGCACATCCAAATTACTTTGTTTTAAGATCAAAATCAATTATTTCTCCCCCTATTTGGCTTGTTAAAGGCAAAAATTTAAAGTACACAGCAAATAAGGAAAAGACAATAAGTTAATTTCATTCATCTGATGATTATGTAAAAGATAGGAACACTTCACACTTAACTAAGAGGGGGGGGGGGTAAATTGGTTAGGCTTGGTAAATTAAAATTTCCTTTAACTAAATCAGAGTTTCCCCTTAGGATCTTTATCACTTTTGAAACCAAGACTATTTATTCAATCAAATGCTCAGCCCAAGGTATGCAATTGTTCAAGAATAAGTTGATAAGCAATACAAGACAATCAATATATTTGGGAAATAAGCAAGCACGAATTTAAACACAAGACACAAGAGATTTATACTGGTTCACTTTAAACACTATGAAGCTACATCCAGTTTTCTTCCACTCAAAACTAGAATAGAGTTCCACTATTGCAATTTTCAGTCTTACAAGTAATTACAAAGTCTCCCTTTATCAACCCTAGATAAAGTTCAGAAACCTAAAACCCTATAAAGGTTCTTAGAGACCAACCCACTGAGAACACTACTCAGCACACCCCTAGAGAAACCCCATCTCTAGATTACATGCAAGAAACCCAATTACAATAGAAATTTAAATACAAATCAAAAAGGAGTTACAAACACAAATCTAAGGAAAGAAATCACCTGATGATCCAGTGAATGATAATGCATATGAATGAATGAAACAGGTTTAAAGGTGAACACAAAACTTAGAACAACTCATTCCTTAAGCTTTGAAAAGAACTTTCTTGCTTCAAGAATCAATCAATAACCCATAGATGTTTTAATGTAAGCAAGAACTCCCAGAACCTAGAAAACCCCAAGAAAGTATTTAGAATGCTTTATGTTAGCTCAAAATTCGAAATTGACAAGTTACTAATCAAGCATAGTAAGAGTTCTATTTATAACAAACTTTTACAACTGTCAGTAATCGATTAAACGCGCCCAATAATCGATTATTTATCATATGTAATCGATTAAATAGCATATGTAATCGATTAATCTGTTCAATAAAATACTGGGTATGGGCAACGAACTAAATAATCGATTATTTCGTCTTGTAATCGATTAACACAGTGAGCTTTAGAAAAACTTGAAGTTCAGAGTGTAACTTAAAATGCACCGTGTAATCGATTACCATATTTTGTAATCGATTATGACAGACAGTTTCATAAAACTAGAAATAGCCAAATGAACTATTTAATCGATTACGGATTTTGGTAATCGATTAATGTATAACAAATAGTTAAGCAGAAGTTTATAAAGTAATCGATTACAAGTATTGGTAATCGATTAAGGCAGTGAGTTATGGTTTTCTATTTGGCCTTTGTAATCGATTACAGTCTATTGGTAATCGATTAAAATGTTTATAAAGGCAGTTTATATGTAGATTAAGGTAAAATAATCGATTAATCCGATACGTAATCGATTACATTGTTCTTGAAGAGTTTTCCAGAAAGAGCTAAGAACAAAGTAATCGATTATATGCTTAGGTAATCAATTAAAATAGTAGAAACTTGTATTTTTCCAAAAACCTTTGTTTCAAATCAAACTTTTAATCAAATTATCAAAGCCTTGTGAATTCTATAACTCTAACTAAATATCTATATGAATGATATGAATACAATGCACTGGGATCACCAGAAATGCTTCTTCCTTTTACAATTAATCACAACTTAATCTTCAAGTCTTCAAGGCATGTTGAAAGTTCAAAGCCAAGCTTGATCTCTTGTCCATTCTTCAAGTGACTTCTTTGAAACCAACAGATTAAAGTGCAGTACATTGAGAAATAAAAAGACATAAAAGAAAACATGAAAATTTAAGCTTTTAATCTTCTGGGCCAGCGTAATCCAGTACAATCATAGCCTCTATGGTCTCAAGCCTAGACTCAATCTGTGCTAGAGAGGTGTTTGTTTCAGCCCTATGCTCATGGTGTAGTGTAAGCAAGGCATCCATTTTCTGAATCATCAAGGATTCAAATGGACTATATGAAGGAGTAGCAGAAGCAATGTCTTCATCCTCAGAAGCTTCATCTTCAATATCAGCAACAGCAGGAGGTTGAGTTTTGGCCTGCCATCACCCAGCCTTGTGGTGTCTTCAACATTCCTAGCTTGGAGAGATGCTTTTCTTGAATAAGGCTGTTACTGGAGTTTGTGTTGTCCACAACCTCATTAGAAACATCAATGTTGAAGAAATCTATAAATCTAGATACAAGAACAGGATAGGGAAATGGATAGTTGACTAGCCTCTTGGATTTCAACATAATTTCCTGAAATATAAGAACCCAATTTATGGGTATAGAATGCTTCAGACCATACACTAATTGTAGGTCTTCATTAGTGGCTTGAGCATGATTTGTTGCCCTCGGGGTTAAGACATAGGTGACTATGCAGTGAAGCAATCTGTCTTCAGGAGTCATTGAGCCAGTACCCAGCCTATTCCTAATTTGCATATGGGGATCATGAAGCATATTCCTATAGGTATCTATCTTGCTATAGCCATTTGGGTTTTCCTCCAATTTTCTCTCACCCTCACATATGACCCCAGCTATTGTTTCCCACACTTCAGGAGTAATTTTCATTTGGACACCCTTGACTTGGGATTTCATTGTCCCATTCATGGAAACTTTGGCACAGGTATAGAAAACCTTTACCAATTCAGGGTAAAATGTTCCTTTCATTTCTAGAAACATCCTAAGACCTTGGGTCTCTAGATAAGCAGGGAAATTAAAGCCTTCCCTTATGAACCAGTTTAGGTCAAGATATTTGGGTGAGCACACAGGTTTTGTGGCAAAGAATTGAAGATAGTTCATTTTGTCGGTTTCATTTGGGAGCCACAGGTCAAGTCTATTTGGAGGAGGAGGGGGATTAGAAGAGGATTCATCAACTTTTCTTTTTCCAGACCTAGCCTTTTTAGAAGTAGACATCTTAGGAAGGGTTATGGACACAAGAAAGACACAAAACAAGAGAGTGAAGAGGTTATGGTGCAAGGATTTCTATGGATGCAAGGCTCTATTTATAGAGTAATTTGAGGCTTCCTATTGCTCAAGATTTTAAAGTTATAGCTGTTAGAAGAAGTTGAGGCACAGTATGGAATTTAAGATTTGAATTTGATTAAATTGGGCAGTTGAGGAGGTACAATTTCCAAGACAAGCGTGCAAGTTAGCAGTAACTCCAAGAATAATCGATTATTTCGTCAAGTAATCGATTGTTTCTTCACAAAATGCAATTTTTTGAATTAATTGTAATCGATTAATCTGCTATGTAATCGATTATATCATAGCAAAATAGTTGGGGAAGATGACCTGTAATCGATTACACTTTGCAGGAATCGATTACAATAGTGTGAAACAAGTTTTTCATGAGTTTTAGAAGCCATTTAATCGATTATCCCATATGGTAATCGATTAAACCAGTGGGATTGTTAATTTGTAAAACACTTGAGAGCTTATGTAATCGATTATTTAGTTGATTTAATCGATTATCCCAGTGGGAATGGGTTTTTGAAATGAACTTTATGTAGAGTAATCGATTATTTCGTTGATGTAATCGATTATCCCAGTTAAATGAACTTTTTGGAAAAGAGATTTTATGATGAATAATCGATTATTTTCCATGTGTAATAGATTACATGAGCTGAATTTTCATTTCCAATAGCTTTTTAAATGATTTTAATCGATTAATTCGATACTTAATTGATTATTGCAGTGAATTATGCAGAATGAACAGTTCTAAAGCAGTAGTTTCGAATTTTCAAATGCAAGTAAATGTTCAATGGTTTTCACATGGTTTGGCAAAGATCAAGCAAGCTAGCATATGTTGGTTTCATCAAGAATGCCTAACATGTTTCTTAGAGTGTAAAATCTATTTCTATCAGGGGGTTTTGTAAATATATCATCTAGTTGATTGTTTGTATCTACAAAATCAATCTTGATATTACCTTTTTGACCATGGTCTCTTAGGAAGTAATGTCTGATTTCAATATGCTTAGTCCTTGAATGCATAACAGGATTCTTTGAGATATTGATGGCACTTGTGTTGTCACACAACATGGGTATCTCCTTAAGATCAACTCCAAAATCTTGTAATTGTTGTCTTAGCCATAAGCTTTGTGAACAGCAACTCCCAGCTGAGATGTATTCAACTTCAGCAGTTGACAAAGCCACACAAGATTGTTTCTTGCAATGCCAAGATATGAGTGAGCTTCCAAAAAGATGACAAGTACCACTTGTGCTTTTCCTATCAAGTTTACATCCTGCAAAATCAGAGTCAAAATATCCAATAATATTGATTGGTGCACCTTTAGGATACCATAATCCAACTTTTGGTGTTGTCTTGAGGTACTTGAGGATTCTTTTGATTGCTGTAAGGTGAGACTCCTTTGGATTTGCTTGATATCTTTCACACAAGCAAACACTAAGCATTACATCAGGTCTACTAGCAGTAAGGTACAACAAGGAACCAATCATTCCCCTATATTTGGATTCATCAACACTTTTGCCTTTGTCATCAATGTCAAGATAAGTAGAGGTTGCCATAGGTGTTGCAGCATCCTTGCAATTTTCCATTTCAAACTTTTTAATCATTTCTTGACAGTACTTTGATTGACTTAGGAAGGTTCCACTCTTTAATTGCTTGACTTGTAACCCCAAAAAGAATGTGAGTTCACCCATCATGGACATCTCAAATTCTCCCTGCATTGTAACTGAAAATTCTCTGCACATTGATGGATTAGTTGAACCAAAGATAATGTCATCAACATAAATTTGAACTAATAGTATATCTTTTCCTTTTCTCTTAATGAACAAGGTTTTATCAACTTGACCTCTTATGAAAGATTGTTCAATAAGAAATTTACTTAACCTTTCATACCATGATCTAGGTGCTTGTTTCAAACCATACAATGCTTTTCTTAATTTGTAATCATGGTTTGGATGTTTGTGATCAATAAATCCAGGTGGTTGTTCAACATAAACTTCCTCATCTATGTATCCATTTAAGAAAGCACTTTTAACATCCATTTGAAACAATTTGAAATTCATTAAACAAGCATATGCAAGCAGCAACCTAATGGCCTCTAATCTAGCTACTGGAGCATAAGTCTCATCATAGTCAATGCCTTCCTCTTGGTTGTATCCCTTAGCAACCAATCTAGCTTTGTTCCTTACTATGATTCCACTTTCATCCAGCTTATTTCTAAAAACCCATTTAGTGCCAATAGGTTTATGAGTTGATGTTCTAGGGACTAATTCCCAAATCTCATTTCTTTTGAATTGATTCAACATATCATGCATAGCCATTAACCAATGTTCATCTAATAATGCTTGACTAATGCTATTAGGTTCAATTTGTGAAACAAAAGCCATGTCACAACAAAGATTTTTTAATGAGGATCTAGTAGATACTCCCTTTGAAACTTCACCAATGATGTTATCAAGGGAAAGATCTCTTGTTGTTCTCCATTCTTTTGGCTCTAGATTAGATGTTGATGGAATTGTTGCAGAACTTGGTTCTCCTTTTTCTTCAATGGGCTGGACAATTTCTTCCACGGGACCTGCATCTAAATCACATTTCTTTTCCTCTCTTGAGGTGTTAGACTCATCACAAATTACATGAACAGATTCTTCCATGCACATGGTTCTTTTGTTGAATACTCTATAGGCTTTACTATGTAATGAATATCCTAGAAATATAGCTTCATCAGCCTTTGCATCAAGCTTTCCAAGTGATTCCTTCCCATTATTTAATACAAAACACTTGCAGCCAAAGGTTCTCAAGTGAGATATGTTTGGCTTTCTGCCTTTGTATAACTCATAAGGAGTTTTCTTCAAAATAGGCCTTATGAGAAGTCTATTTAAAGTATAGCATACTGTACTCACTGCATCAGCCCAAAAATATTTTGGTAAATTTGTCTCATTAAGAAGTGTTCTTGCACCTTCTTCAAGTGACCTATTTTTCCTCTCCACAACACCATTTTGTTGAGGTGTTCTTGGAGCTGAAAAATTGTGGTTGATTCCATTTTCTTCATAAAAGATTTCAAAATGTTCATTTTGGAATTCTCCACCATGATCACTTCTTATTGAGATAATTTTGTTGCTTTTCTCATTTTGAACAACTTTGGCTAATTTTCTAAAAGCATGGAAAGCATCACTTTTGGATTTCAAGAACAAAGTCCAAGTATATCTAGAGTAATCATCAACAATCACAAGTCCATAATAATTGCCACCCAAACTCATGGTTCTTGAAGGACCAAACAAATCAATGTGTAGTAGTTCAAGTGGTCTTGAGGTGGAAACAATATTTTTGCTTTGAAAAGAAATTTTAGTTTGTTTCCCCTTTTGACAAGCATCACAAAGTTTGTCCTTTTCAAATTTGAGTTTTTGGTAAACCAATTACTAAGTCCTTTTTAATGAGTTTGTTCATATGGTGCATGTTGATATGACTAGCTCTCCTATGCCACAACCAAGATTCATCTCTCTTACTCATTAAGCATGAAGTTTTATGAAAGAATGCATGGTCAATAGAAAGTAGATAGATATTACCTTTTCTTTTACCAATATGGATAACTTCACTAATTTGGCTATCACAAACCATACAACAATTTTCATTGAATGAAACTTTAAAGCCTTTGTCACATAATTGGCTTATGCTTAGAAGATTGTGTTTCAAGCCATCCACAAAAAGAACATTGCTGATTTTGGTGTAGAAGTTATCTCCAATGTTGCCTTCACCAATGATCTTACCTTATTATTATCTCCATAAGTGACAAAGCCTCCATCTTTAGGAATAAAGTCTGTGAGCAAAGACTTGTCACCCGTCATATGCCTAGAGCATCCACTATCTAGGTACCATGTAGATGATTTAGCTCTAAGACATATTTGCACAAGTCAAATTAAGAAGAGACAAGTGGTACCCAATTTAAGTTGGGTCCAAAGGGGTTAGTTGCTTTCTTTCTTTTCTCAATCCATATACAATCTCCATTTGGAACATAGAATCTTCTAGCAAAGCACTTGTAAGATATATGACCTTTTATCATACAATAATTGCAAGTAGGAAGTTTAGATGACTTAACATGAGCAATTTTATGAAAAGCATTTGGTTGAAGATATTGCCTATGATATTTATGTTTTGGAGATACAAACACAATTTTACCTTTATGCTTGGCACCATGTTTATAACCTAAACCACAAGTATCACCAGCATGTTTTTGAACACTTAGCAATTCTTCTAAGTTGCATTTGCCTTAATAGAACTTTCTTAATAAATCAGCCAAATCACTAATTTCAGTTTTTAACATCATACTTTCCTTTTCTTTGCTCACTTTATATTCATCAAATTCCTTTTGTAATTCATTGTATTTATCAACCTTAAGGATGGCTAAGGTACATGTACATCCATTTAATTTGTAACTTGAAAGAAGTTTATTATGTTCTTCATTCAGTTTACAATTAGCTTCTTGCAATTCTGCAAGTTTGGATATATGCCACCTTAAATCACCTTTAAGTTTGTTATTTGCTTTTGCTAATTTTTGTGCTTCATTATGCATTTCATGAAAAGCATCAATTGCATTATTATAATCAGAATATACCTCAGATTCTGTGCTTGATGTTTCATCTTCTTCATTTAGGAGATCATCATTCTCTTCATTGACAATGGAGGTAAGGCACATGTTAGCTTCTTCATTTTCAGTAGAGGATTCTGAAGTTGTTGAGTCATTATCATCCCAAGCTATGTATGCTCTTCTTGATTTTCCTTCCTTCTTTGCTTTGTTGTCCCTTTGTTGCTTCTTCAAGTAGATTGAGCATTTAGACTTGATGTGGCCTGGTTTTCCACATTCAAAGCATGTGAAGTTGCTATCAATCTTCTTCTTCTTGTTGTTGTTATTCTTGGAGTTTCTAGAGAATCTCTTGCTCTTGTTTCTCCTTAAAAATTTGCTGAACTTTTTAACTATTAAGTTCATGTTTTCTTCATCTTCCTTATCACTTGATTCTTCTTCTTTTTCAGCTTTAGGTGTTGCAGCTTTTAGAACAATTCCTTTGCCTTTCTTTTCTGCATCTTCAACACAAGTTAGTTGAGACAATTCTAATTCATATTCAAGTAACTTACCAAAGAGTGCTGCCATTGACATTTTTGAAAAATCCTTAGATTCTTTGATTGCTGTCACTTTTGGTTGCCAAGCTCTAGTTAGACACTTCAAGATTTTGATGTTTAGTTCCTCAACATCAAAAGTTTTTCCAAGTCCCAATAGATGATTGACAATGTATGTGAATCTTGTTTGGAGTTGGGAAATGCTTTCATTGGTGTTCATCTTAAACATCTCATACTCATGGATCAATGAATGCTTCCTTGATCTTCTAACTTCTTCAGTTCCTTCATGAGTAATCTCTAGCATCTCCCACATTTCTTTAGCACTTGTACACCTAACTGTTCTGAAAAATTCATCAGAGGAAAGAGCAGAGGTTATCATATTTTTGGCCTTAAAATCATATTTAACAAGCCTTTTCTCAGCATCATTCATCTCACCCCATTCTTTGGGAATCATTTCATTTCCAACAGTTTTGATGGGCACTACAGGACCTTTCTCTATTGAATTCCAAGCTCCGGGATCATTTGATTGAATAAAGATCTTCATCCTATTTTTCCAAAAGCTGAAATTTTCACCCTCAAATAAAGGAGGTATGTTTAAAGAAGCACCTTCCTTGAAAGTTATTTGTGAGGTATTCATTTTGAAAGAAATTTAGTGATCATGAGTAACTTTCAAGAACCAGCTCTTGATACCAATTGAAAATGATATGAATACTTCACACTTAACCAAGAGAGGGGGTGAATTGGTTGGACCTTGATAAATCAAAAAATTCTTTAATCAAAATCAAAGTTTTAAAGGATCTTTATCACATTTCAAAACCAAGAAACCTTATTCAATCAAGTAGCTCAGCCCCTTAAAATTCAATGGATCAAAACTGACTTTTTAAGATAAGCAAATGAATCAGGAAACAATTTATATGAGGAGAGTAGATTCAGAAAACAACACTCAAGCAATTTATACTGGTTCACTTCAAAACCATGAAGCTACATCCAGTTTCTTTCAACCAACACTAGGTTGAAGTTCCACTATTTAATTTCTGTTCTTACAAGCAATTACAAAGCCTCCCTTTATCAACTCTAGATAAAGTTCAGAAATCTAAAACACTATTAGATTCTTAGAGACAAACCCACTGAGAACACTACTCAGCACAACCCCTAGAGAAACCCTATCTCTAGAATACAAGTAAGAACTCAATTACAATAGCAAATTACAAAATGATAATTAAAATGAAAATTACAACCAGATTAAGGAGAGAAACAACCTGATGATCTAATGTATGCAATGCAAATGAAGTTACCAGAACAGGTTGAATGTTTAAAACACAAGAAACACAGCTTTCCTTAATCTTGAAATGGTTTCAAGCTTCAAGAGTGACTCAATTTCACATGATCAATGCAACATGAAGCTAGACTGAATCAAACCCTCAGAAAACAATTAAGAATGCTCACAAGACTGTTTAAGCTTAGAAAATTCGAATGGGTATTATTCCACAAGGTTACAAAAACAGCTGAGCAAGGGTTCTATTTATAACAGAAAATTTTAACCGTCAGTAATCGATTAAGATGTGCTAAATAATCGATTAAATTACCTTGGTAATCGATTAAATTGCCATTATAATCGATTAATCTATTCATAGGTTTTTCTGGGTTTGAATAACGAGCAACATAATCGATTATCTCGAGCTGTAATCGATTATTACAGTCATAGCGTATTTTTTACAAAGCTTGTTTAATCGATTACAGAACCTGGTAATCGATTAAACCAGTCATAGTGTATTTTCATAAAGCTTGGATAATCGATTACAAATCCTGGTAATTGATTAAGACAGTGCAGCACAATTTTTCCAAAGCAAGGTGTAATCGATTACGAACTTTGGTAATCGATTAATTTAGTAAAACTTGGTTTTCTTCAAAGGCTATGTAATCGATTACTATATGTGGTAATCGATTATGGCAGTGGAGTGTTAAAATCAGATATGAGCATGTAATCGATTACAACTTCATCATAATCAATTAAAGAGTTCAACAAGGCAATTTATATGAAAGCGTAGGTCAAATAATCGATTAATTCGACATGGTAATTGATTAAACTGTTCTTGAAGATTTTCCATAGTTGATGAAGAACAAAATAATCGATTAAGCCATTACTGTAATCGATTATTACAGTGAGAAATGCTTTTTCTTAAAACCTTTGAATTATTTTAAATCCTTAGTTAAAAATGCCAATGCCTTGTGATTTTTGTTCGCCGGATTAAGTTGAATATGTATTGAATCAATGCAATGCACTTGGATCACCAAAATTGTTTTTCTCTTACACAATTTAATCCTAAATTGTCTTCAAGTTATCCTTTGCATGTTGAAAGCTCAAAACCAAATCTTGAGTTAAATTTCTTCTTATTCCTGAAGTAGCTCCCCCTTAATCCAACAGTCACACGAATCTGGATGCCTCATTAGCTATGACTTAGGAAACGCGAACCCGGATTTGTTATAAACACAATTACCTCTTAATCATAATGTTATTATATTAAAGTGCCAATGTGGACACCCAAAACCTTACAGGGTCACAACCAAAAAAGAAACGTGGATACCAAGTTCAAACCAGGAAAATATGAGGCCAAATATGAGAAGTACACCCCGTTAAACACATCCCGATCATAAATCTGGCAAGAAGTAGCTTCAACCGAGATGAAAAAGGTAGACCGACCTCGTCCATTGTACAATAAGGTGGGGATAGACCAGTCGTAGTTCTGTGAATTCCATGATGGACTAGGCATACCATGGACCAATATTGGGATTTACGGGATGCAATTGAGAAGTTCGTCAGAGATGGCAGACTCAGGCAATATGTGATAAAAACTCAGGGTCGCAAAATCAAATGTAAAGGCGAGGGTCAGAACGAAACCCAGACACACGAGAAAGATAGGGAAGAAAAAAAGAAAAAAGCAAAATGATGATGGAGGTGAATTTCCAGAACCTGAGTTTGAATGTAATGTCATCTGTGGAGCTTTGGGAGGAGGAGGTGACACCACCAGCCAAAGAAGGAAGTATTTGAATGAGGTTCTTTCAGTTAGAGAACAACCTAAGTTCAAAGGAAAAATTAACAAGGCGGAGCCCTCTATACTCTACTTCACGGAGGAGGATATGAGAAACGTAGTGCCGGATCATGAAGATCACTTGGTAATTACTGTAACGATAGTTAATTGCCTGGTTAAAAATATATTTGTAGACAATGGCAGCTGCGCCAATATAATTCTATAGAGTGTGTTAAAGAAAATGAATCTTGACGAAGTTGACTTGAAGCCATGCAAAACAGTCTTAATGGCGTTCAATGGGGAAAACACTGCCCCCAAAGGTTACATTGAGCTCAGAATGACGCTAGGCACTAAGGAAGCATTCAAGTCAGAATGAATAAAGTTTATTGTTGTCGACTTTCCCTTGCAATATAACATTATATTAGGGAGACTAACTATTCATAAATGGGATATGTTAGTTTCTACTAAGCACCAAAAAATAAAAATGGTGGGGAACAAAAACAAAGTAGTTACAATCTGCGGGGACCAAAAAGAATCTCGGCAGTGTTACTACAATACGGTTAGAGATAGCGAGGGTGGTTCATCTTCACCACCCCGGATCCGGCAAGGAGACAGTACAGAGTGAAGGTCGAAGAACGTAAGTAAGGGAAACCGGTTAATATGGTAGAACTTGACATGAGGAAAGATGCTGAGGAAATGAGACCAAAGCCGGCTGGAGAATTGGAAGACTTGAAAATAGGGGATCAGCCTTGGCAAATCACCAAGATTGGTAAGCCAAATTGGTAGAATGCCTGGAAAGGAACCATGTTTTCGCATGGAAGGCTTCAGAGATATTGGGAATCGACCCCAATTTCTATTGCCACAAGTTATCAATGTATCCCGGGTCAAAGTTCGTGGCGCAGAAAAAGAGGAAACTCGGTCCGGAAAGAAAACAAGCACTGGAGGAACATGTTAAAGAATTACATGACACCGGGTTCATACAAGAAATCTAGTACACTACATGGTTGTCTAATGTGGTGATGGTGAAAAAGCCTAGTGGTAAATGGAAGGTATGCATAGATTACACTGATTTGAATAAAGTATGTCCTAAAGACTCATACCCAATGCCCAACATTGATCAGCTAGTGCATAACTCGTCCAGGTTCCAGTTATTGTCCTTCATGGATGCTTATTCTGGGTATAATCAGATAGCAATGTACCCAGAAGACCAGGATAAAACGGCCTTTATAGGCGAAAGAACGAATTATTGCTATAATGTTATGCCTTTTGGATTGAAAAACTCGGGGGCCACATATCAAAGAATGATGAATAGAGTATTCGAACACCAGCTCAGCCGAAATAGTGAAGTATACATTGATGACATGATTTTCAAGACAGCTAACCCGACTAATCACATGCAGGACCTAGAAGAAACGTTTAGCAAGTTAAAGGAATACAAAATTCGATTAAACCCGGTCAAATGTGCTTTCGATGTTCCGACTGGAAAATTTTTGGGATTCATGTTGACTTATAGAGGAATAGAAGCTAATCCGGACAAATGTAAAGCCATGTTGGACATGCAATTTCCAACAAATAAAAAAGAGGTACAACAATTGACAGGAAGGCTGGCGGCTTTAACCCGTTTTCTCCCTAAATTGGCAGAGAAGACACTTCCTTTCTTCAAGCTACTTAAAAAAGAGGCTACCGTAGGCTAGAATCCAGAATGCGAAGTGGCTTTTAAAAAAAATCAAAGAATGCTTAGCTTCTCCATGTGTACTGTCAAAACCAGAACCAGGAGAAGTTTTGGTATTATACTTGTTCGTGGGAGATGAAGCGGTCAGTGCAGTACTAGTGAGGGAGACGAAGAACGCACAAGTGCCAGTTTACTTTGTAAGTAGGGCCCTTTGAAACTCTGAGTTAAGGTACCGAAAGTTAGAAAAAGTAGCTTTTGCATTGCTGATAACAGCAAGGAGGCTTCGCCCATACTTCCGAGGCCACACGATCATTGTCAGAACTAACCAGCCAATTCGACAAGTAATCCACAAATCGGATTTGGCTGGAAGGATGATCCACTGGGCAATACAATTATCCGAGTTTGATTTGAAGTACGAAGCCCGACACGCTATAAAATCTCAAGCGTTGGCTGACTTTGTTATGGAGTTAACTCCATATGATGGAGAAATTAGGAATGACACTAATGTATGGAAGGTATATGTGGACGAATCATCGAACATCAAAGGTAGTGGAGCTGGGATCATAATTGAAAACGCGGAGGGAATAGCAGTTGAGCAATCACTATAGTTAAATTTCCCAACATCAAATAACTATGCTGAGTATGAAGCATTGATAGCCAATTTGGCTCAGGCAAAGGAACAAGGAGCTCAAAAGGTAAAGGTGCTTACTGATTCCCAGCTCGTTACAACCTAGATTGAAGGATGATACCAGGTGAAAGGGCAATTATTGGCAAAGTATCTCAATAAAGTCAAAGAAATCATAGTTGACTTCGATGAAGTTACTGTTAACCACGTTCCCAGAGGAGAAAATGTCAGGGCTGATATCTTATCAAAATTTGCAAGCACCAAGAACCCGGGAAGTCATAGGACCGTGATCTAGCAGGAAGTCTCTGAACCCAATTGTATAATGATAATCTTAGATGCTGAAGATTGGAGAAGGCCCATGATTGATTATCTAGAAAGAGGAATCTTGCCAGATGATGCTCTGGAAGCCAAGTAATTGGTGCGCGATGCCATTATGTACACCATTGTGGATGACAACTTGTACTGTAAAGGGTTACATACCCCGATGATGGTGTGTCTGAACCCGGATGAGGTCGAGTATGTGCTTACCAAAATACATGAGGGAATCAATGGCCAACACATGGGGGCCAAGGCGTTAGCAAGGAAAGCACTTCGGGCAGGATACTATTGGCCAACTATGGATGTTGATTCAAAGAGTCATGTCAAAAAATGTGAAAGTTGCCAGAAGCATGCCAAGATAATATGGTCCCCACCTGCCAAGTTGAAGTTTATCTCGACTCCATGGCCCTTTTCTAAGTGGGGAATGGATTTGTTGGAACCTTTCAAGGCGGCAGAAGGACAATTAAAGTGGCTGATAGTTGCAGTGGATTATTCCACTAAGTGGATAGAAACGGAACCTGTCAATACCATAACTTCAGCCCGAGTGCAAAGGTTCTTCGAAAGAAACATCATCTCCAGGTTTGGCATCCTGGGAGAGATTGTGACAGATAATGGAACTAAGTTTATTGATAAGAGGTTCCGAGAGATGATGGATGGATTCCAAATCAAACATCATTTTGCTTCTGTCAAACATCCACAGTCAAACGGGCAAGCCGAGGCTGCAAATAAAGTAATCGTAGACGGATTAAGGAAGCGTATGCAGGATGCCGGTTCCAACTGGGTCGGGCAATTATATTACATTCTGTGGGGGTACCAGACTACTATTCAAACATCCACCAAAGAAACCCCATTTAGATTGATGTATGGTTATGAAGCCATGATTCCAATTGAGATCGGTCAACCATCTTGGAGGAGAAAGAACGTTTTTCAGGAAGAGGAAGAAAAGAACAATGAAGCTCTGGCTATAGAGTCAGATTTGATTGACGAAGTTTGGGTTACGGCGCATTGTTGGGATCTAATGGCAAAACAACTAGCAGCCGTTAAGTACAGTAAGAAAGTGAAGCCCTGGACCTTCACAACGAGTGATCTCGTACTCCGACGAGTAGATATTGGAAATAAAAATGCTAGGGATGGAAAGCTAGCGGCCAACTGGGAAGGACCTAACTAGGTTACAGAGAAACTCGACAGGGGAGCTTATCTGCTAGAAACCCTGGATGGGAAGGCAATCAAACGAACTTGGAATGCGGATAAACTAAAAATGTATTACAGTTAGATCCATTTCCAAAATTTTGTCCCAAATCATTATTTCTCCTTTGTTAGGATCAATAAGCCATGGTCTCGGCAAGTACTGATATTTTCCTTTGATTTGTAAGCATAATTTGGCAATCATGTTGTTTCTCATTTATTGAGATCATGAGTCATTTTATAGCAAGTTTTCCTTTGTTAGGATTTGTAAGCATAATTTGGCAATCATGTTGTTTCTCATTTATCGAGATCATTAGTCATTTTATAGCAAGTTGCAAATAAATGAAGCATTTTTGTCTTTACTATGACTTTGCATATAGTAAGGAAAATCGGTCATCACGGTCGGGTTGTGAAAAGATGCGTGGATATAACCTTCACGTATATGATGCATCAAAGTTATTATCTTGACAAAGAGAAATATGCTATTTAAACCCTGATCATGTTAAAATGTAGGAATGTTTGGTTAACAAATCTAATTTCTACACGTACAAGTTAATCTTTGTTAGGATTAAGTTCAGGGATGATAATCCAGAACATGTTGCAAAGATAAAACAAAAGGAATATTTGTATAATATAGTGCCTGGTCATTGAAACCAGATGAATATTTATGCAGACTGCGAATAATATTTTTATTTTGGTCAAACCATTTAATAGAATCTGGTATAAAATGGATTCATACGTGTGATCGGAATTCTAAGAAGACTGGATGATTGTATGCAAAAAGTTAAACAAATATTAAGCAAAATAAGACCAGGAACAAGCCCAACAATGTTTGGTACAAATTAAAAAGGGGCTCAAAGACCCCAAAAACAAAAATAAAGAAAAAGATTACAAGTTAACACCGGCATCCCGACTCTTCAACACTTAAGCTGCCCGAGATTGAGCTTGATCATTAGTTTTAGTGGCAGGGGCCACCTCTTCCTCATGGATTTGATCGTCATCCAACTAAGTTACTGAATCTTCACAAGGAGAAGGGGGAGAGACCAACTTGCCATCACTAACATCAACCTTGAAGTGCATACCATTGGTAGTAAGCTCAATCCCGAGGTTCAAACAGTGAATCTGCTCCAAGGTATTCTTGAAGGACCCCTCCACGGTTGCCGCAAGTTGACTTTTTACGTACTCTCGCTCTGCCTCAGTTTGTTCCAATGACTTCTGTTGCTTGATATACAACGCATCCAACTCCTTAAAACTTTTTGTGGTCATAGCATTTATTTTTCGCACAGAATCCAGATCAGACTTCAACTTTACGGCGGTACTTTAAGCCGCAAGCAGTTCTTCACGGGTCTTCTTGGTTTCTTCCCTAGGTGCTTCAAGCTCATTCACGGTTTTGATAAACCTGGTCTTCACAATCACTAAACTCTGCACCAGGGTTGAGCATTTCAGGGCACTAAGCTCGATGAGGCCGAGCTCTTCAATTTCAGCATCCGAAAAGGGAACCGGATCCGCGAAGTGCTTAGGCGCTTGAACAACTTGGAAGAGTTCATAAAAAATACAGCCCTTCTCCCACAAGGATTCAGGTAATAACCCGTGTGCAATGGAAGAGGAGGGAGTAGGAGCAGACACAGTCGTAGGTGCCTGGGGTGAGGTTATTGTTGGAACAGGTGTTGTTGAGGTAGCAGGAGCCTTCTCCTTCTAGGCCTTTGAAAGCTTTCGCTTCTTTGACCCGCCTTTCCCTGTTTCTAGAGCGGCAAGGAAAAAAGGAGGTTGAGATCGCTTCGCTTGATTGGAAGCAACCACTTTGCTAGAATTTGAAGGGGGAGGTGTTCGTTGTCCCTTACAGGCAGCCGGGGTCGGAATAGAAGTTGGTTGCTTTCCCATTTCAGCAACTGCAAAGTAAAAGCAAAGGCACAGTTAAAATAAGCAAAGTCTTATATAAACAAATAAAGATGAATATGATCATACTCGATCGTGCAGAAAACCTGGATCCATATTTGTGAATAAAGGAAGCAACGCTGGGATGGCCATGAGCTTCTTTATAAGCAGTTATTCGGGTAACCGAAAAAGCATCTGAATCTGACAAATCTATTTCCTCAAAACAGTAGGATGATGGAGAAAACTCATGATGAGTATGGGACCAATAGAGCGGAAATTTCCACTCTACGTCCCGGGAATCAACATAACAAAGGAAAAAAGGCTGTTTGCCGGGTTCGGCAACAACTTTGAAATATTTGTTTTTGAAATTTTTAAAAGAGTCAGTATATACATGAAAGAGCTTTCGCTCAGTATGACCCCGGATGGAGGTTCATCCTTTCCTATTTGGGGGTTCCCTACCCGTCCTACCAGTTTGAACAATAAAATAATAAAAGAAAAGAGGAATGGTGCTGGAGATTTCTAAATGTTCACAAAAATGTTCAAAAGCTTTTATAAAGTCCTAGCTATTTGGGTGAAGTTGGAGGGAGCTAAGTGAAGATGGTTTAAAATATTCATTTGAAACTCGGATAAGGGAAATCAGATCCCTATCCGGGTTATCAAATCTTTATAGAAAAAGAAAAAAGAAGGGTTATTCTCCTCCCTTGAAGAACAAATAGGCTCGTCCTTGTTAGGAGTGCACACGACAAAATTTTCCTGATTCCCAACAGGAAGTGCAGCAACATCCTTCGAATTAAGCTCAGATAACGTCTGTAGAACTTTATGGGTTACCCATGGGAACTTAGAAGCCATGGAAGGGGAAGGGGAACTAGGATGCGATTCGGCAGAGTGGGACTCGACAACTTGTTCCGACGATGGGTCCATACACACCTACGTCAAACAAATAAAAATTAATAAGACAGTGACATACCTGAAGAAAGACATTTTTGGTTGCGAGGAGAGTTTGTGGAGTTAAAAGAATCATCCGAGACTAGGATGATGTCCTCAGATTCATCAACATTCTTGGCGGAATCAGAAGCTTTACCCGGCATAGCAATGACGCTATTTGGCTTGGTGAAAAGCGGCTTAAGGACAAGAACCGGGTTGTGACGACAAGACCCAAGCAGTGATTCAGCCATCAAATCGAAGCCAGATTCTAAAAGTTTGCCACTTTCATAAACACATTCAAAACACGGTTCGAACTGGGTTTCCAATACAGGTATTGAGGAAATGGTGACACTACTGTGGGACAACGAAGAATTAGCGTTCTTCAGCTCAAAACCCTGAGAAAAAGGGGAAGGACGTATAGAGGAAGCCCTAATGTCAAACTGAACCCTAGGTGTGTCTAAAGGAGTTTTATTTTCAGGTAAAGGTATTTGGTTTTCGGGAACTTTAATTTTCCCTTTTCTACCAACCCCACCAATATATGAGTGAAGCAGAGCCTTTTCCCTTTCTTCCTCACGAAGGGGCAAACCAAATAACCAATACCCAACCCTAGGGGGAATGGTTTGGCGTAATCTTGCTTCTTTGGGAGAAATGCTCATTATGAATGGAGAAAATAGAAATTTTTCAAGAAAATGGAAGAATCAAGATATTTGCAGCAAAGAAACAAAACCCAGAAAATGACCCAGAGAATGACCAACCAAAAGGAACCAACAAACTACAATCAAAGTAAAAACAAAAATAAGAAGTTCAATGGTAGTAGGAGTACCTGATTCTGCGAAGATTTCTTAAAATGCAAGAGACAAAACGTTGGAAGTGGCAGAAATAAGGGCTCAAGAACGCAAAGGATATCCAGGAAGAAAAAGTAATAAAAGAACAGGAAAATGTGAATGAAAATGGAAGGGAATATATATAGGCACAAAGGAAGATGCAAATGTAACCGTCGGATTCGTGCGAAACATCGCGTAACCGTCGAATGTGTATGCAAGTGTAATCATCAGGCGTGTGTGAAGCGTCACGTTTGGGGGCAAAAAAGACTAGTCAATTCAAAATTTCATAATTGGCGCGCAGTATGAAACGACATAGCATTAAATGCATGGGTGTATCGAAGGGGAAAAACAAAACGCCAACAGTGTGCTAAAACAAATGATACAACAAGCTGCACAAAGCAACTTCAAGGCAGACGTTCCCCATTTCTAATATGAGATATTTGGGCCCCTTGTGAATGTTGAAATCCGGGGGGAATAGGACTGTACAAATCCAGGGGAACCGAAATGCATGCAATACTCGAATATGAACAATCACAGTTGCAATAAAGAAACAACTCAACATGTACAAAAACCAGGGTCAATGTCAAGAAAAGAAGCAAATCGATAAAATAGTTGGGGGAAATGATATGCACAAATCAGAACCCGGCAGAACTGGAAGATGAGATTGTCAACTAATACACCCCGGCTGCCTAGAAGCCTCGACAACCAGGCTGGGGGGCAACTGTTACCGACCCAACATATGGGCCTAATAAGGTGTCCCATTATTACAAGGCCTGTTAAGGGTTCATTAGGTCAAGATCTCCAAAACGTACATAATAACAATCAAAAGAGATCCCAACCAACAAATATCCTAATCCCAACAATTAAGGATTATATCTTATCTAACCAGGAGGTTATATCTTATCTAATCAGGAGGTGGCAGCAATTAACCTAGAGGTAACACACTTATAAATAAGAGGTATGCTCACAGGTATATTCATTCTCTCTTGACTCTATTATATATTGTCACTGTGCACACACATCACCACCATTGGCTTAGCGTCGTTCCAGTATCGAAGTGCATAGTGATCTACTTGATTGAGGGGTATTTCATCCATAGATACCTTAGAAAGAGCAATTGATCCAAGATTAACACACTAGCTATCCAGCTAGACACTGTTGTTCTCAACGACAGAACAGTTAAAATAGTGTTTCCAAAATCTTAATTGTATGTGCCTCGTTAGTGTTCATAAATTATTACCTCAGGTCAAAATAGATTAATGTCGATTGCTGGAATGCAAAATCAATACTCACATGCGACAAAGATATAATAAAAGAAAAAAGTCTTAGTGGATCCCATAGATCTTAATAAATTTTCATGAGTTTTCAAAAAAGAAATAAAAAAAACTAAAAAGAAAAAGATGTAAAACCTGTTATATTTTATACTTTTAAAAACTAAAATTAAATAATAGTTTCTAAAAATAGTTTTGTAAAACATTTTTATTTTCATAGTGATTAGTCCTCTCTTTTTTGTCGTTACGACAAATATGAATAACACATTATTAATTTTGCTCCTCATATAAGGTCATAACAGTTTGGACTTTTCCACATAATTATTTCACCATTTAATTACCCTGATCAATGAGGACCCTTGATACCATAAAGTTGGCGATCACAATAGAGATCTCCATGGGATCATCTTGGTTAACAGGGTTGATGCCCTTGAGGTCTCTGTCTGTGAACGTGATGGGAGGAAGGCTCCTTGGTGATGGAACATCAACGCAGTTAATATCAATGTGCCGAATAGCTTGAAGGTGTCGATTTTGGGATTGGTTAGATGATCCTCCGTAGGAGAATCCGCCTGCAATGGTGTTGATCATACCTTTAATTTGCTAGGCGGGTTCATTTATCCTTCTTGTAGAGGTTGAGTCTCGCGTCAGGGATGGTATTGCCTTTGTCTTCCCCTATCTTCCGCTCTATCTCTTCTCATATTAGCTTCTTGGTTTTTGGGCTAGTCTTCTCAGTATCCTCTAGGTTTGGTTCCTGCAAGGTGGTCATTGGATCTTTTTACAAACCGGGATAAATATCCCACCTGTATAAGCTCCTTGATTTTGTATTTCAAGACCCAACATTCTTCAGTGTTATGGCCACTACTGCAATGATATCTACAGTACTTTTTCAGGTACGCCCTGGCTTGAGAGACAATGGTGGTGATGATAATTTCACCTGTACTTCCGTGTTGAAGGCTTCCTCTATGATGGCAGCCCAATTGATCGTCAAGGGAGTGTAGCGCTCATACCTGGATCCTTTTGGGAGAGGTTGGCGTTTGTCCGGCTTGTGCTTTTTGTCCAACCTGTGTGGATTGGTCTTGGTTGCTCCTTCCTACTTGTCTCACTTCTGTACGACTTTTCTAACCTCATTTTGGAACTTGGACATTTCTTCCATCTAAATATAGCTCTTGGCTCGTTCACATAGTTTGTCCATGCTAGAAGGTTGTTTCTTGCATAAACTGTCCACGAATTGGCCTGGACGCAAGGCTAACATCATAGAATGTAATACAACTTCGGGATTAAGTTTTTGGATTTTGATGATTATTCGTCCAAATCAGTCCATGAATCTTCGAAGAGGATCCTCATCAGCTTGTCACAGATTAGTGCAACAGTGGTCAGTCTATGAGACCGGCTGGTCGCATATTGCGCACTAAATCTTTTGACAAGGGTGTCAAAGCTATTGACAGACCTTGGAGGAAGTCCACCATACCATGTCAAGGTTGCTCCCTTAAGAGATGTAGGGAACTTGTATATACACATAAAGCTAAAGGAAGTTCTGACATGTACTAATTTAATATATATGCATAATGTGTTTAAATATGTAATTGTAATATGTGTATGATAATTGTATTATCGCGAAAAATTTACCATTATTTTCATAATCAAATTAATGAAGTTTTATTAAGAATTGAAGTTGCACGATTAAGAGTTAGTGATATCGTAGTGACGAGGTGGGTCGTTACATTAACACTAGTTGCATGCAAACAGTCCAGGACGACCATAGATGGTTGCGTGCAAGTCGTCTAGCTCAGGCCCACACGGTCTCTAAACCTCTCAAAACACAGACTCAAGATAACCGGGAAGACGTGAGTGTCTTACCTCTATAACTTCTGAAAAGGCTAGAGATCAGCGTCTCCAAGCTCGAATGTCCTTAGAATGCTTTCCTTCCCTTAAAACCAAAACTCTGCGAGATTTCTTGGGGAAGACGGTCTCTCTGTCTAATGGTCTTTGGAGAAAATAATGTTGGAACCTAGCTACAGGGTGGTTCCTTTCAACTTCTCAGTTACATGCAAAGAGTTTTTGGTTAAGGGTGAGTGGCTATGAAATCTCTCTCACTTGGAGATGGAGAAAATGGAGAGAGGAAGAAGACAATAGTGTTTCGTTGAAATGGAGAGAAGTGGTCTATTTAAATGACCCTGGTGTGTGACACACGCGCCAATAATGCCAGATGTCAAATCTAACTTAGTCATCTTACACACTCGACCGGGTTTAGACCACTCACCAAAAGCCTACCTTGTACATCTCGGAATCGTAATTCAGACGCCCTAAATCGGCGGTCCCTGTTTGGAAAAGAATCAACAGAATAGCTAATAGCATAAAAACAGATCCAAGTAAAGTATAAAGGAAAAATTGATATGTTGCCTTGATCTTTCTTTGTCTCGAACCCCATACCCTTATAATAATGGTAGAGTAAGGGGTGGCCCCAAAGCGAAATTTACCGATGATGGTTAGTCGAAGCTCCAGTAGGTAGCCACTCCCTTCTCAGGGAACCGTACGTGAGACTTCTGCATCATACGGCTCCGTCCCGAGCTTCCGTCGTCGGCCCTTGTCATTAGACCACTATCTATGCATGTATATTAAGCCTGGACTCTCGAATCTTTTGCTTCTCGGGTGGTGGCGAACAATGCAGCTTGCGTTGCAGGAGATGCCCGTCGGCCCACTTCTCGCCCGAAAGAACCGCTCACTAGCTAGCCGGACTAGTGGGGGGCCCTATCTGGAGACAGACTGAAAACCATGCCTTTTGAACCGAACGCAACGCCGTCTTCCAAATCCAAAACAAAAAAGGTCTCGTTGGGAAGAAAGATGGAGTGCGGCCTGTAGAGCACATGTAACGCACAGTCGATTGCTCACGCAGTGGATCTCTCTCTAGATATCTAGAGAGAGAGATGTGAAAGTAATAGCCTTTTTTTTATGGCCGCCCCCCGACTTACGGCTTTACGCTACTACTACTGTGATGTGAGTGGTTCCAATTGGTTTTTGTTTCCTAATTCTCCTGGCCGGAACTTGTATGCAGCACTTATACGAAGGTGCATGCATAAAGGTTTGGAACTCTTTTCTTATCTTAGTCTTAAAGATAGGACCCTACCCTATTCTCGAACCCTCTACCGAGCTTAACCCTGCCCACATTTCTTTTTTTTGAAGGGGGGCAAAGAAATGTCTCCACCTGCTGCCAACAGTCTTTCTTCGGAATTCTACTGAACGGGTCGATCCTCCCCTCTCGTTTGTTTCAGCAACTTATCCTAAGGTCTCCTCACGAAGAGCTCCCCGGCGACAATAGAGGAAGCAACCCGCCTGCTGTGGCGGGGCAGCTTTTTTTTTCACAATAAGACCTGGACGATTATCCCTACCCTCGGTAGCTTACGAGTTTACGTCCATCATTCCTTCAAAAGAGATGGCTCAGACAGATTCGCTATAATGCGCAGTTAGATACTTCGATGGCTCGTTTTTGAACTAGCTGTGTTAAGCATATAGCTAGCCTTCCTTCTGAGCCAGTCTCCGGCAGAGTTCGATCTTAGGCGATCTAAGGTTACCGGCTTTGCAATCGGACTGTACTTTCTCTTTCTTATCTCACCATCGGTGATGATTCTTTCCATTGTTTTTCGAAACCGAAGGCACGCCATCTGTGGGGAATAACATGATGGACCAGCCTGGGTCTTCTGGTGGCTCAGAAGCCAGCGTCAACTAACAAGCCCCAAACCCTGAGGGGCTTTCTTTTCTATCCGGAGGGGCGTGCTCTAAATGAAAACAATTACACGGGGTATCTTACCCAAATTGAAACATTTGGTACACGGGAAAGCATCCCATATCGCCGTCTTGTAAGAGCCCTTAACGCCTCTCATCTCTTTTTAGAATAGATAAAAATAGAAGACTATCTTGTTGGGGGTATCGGAGGCTTAGTCAAAAGACAGCTTTCAAAGACTACTTTCACTTGCTTAAAAGCGCCTCACTGTGCGAAGAATAGCCCATCAAGCTAGATGGCATTCTGAGTGGATGTATGATTCTAGTCGAAAGCCCTAATCCATTAATCACAAAAGAAGCGCATCCGTACAAACGAAAGGAAGAAGGGCGACTTCTTTTATAGATTTTGTCCAGCCCAAATCTGTTTTTAGTTTAATAACGCCATTTTTTACATATCTTGTTGGGGAGTCGAAGCCACATGGGATCCATATGATCAAGGCCTTACCTGATGAATCAATCAAGTGCTATCTATTTTAATCGATTACAACACTTATGTAATCGTTTGCATAGTGCTGGGTCTGTCCTTGTCTGACATTATCCGATCTCATCCGACCTCGTTCCTACCTTGGCACTCCACAAGTCCAAGGTTCCGCCCTCTACCAACCTTATCCGACCTCATTCGGGTTCCTACCTTAGCACTTCACAAGTCCAAGGTTCTGCCCTCTATCGACCTTATCCGACCTCGTTCGGGTTCCTACCTTGGCACTTCACAATTCCAAGGTTCCACCCTCTATCGACCTTATCCGACCTCGTTCGGGTTCTACCTTGGCACTTCACAAGTCCAAGGTTCCACCCTCTACCGACCTCATCCGACCTTGTTCGGGTTCCTACCTTGGCACTTCACAAGTCCAAGATTCTGGCCTCTACCGACCTTATCCGACCTCATCCAACCTCGTTCAGGTTCCTACCTTGGCACTTCACAAGTCCAAGGTTCCACCCTCTACCGACCTTATTCGACCTCATCCGAAGTGTCCACCCGGTCACACTAATCCAGGTTCCTTGTTAGTACTCACTTTAAGAAATGCGAACCCGAATCTATGGCAGGGTCGTTATTATCACAACTACCTCCTAATAATATCATTATTATATTAAAATGCCAACGTGGACACCTAAAACCTTACAAACCTCGCCAAAAGCCAAAATGAACATGTCCTTGGTCCAAGGCTCAACAAACCCAAGGTCCACCTTTGGTGAGCCTCCCCATTGTTAAGTTTTCCCCTACGCAGAAACTCAAGGTATGCAAGGTCCACTCTTGAAAAACTACTATACTCCTAAAATCTATCTTTGCAGGAATACAAGAAACCCAAGGTCCACCCTTGGTGCACAAAACCCAAGACACACTCTTGGTAAGCCCACTCTTTGGAACTACAACGAGCATGGCCAAAGGTTCAGTCATTTACCCTCTAACAAGAGGCAAAACAAGACACCACCAAATTGGTCAGCAAGACCCTCAATCAAGTGGAATTTAGACTACTTCCTCATAAGCATCAGGGAATAAGCTCCACAAAGCAAAAAGAAGTGTCATCATATCAATGACAAGACCTTTAATCAGGTTGAAATCAAACATGAGATGATTTCATGTCATCTAAAGATCTATATTTCCGTCAAGGTCTCGCTTCCTATGCCGCAAGGACATCATCCATGTCAAAGCGGTTTATCCATACAATTATGGAGCATCACATAAGCAAAACGACATCAACATACAAGACACACCACAAAGAACAACTGAGGAAAATTTGGCCGAAAAAGACAAGCATTTGTATTAATAGAGTTTCTGTCAGAGCTACAAAGCCTTCACGGCCCAAAATCAACCAAACAAAAATACAAAAGGGCAACCAAACATTGACCCCATCACCCTGCTCCTCGTTGGCACCTTCTTTCTCTGCAACAACTATCTCTTCCTTGTCAAGCAGAATATCGTCCTTTACATCCTTGAATGGGTCAAAAAAACCTAAGTTAAGGTCCTTGGTGAAGAACCTAGCCTGCCTGATAGTCTTGTGAAAACCTTTTTCATGCTACTCCATAGCCTTTTACTTGTAAATGAGCAACTCCTCTTCAAGCTCTCTGCGAGCCTTATTTTCCCTAAAGCCTTGAGCTTGGACTCCTCTAGCTTGGACTCTAACTCCTTCAATCGAGCCTTAAGGTCCACAAATACCTTGGTGAGATCCTTCTTCTTTGCAATGACACTCTTAATTTTGCCAGCCAAGTCCTTCTTCCCTCACAACAAGTCCCTGCAGCAACCAATCAGCTCATCACCATCCAACCGAGTGCACAATAACTTGGCCAAAGCATCGCCAACCTTAGAAGATAGCTGGTGGTTGGACCTAATCACCTCAGCAAAGGCGATAATGGCATTGGCGATAGTGGCATTGGCCACCTTGGGATGCTCCACTCTCCAGACGGTCCGAGCAGTGGCCTTCCACTTTGCAACCTCTACCTCTAAGGATGCGACCTTACTCAGAGCTTCCTGGTGACATTGTTTGTTCTCCTCCAAAATCTCTAAACTTCTTTGGAGGAAGACCTTGGCAGAGTCGGTTGCACCTTGAACCCCAACTGACCCAATCAAATTCTTGTCAAATAGAGATACAAAGCCAATCAGAGTCCTTTGATCCAGTTTATACCCCATGCTCCACAGTGATTCAATATCACGCGATGTATAGACATGATCAAGGGAGACACTGTGGTGAAAAGAATAGGAAGGTAATGTCAATGCTAGTACAACAGAGGGAGGAACATAAGGAGCTAAAAAGGAAAGAGGTTACATGCCAGGAGCACTAGTAACCACCACATCAACGCTTGGCAAGGGCGCACCTGTGGTGCATGAAGAACCAGCGACAGGGCTAGTTGAAGAGATCGATACATTGGTCGTAATAGAAGGGGAAGCAAACACCCCATGGGCAGAAGAGGAAAATGGAGCAACGATAAGAGTAGGAGCATTGACACTAATAGTGGACATGGCGACCAATGAGGCGACAGGCAGATCGTGAGCAACAACAGTAGCAAGAGGGCCATCCGAACCGAGAAGCAGCTCGACAACTTGCCTCATCACACAGAGGCTAAGAGAAGCCCTCGACTTCTTATGGCTTGTCATCCTAGCATCATCATCTTGCTTCCTCTTAGCCAAAGCAGAGGAATGAATGTTAACAGAAGTCTCAACAATCTTAGCACCAATAGGGCCAACCCTAGCAATAGGCTGACCTCCACCTCCGACAAGAGGGTCGACAGATGAAGGGGGCATAGCCCCACTAGTAGGTCCAACATGCTTTATTAAAGACCTCCAGGGGAAATCGGCCATTATATATGCAAAATGACCAAAACACAACAAGTTTTAATTTGGGCTAAATACCCGAGACACAGAGGAGTACATGGCAAAATAATTTACCATACAAGGCAGCGAGAGGATTGTCCACCAAGGTCAAAGACAAGATGGCTCACACGTCCAACAAAGCCGATGGTTGCTCTAATATCGCCTTGTCCACCCTCTCTACAAGGGTCAATAGATCCTTGTCGAAAAGACTTGAACTTGGTAGGATCAGACTACTAATAGAATGGGAAGCAGGGCTCCTTCTAGTTGAATATAAGTGAAAACCCATCAACCACAACGCCAGTAGCCCAGATCTTGAAAAAATTGGTCCTTAAAGTGGCAAAACACATTCAAGTCGAACTCGAACAGTTTCTTGGACACATTGTTCAAAGAAACACATCATATTTTTCCTGTCAACTTCATTTGAAAGAAGTACAGGAACACCGACACATTAGGTCGGATGTTGAAGAAAGAGCACAAGATCTCAAAAGCCCTCACTATAGCTCAGTTATTGGGATGAAGCTCAGAAAGGGCAACGTTCAAGTGCTCAAGTAGAGCACATTAAAAAGAGTTCAAAGAAAGAATCAAACCTAGTACCTCAAAGAGGCACTGATACATGAAGAAGAAGGGTAGGCAACCTGGGGTCGTCCTCAAAAAAGGGAAATCATCACTCCCACAAGCCTTAACGGTTACCTTGCAGAAGTCTTTGATATTGACCAACCTAAGTTGACTCCAAAGAGAAGCAATACTAGTTGAAGAACAAATTAAGGAACAATATTTCAAGACATCACTCTCACCCACTCGTAGCCAATGACGACAAGAGGGGATGATGGCGACCCAACACTTTGGCTACGTTACATGCTAGGGGAGGCCCTAACATCTCCTTCACCACTCTTTATCTCTCCCATCGATGCAGAAAAGGGAAGGATTATGGTGACCAGAACGGGTTCCCCATCCTGAAGGCCAGTATAAGGCTGCACCTCTTGCGAAGGAGGGAAGAACCTTCACCAGATTACGCAAGTTCGCCCTCCTCTCTGAAGAAGAAGACTCATTGTCGAAGGTTCCATGGCGTGTCTCCTCCACCAAGGAGTCGCCAATGGATATGACATCCCAATCTACTAGGGATTGTTGAATCGAACCCACAAAGTCACTATCGCCTAGACCCATGACGGAATCAAAGATAAAAGGCAGGGACATGATTGAAAAGGGAAGTACCTTAGAGGAAGAAAGATGATTAAAGGGAGAAAGGGGAAATCACGAAGCAAGGAAGGATCTAGAAGGGAGAGAATCAAAAATGCAAAAGTGGCGGTGATGAAAACTGTTAGTGGAGGCGTGATCTTTTGATAACTTGTAGGATTTGAAATGATCCCCTAGAAATCTGTGCCATGATGCAGCTTTACTCACCCACTAACCACGTCTCCAATACATGTTCACTCCATGAGTGACAATATGCAAGAGTATTGCGCGTGTGTCACACTCACCTATGACAAAGGACAAGCAAAACACTTGCCTTCAATGCATTCTCCAACGGTCAGATAAGGGCAAAGTTGTCCAATATGGATACTCTACTTGCCTAACATGTTCAACCTCGTTGCACAGCAAAAAAGCATGTCCTCCCTGGACAACTTGATAACAACATCTCGAACAACACTTGTTCAGGTTGGGGTGCTTGACAAACCTATAACTCTCTCACTTGTCGAGATTATCACCATCGACACATACAATATTTGTCTCTACTTGGGGGCTCGACAAACTCGCAACCTTTTTACTTGTCAAGGCTACTACCTTCAACATCAGACAATCTTCCTCGACACTAGACAACCTCTTTCCTCTGCAAGCTAGCTCAAAGCTTGGGGGCTTATATATTGTTTGAGGTCCACAAAATACAAGTGGCAAGTTACGTGGTGCTCCAACACACACGTCAACCCTCTATGCCAGCCCTAGTACAGGAGCACAAAAATTTCACCCTTAGCAGTTGGGCTGCTGGGCCAACAGGTTATCTCTAATGCCTTATTATTCAAACATTAATGATAATGTTGTAACCTCCCTATCAAGTGGCAGGTACTCAATTATCTACAAGAAACATATTATCTATAATGTACGCATTATCTATAAGATGTAATTATTTGTAACTTACAATTATCTATTAGTCATTATTTACAAGTTAGAAATTATCTGCAAAGGTTATTACACCACTATAACAATCCCGACATACAAGGACCTGAGACTTCCCCTCACTCTATAAGCATCAGGTTCCATCTCACCCTATTCATTCACTTTTCTCCACTAAGCCACGTACTTACTTGAGCGTCAGAGTCCTTTATTTTGTAGAGCGAACTCATTATCTAACATGCAAGATCTTGAACCTACCTAGGCTATGTCCACCCTAACATGAACTATTTCCAGATTTTGGTAAGTACAGTATGTTATGTTCATATGGTATAAATTTTTCCCAATGGATTTGCATATTATTTATGGATTCGATTTCTGTGATGATGATATGAGATTTTCTTTGTGCATGGTTGATTGAGTATTTTTAGTTTAATATTTTCTATTCTTCTTAGTTTATTTGACTTCTCTTGGACTTTTATTTTCCCATTCTAATTAAGTTTTTGCCTTAGGCAAACAAGTGGGCTTAATTGATAAGTGTTGCTTATTTTCGGAGTTTTTGCTTACTTGACCTATCTTACTTGTGAAGGACCTAGACAGCTCTACAAAACTCCAAATGGTGCATATGACTAGTCCCTGGAAAGATAAAGAAAAGATCTACAATCTTGTCAGAGATAAGCCAAGGCCAATTCTGTAGTTTTGAGGGTCATTTTAGGCTTGGAAGTCATAACCACTGCACTTGAATTTTGGGCTGTGAAATTGGTGTAATTAGTAATTAGTTAGATTAGTTGGGCTTAATTATGGCCTATCCTTTCCTACTGACTTAGTCATTATATTTTAGTAATTTTAGTTATTTGGAAGGATACACTTTATTTTAGCACAAACATATTTTGTAGTGACTTAGAAGTTTTTAGAATTAAAACCCTTTCTCTTATTTTCTCTCAACTGTTCTTCATTGTTATTCATTGTTCTTCATTTTCATTTTTGTTCTTCCATTTTCTTGCACTAATTTCGTGGGGTTTCCATTGATGATGATCGTGAAAGGCTAAACAATCAATCAATGCAAGGATCTAGCCCAAGCAAGGAGAATTTGAGTTCTGTTTGGTATTTCAATTTTTGTATGAATGTTCACTTTCTTCTTCAATCCTCTATTAGATTTTCATGATTATGAATATGTTTAGGATTGAAAACGGATTAGGTTGTGGATTCATTTCCCAATTTCAACTTTTAATCACAAATTATTTGGATGATATTTAAATTAGGCTTGTGGTTTCAATTAATTTAAGAGTTAATTCGATTGAACTGTTTCTAATGAAATTGAATGAACTTTCATAACAAGATCATTATCTGAGAACTATGATAATTTTCATTGCTTGGTTTGGTGAATTGGATTTATGTTCTTTAATCTGTTTTACATTACCTTTAATCAATTCTGTTAGTTTTTGCAATTTTTGTTTATCGCATGCAAACTATTCGATAAAAATTTCCCTATTATTTACTAGTGAATTCAAGTTGGAACCATATTGATTGTGTCTCTGAGTTGACCTAGGTAAATCCTGTGCTACAGAATTCACGTAGTTTAATTGTTTTGAAGTGATACGACATCGGTTATCAAAACTAGCATCATTGCCGGGGACACGGTTCATTGTGTGCTAACTTTAATTCACTCATAATTAGATAATAGCATTAGTAAAATATAAAAGAAAAATATTTACATTCACTACATATTTACATCCTGCTGCATAATTGCACTGTGTTACATATTTTCCTTGTTTCTGTTGGTTGTTATGAAGTGTATGTGAGGTGCTGGTGCAAAACAGTGAAAAGAAACAGAGGAAAATAGGTGAAAAAAGGAAAAAAAAAGGAGCAGTAGGAGAGATTTGGTGTAGTGTAGTTGTATTTGTTGTGCAATTTGCTGTCCATAATTTTTCGGTCCTGTGGAGTTTTGCTGTGAAACTTGGTGTCCAAAGTTGATCCCCATTCTAAACAAAACTAACCCCTTTAGGGATTAAGTGTGGGTTAAAATTGGCAAATTCAACCTCTAAATAGGAGTTTTAACACAGTTTTAACAATTAGTGCAGGGGCATTCTGATCATTTCACAGCAAACTATCTTAGAATGGACTGAAATTTTCCCAGAATGTGGAGAAAATTAATACATCAAGGCAACCCTATAAAGAATGAACATAATAAGGGGGTCCAAATTGCCAAATTCGGTGATCTAGGCCACTTTTGAATTTATTTTATGTTTTCATGATTTTTAAAATCACCAAAAAAATTACAAAAATCAAGCATGATTTATAGATATTTATTGTTGTGTTTTTAAACTTTTCTAAAAATTTTTGGGATAGTTTTCCATTTTCTGTTTCATTTTAGCATATATTATGAATAGTGTCCTGGTAGACTAGCTATCCGACATTTCTCTGATTTCTGTGTTTTTATCCCATATGAGTTGAACTGTGCATGACTAGGTCCCAATCAAGTGACTTGCATTCATATGATCCTGAGATAGATAGGACATTTCACAAATTAAGCAGAAATAATATTAGTCTAGGTGAATTTGATAGTGTAGTTCTAGATAGTAGTGTAGTGTTTTCTGAGTCTATTTCCAATTCTGCACATCTTGATTCTGAAATTTTTGTGGATACAATGGCTGATAACAACCTAACTCTTAAGGAATTGGCTACACCTGATGTTGTTTACCAACCTTGGTGTATTCAATATCATGAGATTGAGGTTAGTTATGAGTTAAAATCTGGACTGATCCATTTGCTTCCAAAGTTTCATGGTCTCGCAGGTGAAGATCCACACAAGCATCTTAAGGAGTTTCATGTAGTGTGTTCCACCATGCGACCATATGACATTCATGAGGACTATGTGAAGATGAAGGCATTTCTATTCTCACTGGATGGTGTGGCTAAGGACTGGTTGTACCTTCAACCAAATCCTATCAACACCTGGACAAATATGAAGAGAAGATTCTTGGAGAAATTCTTCCCTGCATCCAGAATAGCTTCCATCCGGAAAGGAATTTGTGGTATAAGGCAGCTAGCTGGAGAGACATTGTATGAGTACTGGGAGAGATTCAACAAGTTGTGTGCTACATGTCCTCACCATCAAATCAGTGAGCAATTATTGATTCAGTATTTTTATGAAGGCTTGATGTTGATGGACAGGAGTATGATAGATGCAGCTAGTGGAAGCACTTTGATGGACAAGACTCCTTTTGTTGCAAGACAGTTGATTTCTAACATGGCAACCAATTATCAGCAATTTGGTACTAGAGGTGCTACAACATCCAAGGCTACTGCAAATGAAGTTTATGTTTCTATGGTTGCTGATAACAAGAGGTTAGAGAACAAACTGACAAAGTTGACATCCCTTGTGAGACAACTTGCTATTGGTTAACAGCAGAACATGATGGCAGCCAATCAACCAAGGTTGTGTGGTATCTGTTGTACACCTGATCATCCAACAGATGCATGTCCCACTCTACAAGAAACAGAATAAGCTGCTGAAGTTTCAGCCTTACAACTTGGACAGCCATTCAGACATAAACTATTGGTTTCAAAGGAGTCACTTGAATAATGGACAAAGAATCAAGCTTAGTTTTGAACTTTCAATATGCCTTGAAGACTTGAAGATTAATTTGTGATTAAATGTAAAAAGAAGAAGCATTTCTGGTGATCCAAGTGCATTGCATTCACATCATTCATTAAGTCTCTTAATTTGAGTTATAAAATTCACAATGCTTTAATAAATTAATTAAGTTTTTGAATTGAATCAAAGGTTTTTGGAAAAATATATTTTCTACTAATTTAATCGATTACATAATAATAATAATCGATTATTTTGTTCTTAGTTCATTCTGGAAAACTTTTCAAGAACAATGTAATCGATTACGTGTCGGATTAATCGATTATTTTACCTACGTTTACATATAAACTGCCTTGATAAACATTTTAATCGATTACCAAGGTTAGTAATCGATTACATCATATGCCTCTTCTTGACTTGTTTTGCTACATTAATCGATTACCAAATATAGTAATCGATTACAAAGTTCAACATGTTTAATGAAGCTTTCTATCTTAATCTATTACCAAAATCCGTAATCGATTACACAGTGAATTTCAAGTTTATAAAGCTTTTTGTCTTAATCGATTACAAGACGGAATAATCGATTATTCTGTTTGTTGTTCATACCCAGATTTCTATGGAACACTTTAATCGATTACATGGTTGATTTAATCGATTACATAAGTGAAATAATCGATTATTAGGTGCGTTTAATCGATTACTGACAGTTACAAAAGTTTGTTATAAATATAACCCTTGCTCAGCTTGTTTTGGAACTTGATTAATTCGTATTTTGAGCCTGCATTAGCTTTCTAAATACTTTCTTGGTGATTTTCTGGGTTCTATGAGTTCTTGCTTTCACTAATTCACTTATGGGTTATTAAGTGATTCTTGAAGCAAGAAGATTCTTTTAAAAGTTTAAGGAAGGAGATGTTCTGAGTTTTAATTTCATCATTCAACTTGGTACATTCATTCATGTGCATATTCACTTACTGGATCATCAGGTGATTTCGTTCCTTAACTTAGTGGTTGTAATTCTCTTTTTGAATCTGTATTTGATTGTCTATTGTAATTGGGTTTCTTGCTTGTAATCTAGAGATAGGGTTTCTCTAGGGGTTGTGCTGAGTAGTGTTCTCAGTGGGTTTGTCTCTAAGAATCTAATAGTGTTTTAGATTTTTGAACTTTATCTAGATTTGATAAAGAGAGACTTTGTAATTACTTGTAAGAACAGAAAATTTGCAATAGTGGAACTGCACTCTAGTGTTGAGTGGAAGAAAACTGGATGTAGCTTCATAGTGTTTGAAGTGAACCAGTATAAATCTTTTGTGCTTTGATTTTAATTTCGTTCTTGATTATATTCTGTCCATCTTGATTATCTTGCTTTGCTTATTAATTCAATTTTGAGCTATTGGATACCTTGGGCTGAGCATTTGATTGAATAAGTATTCTTGGTTTCAAAAGTGATAAAGATCCTAAGGGAAACTCTGATTTTGTTTTAAGAATTTTTAATTTACCAAGGTTTAACCAATTCACCCCCCCCCCCT
>CM023947.1:17514089-17524872 GCA_013407115.1 Glycine latifolia
AATGAAATTGAAGGTGGATGTGCCTGTTGTTTTCAAAGGGGAAGATGCCTGTCCTGGTGTTCAGAAAGGTAACTCGCTTGATTTTATTTTTCTGGAATTTGATGTTTAGGCATTAGACTGTGTTTGTTTGGGTTTAGGAGTTAATGAAATGAAATATGCAATGCATGAAAAAAATGGTCCTTATGTGGAGCACTCTAAACTTTCAATAATCAATATTCATAATCCTTTGTTTGCCTTATTTAGAGATTTCTTAGTAAAATGACTCTGGCTTTACTGAAATATTTTGTTTTTTTAGTTTTATTTTTTATTTTTTAGTTTAATTTTCATCCACTATCAGTATATATATATTTTTATAATGTGAACTAATTAGAAACTAGAAATAATTTTAAGTATGAATTATAAATTAGTTACTAGGAAAGTCATCAATCTTACTATATATTAGAGATAAATATACAGTCAGTTAAGTATGCAACTGCAGCTAGTTAGTTAGAGTTAGCTTAACTGTTTATTTTCTGTTAGTTTGTTAGAGTTAGTTGAGATGCTAACAACAGTGTAACTATCTATATATAGACAGAAGTACTATCTTGTTTAGTGAGCAATCATAATTAGTTTTCACTCAAATCTTTTGCTTCTTCTCATTTCTCTCAAACCTATCTCAATCTCTAATATGGTATCCAGAGCTTAGTTTCTTCATCAATGACAGAAAACACTTTTGCTGCGCCCTCTTGTTCTTATCATTTGCGTCAATCCTTTCCCTCGATCTCGAAAAAGCTTGATGATTCCAATTATCTGTTCTGGCGACAAGTAGAACCAGTGATGAAATCTCACGAACTTCATCGATTTGTGGCGAACCCTACAATTCCGATGCAGTTTCTCACTGAAAATGATTGTGATGCAGGAATTGAAAATCCTGCCTATGAAATTTGGGAACGGCAAGATCATGTTCTGTTAACCTGGCTTCAGTTGACATTATCGAAGACGGTTCTATCACGAGTGCTTGGATGCACTCATTCCTATCAAGTCTGGGAGAAAATTCATGAGTACTTCCATTTGCAAACACGAGCTCGAGCTCGGCAATTGTGCACAGAATTGCGTCGCACAACGCTTGATGATAAGACGATGAAAGAGTTTCTTCTGAGAATCAAAGTGATCTGTGATTTGCTTAATGGTGTCAGAGATCCGGTGTCACATCAGGAACACGTCGGCATCATCCTTGAAGGCTTTCCCACGGAGTATGATCCTATAATTGCAGTAATTGAAAGCAAGTTTGAGTCTCCTCCGATTGCTGAAGTTGAAGTGCTCTTACTAGCGCATGAGTCACGTATTCTGAAGTCACGAAAGAGGATGATCGAATCTTCTCCTTTGATTAATTACACTCAAGCTCCATCTTTTAATCGTAATTCTTACCAGAACAATAATTTTTCTTCTGATTCATATTCTGTGCCAAACAAGTCCTATGGATTTGATTCAACTAGTTCAGCAACTGACTTCCAAACTTAATGCTACATTCTCTCTGAAACAGCTTTGACATTTGGATTATTTTCTGGGTATTGAGGTTAAACACCTTGATGGTTCTATTATTCTCTCTCAAAGTAAATACATTAGAAATTTTTTGCAAAAGACAAAAATGATTGAAGCTCAGTGTATTTCCTCTCCTATGGCAACAAGTTGGAAGCTGACCAAGACGGGGTCAGATTGCTTTTCTGATCCCACTTTGTACAGATCAGTTGTGGGAGCCTTGCAATATTCCACTATCGTCCGTCCTGAACTGAGCTACGTAGTTAATAAAGTCTTTCAATTCATGTCACACCCTCTTGAAGCTCATTGGACAACTGTCAAAAGGATATTGAGATACCTAAAAGGTACTCTTCATAATGGACTACACGATCAGCAAGTTCCACTGATTCTATTCCTATTAAAGGCCTATGTGATGCTGATTGGGCTTCAGATCCAGAAGATCACGGATCCACATCAGGTGCAGCCATTTATTTTGGTCCAAACTTAGTCTCTTGGTGGTCCAAAAAGCAGCAAACAGTAGCAAGGTCAAGTACAGAAGCTGAGTACAGGAGTTTAGCACAAGCTACTGCAGAAGTGTCTTGGATTCAAACTCTTTTGACAGAGTTGAATGTTTCCTTTCCTACACCAATTATTTTCTGTGATAATGAAAGTGTTGTTTCCTTATCTCACAATCCAGTGGTTCATTCTCGAACTAAGCATATGGAAATTGATGTGTTCTTTGTTCCTGAGAGAGTTCTAGCAAAGCAACTTCTGGTTCGCCCCATTCCAGCTATTGATCAATGGGTAGATGCTTTGACAAAGCCTTTGGCACCTTCTAGGTTTATGTTTCTAAGAGACAAACTCAATGTGGCTGAATTCCAATCTGGAAATCATCCACCTTGAGTTTGAGGGGGGGTATTAGAGATAAATGTACAGTCAGTTAAGTATGCAGTTAGTTCAACTGCAGTTAGTTAGTTAGAGTTAGCTTAACTGTTTATTTTCTGTTAGTTTGTTAGAGTTAGTTTAGATGCTAACAACTATGTAACTGCCTATATATAGACAGATGTGCTATCTTGTTGAATGAGCAATCATAATCAGTTTTCACTCAAATCTTTTACTTCTTCTCTTTTCTCGCAAACCTATCTTAAACTCTAATACTATACATGGTGACAAATGATTGGATGATAGTGAATCCTTTACAATGTCTGTGTATTTCAATTTAATTATTGTCTTTCCTCAAAAACATGTGGCAATCAAGGGAGAAAAGTATTGCCAAACATGAAAATGTCTGTCAGTGTGAATTTATACTTATACAACAACTATAATAACCCTGATTCCTTTTTTCATTTTAGTCATCTCGCTTGTATCGTTTGTGTAATATTTTTATTGTTATTCATCATTTCAATTGCAACTAATTATTTCTGTTTGAGATTCTATAGCTGGAAGTTTGGTGCTCAATCTCATTCTTATCAAATCATCAAATAAATTGTGAATTCCAAAATTATTATGCAACAGAGAGATTGCTTTGATTTCTTCAAAAGTCTGTAACATTTTATTTCTTTGAAAATTTGGCTTCAAAAGCAAATAGAAAACTAGGGATCCTTTTGGATTTTCTCAGTCCGCTTCAATAAATTCCAAATGCTTGCCTTTAGGAATTAACTTTCCAAGTCAAGCATTTCAAAGGTCTTTGTGTTTGCTTGCTTCTAAGTAAAAATAGGGGCAAAAAAGATATAACTGGTTTGACACTGCTTAATAATTCTGGCATCTATAACCATACATGGTGCTGGTTTGTTATAATTTTTGAGATTGCATGGAATGTTTCTGTCTAGGAATATCCCGTTGATAGACTTTCATTGCTTCTACTCTCTTGCAGTTACAGGGTAATTATATTGCTAATTGTTTTTGTTGTTTGTGGACATATCTGTTTCTCAAACATTGTAGTTGAAGATCATTCATCATTCTCAAAACAAAAACATTTCTGATTAAAATATAGTAGTATGCTGTCCTATGAAGTGTGTATATGTTTTTTTTCCCTTTTGTTTTCATGCTCTTCCGTTTTTCCTGTGGTGGGCTGAGTAAAAGTAATAACCTTGAGGCAAATAGGTATAGGTTAAACACTGTTTAGGGTTTGGCTTCTAATTAATGTTTCTTCATTGAATGGTCAACCTTTCCAGAGAAAATGTCTATTTTGAAAACAAGGAAAAACTGGATGAAGGATGGTGAAAACCAGTGTAAATTGAGGCATTTGACATATTTAATGTCAATTTTCAAAACAAGGAAAAATTGAGGCATTTTGACTATGCAAACTCACTATTAATTACAACTCTTTGTAAAGTATATTTTTGGCAGTATATGTTGAAGATCAGTGTTCAGCCATCCAACTTTCAATGGTTGATTACTTTTGCTTGTTATGCCTTGGGAAGACTGCTGTTATGTTGGGTCAATTGACTTGCATTCCATGCTTTGCTAAAGTATGCCGTTGTCTAACTTCTGACATCAACATTCATAGTTCATGAATATGCTCTGAATATCATTATTTTTGGAGGGGGGCGGTTGCCAATTGTTGCAAATTCAATTTAATATCATGCGGAAATTTTTAGTGGTTCTAATGTACTGTTCTAATGCTAATATGGTTGAAACTTTTATGCCATTGCAGGAGGAATTTTGAATAAGATCAGACCTAGTCTAAAATTTCTCTGTCCATCTGAGCACATTCCTTCAAAAATTGTGGTGGATGTGAGTAGTCTAGATATTGAAGATAGAATATTCATGCGTGATATCGAGGTTCATCCATCCTTGAAGCTTCTGAGTAAGAATGAAAGCATGCCCATATGTAAAATAGTTCCAACAAGTTTGGGAAACAAAGAACCTATTGAGGCGTGATCACTGAAACAACAAAAGTTTGGAGGCAGACTTGCAATTTCCAAATAAGCAGGGGGCTAACACCTTAATTTGGTGATGTTTTGTAGCATTAATGAGTACAAGCACCTAAGATGTTACAACTGTTTTTTGTGTTAAGACTTCATTGACTTTCAATATAGGTGACTGTTGATATTTAATGGATTATTGATTACCTACATGTACGAGTTAGACATTTAAGTTATTGAACTTGACTAGGGATATGGTAATATAAAACACTTATCGAAGGCACCATTTGAAAGTGGCATGTCTCTTGGGATAATATTTTGAAAGGACAAACTTAGATTCACTAAATTTGCCTTTATAAGTTTTTCTATCTTTAATAATCTCAGAAGTTACCAAGTAATATTATAAACACTTATCGAAGGCACCGTTTGAAAGTGGAATGTCTCTTTGGACAATATTTTAGCAGTACAAACTTGGATTCACTGAATTTTCCTTCATAAGTACTATTTCATTCTTAAATAATCTCTGAAGTTACTTTGACAAGAAAGATATCAGTCTGTGTCGACGCGTTTAGATAAAGCATGAATCCTTGAATATTAGTAATATTCGGTCTGCATGAGAATTGGTCTCGTTAAATTCTGACATATCTCTGTTCCATTTGAAAATTCATCTGTGTTCTTGAAGAGTTGATTTATGTTTTTTTTTTTTTTTTTTTTTTTTTTTTTTATCTTTACTCTTCATCTTTGAGTCTGCAATCGAAATTCTTCTGGTCAGCTGCATAATTCCTTAAAACACTTGGCTGATGTCAGTGACAGCTGGCACTGGACTTCGCCACTACAAGATAAAATTGACAAAGTCTTGGAGGAAATGTTTAATTTAGGAGGAAGCAAGTGAAAAGGGGGAAAAAAAAGTAGTAAGTGAAATGTTTTTTTTTTTAAAAAAGTTAATTGCTATGAAAATAATGAAAGAAAATAATTTTTTTCATTTTATTTTTTATGTTTATCATGTCTAATTTTGTAACAAGTGAAAAAAATATATGCTAAATGATATTTTTTTAATGACTCAAATTTTGGATAAATTTAAATTTTATCCTTCAAATTTAAAATTGATCTTTTTAGTTATTTAATGGAACTAATTTTAGTCTCTCTGTTTAAACGTTCTTTGTCTAAACATTGTCAAAATGAATACTTTCAGAGTAAAACACACATGGTTATTAGTTACGGAAGTGGATTGTTATGTAAACGATTTGTAATTTATTAATTACGAAAGCAAAATCTCTAATTAAATTTGGACTGAAGAACTAAAATAAGTTTTTTTTCTTCAAATTAAACGACTACAAAGATCAATTTTAAATATAGGAGACTAAAAACAAACTTATCCCAAATTTTAAGAGTCTATCTCAAACAATAAAAAGAATGAAAAAAAGAACAGGAATACTTTTTTTATTTGTATAAAAGAAGAATAAAAAGTTTCCTTTTTTTCATCCAATTTGAGACGGATCGCAATAGTTCATGAGATCCACATCGAAAACTCCCCTCCTTTCCTTTGATAAACTTATCCAAATGAAGGAAGTTTGTCATTCTTGCCCCTTTCCAACCCTCCATGATTAATCCATCGTTTATGCACGTAACATCCATCCCCTCCATGATTATCCATGCAAGCAAAGCATTATTATCATCATGTTCCTTTTTCGTACTTTCTTTTAAGAACCCACACTACAAAAGCATATTTAATAATAAGTGAAATAAAATAAAACAATTATTTTTTATTTTTAAACATTTTCATGCTTCCCAAATTTAAAAGGTAAAAAAAAAACGAATGAAACGAGTTGAGTAAGCCTACACTCTTGGAGTATAATTTTCATATTGTCAATTAATTAAAAATTATCTTTTAAAAAAAAAAAGAGAAATCAAATTCTAATACTAGAGAATTTACAACAACTTACATATTGTTCAATTAAATTAGATTTTATTGATAATTATAAATTAGACTTTTGTTTTATGTTTAAGGTAATTATTTTAAAAATTATTAAACTTATTATATGTAACGTTTTTTATTGGATGATAGAATGAAAAATCTTTATATTGTCTGTCTATATATTATTTATTTATAAAACATATGTTGTCATGCTATAGTTTTTTTAAATAAGACAATAAAATTTAATATCATTTGATAAATTTTAAAAAATAGCTTTAAAGTATTAGTTATAAATAGATTTTTTTATAAAAAAATATTAATGTATTTATCGCAGTTTTCAATATTTTTTTTGTCGTGATCTATAATAAATATTTTTATTTATTAATTTAGAACTATCTTACTAGAATATTTGTGAGCATGAGTTCATGGCCTTTTTCATTTTATCTATAGTTGTTTCATTCTTTTAGCCAATTAATCCAAACACCCAAAACCAAAACCATGAAAAGGTAGATATATACATTCAAGCGTTCAGTTAGTTGTACGAAAAAAAGTAAAGAACTGAGAAGAAAATATTAAAATTTGATATAAATTTCATATTTTTATATTCTATTTTAATTCAAAATTTTTACCTCAATTTTATATATGAAACTGTATTTAAAATTAAAAAGGTTCGTCAAATTGAGGACGGAAGTAGGATATGTCAAGCTGGGTGATTTTTTACCAAGTCATGCTTGGGCACGTTTCTACTTCGAGTAATTGAGATGTTAATTTGTCTGTTATGGCTTATCCTATTTTTTCTCGTGCTTAAATTATGAAAAAGCTAATATGCTAACTTTATGGAGTGTTGTTGGAGCATTACTGAGAATAGTTTACTTATTCAAGAATACAATCTAAAATATTAAAATAGTTTTAAAATTTTAATTATAAAAAAAATAATCCCTACATAAGTCAAAAGACATTCTCACAATCTATCTCTATACATTAGTAAAAAAAACCATTGTATTAGTAATGATTGATATAGAGTTTTAAACCTGAATATATAATTACGCATAAGAAAAATATAGGGGTTTATATTCAAGAAAAGAAATTATAGGAGCAAAACTGGATGGAATTACTAACAGGCAACATTTACCAGCAAATAATACCTTAATTACCACTCGTCCACTACAATTTATGCACTTAAAACTCAGCTACTAACAGCGAAGAATTGGTCGTAGCAATAACAGATACATACTCAAAATAGAAAACATGGCAAAGTTAATGAAGAAAAATCTCTAGCTACTAACAGCGAAGAATTGGTCGTAGCAATAACAGATACATACTCAAAATAGAAAGCATGGCAAAGTTAATGAAGAAAAATCTCTAGTCTCAACTATACAATTATCAAAAGTTCAACAATAAGCATTGTATAGTAGCTATATAAAATAAGATTTTAGTTGTTTGACCTTACTGCTAGTCGCCGAAAAGAGCTGCTAGTTGTGTGAATACTCTTCTCTTAGTTTGTCTGGGATGAATTTTGGGTTCTTTTTCATATTGTTATTTAGAAACTCAAGCTTCGTAGCAGCCTGAGTGACCCAAAGATCTAGCACAAGCATTTGTAGAAGGTGATTGATTCAATACATATATAACTGATTGAGGGAAAAAAAAAAATATAGTATTGAAGAAAGGATTAAAGGGGCATTGCTATAAGATCCTAAAAAGTAAAATGAGAACACTTTTTCAGCACAAGGATTTATACATTAATAAATTGTCATGTTAGAATAACGATATTGACTTGTTAGATCAATAACCTTTATTATTTCAAGTATCAATTCCATAAATTCATTACTGGGAATAACAATAACTGTACAAGAATAATAAGATTTATATTCCTTTATTTTAGTTCAACTTAAGCTATCTCCAGAATGAAAAGTGAAAACTGAGGGGGTTTGCTAATTAAGAGTTAAATGGGCTTTCAAATCCACCAATCCTATAGCATACAGAATTTTCAAGGCATTACACAAAATTCATTCAAACTAGTCATTAAAAAATAAGAGTAATAATAGTAAAGACAAATTAAAATCATACAAATTTAGCAACTGAAATTTCAATATGTAACGACTGAAATTTAGTAATTGATCAATAGGTAAGAAACTAAGAATTGAGTAATAATTGAGGGTAAGAAATAGAATAAAATGAAATGAAATAAGAAGTAGGAAACCATGTTCCTTTAACAAACTATGAAAGCCTTCATTCTTGAAACCAAAATCTACACTTCCTAATCTAAGTTCACAACTTTCTTTTAATCATATCAACTAAGTGACTAACACATCATGAAAATTTGTTTTACAGTTCTTAATGTTCTTGGTTAAGGTAAGTGCTTAAGCATCTAAGTGGATACATTTGCTCTAAACCAATTAAAGACCAAATGATATATATTCAGAGCTTGTGTTGTGCTTCACCAATTACTAGCCTGATCAAGCATTGTAGTAGTGGAACTAGTAAAAGCTTAGCCCTGTAACAATATCAACCAAGTATGAGTCATATGACTCCTAAATCAAAAGGTAAATTCTTTTCTTGGGGTAGCTCAAAATTACAAAGAATCCAAATCTTCAAATCCAAAATAATCTACAAATGCAAAAATAAATTAAAAAAAGATAGATATAGTGTAGAGTATGATTGAACAAGCTCTAAATCAGTAAACTACAGGGCCAAAACACAAGATCTCAATGGTAATTCAATTATTAATTTATTTTTATAACCCTTTTAACAAGTGCCTGCGTAAGTATCTAGACTCAATCATATATTTTTCTATCAGTCCTTGTTGGAGCAGTCACACATCAAAATAAGAAAGATCAAATCAAGAATTTATGATTGAGAAGATCAAAATAACTTCAATTTTCAAAATAATTTTTAAAAAAGGGAATTTGCAGCGATACCTCAATACAAATGATAATTTGATCGTATAGTTTTTTCATTTGCAGTGATTGGTGGAAATAAAATTGTCATCCAAATTGCACAAAAAACACAAGAAAAAACTGAAAGAAGGGAAGTAAAAAAGACAAATCATAAAACCTTACTTCTGGATATCGCTGTTGTGATCGAAAAAGAGATGAATCTGAAACACCAAGTGCATAAGAAAGTCCTTTGAACCACCGCAAGAGAAGGTTGTGTGCGAAATCATGGTTGTCACTTTCGAGCGTCGAGCAAGAGAATCAGTGAGCGTAATCATCGTTGCAACTTGCAAGCGTAACCATTGTTGTGACTTGCGAGCGTAACCATCGTTGCGACTTGCAAGCATCGAGGCAGAGAGCTACATCAAGAGAGATAGAGTCGTGAGCGAGAGCTTTAGTGAGCGTTTTCGAGAAAAAAAAAATTCAAATTCCTTAGTTTTTGAGAGAATTTGAAATTCTAACATTTTAATTGATTAAAATACAGTATTAAAATATTAGAATTTAAATTTATTTTCTAATATCTTATCCAAACGAGATATTTTTCTATGAAGCAATTTAAATTCCGTAAAAAAATGAATTACCTTGCCAAATATCCCCAACCAAATAGACGGTAAGGTGGATCACTTGACCTCTATTTAGTAGAGAGGTAATTTGCTAGGATCTGTATCGAATTGGACCTAGAGAAACCCTTGGAGACTCGTATATATGTAAGAGGGTATAATCTTAATCTAAGGTACAAAAGCCTCCATTCTATTTATTTTCGGTGTGGATGGGTGAGGCATAAGAAGGAGCAGTCTAGTAGTTAATAGTGGTGCCTGAATCAAGTCCGGGGGTGTAGCAGCTAGTGGAAGAAGGGAAGGTTGTCATAGGTACATCGGATAAGAAAATTGTTGTTGTGGATGACGTCAGCCCTACAATGTCCAAAGCTATAATTCTAGAAGAGGTTAATAATGGCATTAATGATTGTGAAAACCATTATGGGACTTGGATGGTTGCACAACGATTATAGGGAGAAAAAAGTGATTGTTATCGTTAAAAAAAAGGAAGTTGGCAAGGTTGAAATCAAGAAGAATTAGACTTTATATTGGAAGGTATATTAGAACTTACTAACTAGAGTACAATTATGTTGTTCTTTAACTTGATGATATTATTTGTTATGCATAAGTTTGCATGAACTTGAATGAAATATGTATGGTGGCCAAGCCATATATTTGATATTATTATGATTTTTGTGATAAAATTTCCATGAGGTTGTATGAATTTATACATGGTTTGTATTGCAAAGGAAAATAATGTATTTATGTGATGATATCTTGAGATTTTTTCTGAATCATGTACTAGATTTTAGAAACAAAATGGGTACTACATCCAGGTAGAGATGTAGAGACCAGGTGCACATTGGAATTGATCATGCATTGTTTAACGTAAGATGACCTCAGTGCACTACACCCGATTAGGGATGTAGAGACCATGTGCACTCTGGAATTTCCTCATGCCTATATTGTTTGAATGATTACTTGCTTATATATATATATATATATATATATATATATATATATATATATATATAT